>CM075334.1:28941342-29336342 GCA_037788925.1 Mytilus galloprovincialis
AGTTATTGTTATACATAATAAAAATGTTTTATATTAATCTTTTGTTCTGTATGAAATTTATAGTACATGAGTTTTGTCTCATTGGCACTCATACCGCATCTTCCTATATCTATAGAAAACACTTTTGGAATTACATTTATGCAAAAAGCTTGGAATGCAAATAAATTTGAAAAAAAGACCAATCAGGGCAAAAAGTTGAAAACTATTAAAAGGATGTTGGATGGTAGAAAAGAACTCCAAAATCACCCCATAACCTTCATACCTTTGTTATGTAATTTTGCATACATCAAATAGACATACAACCATAAATGGCCCTCAAATCTTGAAAAAAAACCACTTGCCACATCCAGCTAAATGGAAAAGCTCCTTGGAGATACTCAAATTGAATAAAATTCAGTACTAGATGCATTAGACATACATGTAAGGCATTTCTAATCAAAAATGGCAGTTGGAACATGTTTTAATTTTGACTTATCTCCCATTGATAGGTATCTTGAAGTCACACCAACTTGAAACTTAAAACACTTGTTCATTATAAAGTGAGCTTTTAAAAATATATCACATTCTTTTTTTTAATGTATGCATGTATTATGGTATACCAATGTCGGTCTTTTAGTACGTTTGACAAATTTGTTTTTACCAATTCTCATGAAATTTCATCACAACAATACGATTGCTGGAAGAAAATCCCTTTCGATTTGTAGTTCCACAGTTACAGTGACATCTAAAATTTTAGATCCTTTAGATAAACATATTCTGAAAGTTTACCAATTTAATACTGTAATTAAATCTTTGGATATTTTTTTTTCTATGTAAAAATGTTGATCAATAAATTAAAAAATTGCTAGATATTTCTATACAGCCAAAAAAAAAATCACAGTCCCTACAATATAGATCCTATAATTTGGCATTGCACACTTCAAATTTTTTCAGTTTCTTTTGATGATGTCTTCACACTAAATCCATTGAATATGTACCAATTGATATTTAAGTCTTATACATGTTTGTTGTCTCGCCAGAATACAAGACTTAATGATTACAATATAAAGGCGGTGTTGGCATGAACTATTTTGGAGAAAGCTTTATATATTTCAGAATGTTACTAGGAGACCTGACTCATGATTGTAAGTTATTTTAATTTGTCCATCTAGCAGTTTTATCTGACTTTGACTTCATTTTCATGGTTCATTGGTGAAGGATAATTTTTCATAATTTTATAAGAATTAGATGCTTTAAGCAATAGGTCAATTATATTTAGTGTATGAAATAATTGTAAAATGTACATGTCTGTATGTCAAGGTTCATATGACTTTTATCGTATTTTCATGGTTCATTGGTCAATGCTAAGATTTTGTGGTTTGCTCTGTAGTCTGTTTCTCCTGTAAGGTGTATAAAACTGACTGGCATTGTTCATTAGACTGTGACCTCATTTTCATAGAACATTGCTAAATGTTAAGTTTATGTGATATAAACCTTCATATTACTTTCAACATATATTCATTGATAAGTAAAACAGGAGATATATTTAAGTGTGTGCACTCTTGTAAATAAATTGTTATTGGCTTTGAACTAAACTTCAGTAACTGGGACCACTCTCAGATTTGTATTGTGTTTTGTTAGTTGTTTTTGTGCTATTTATTGATCTGATAAGTTAAGCCCTTTTTAATGATTTTAGTGGGGTTTTTTTTATGTCTTGCTGTTTCACCAAAGTCCCAGGCTAGGGGAAGGCTGGGTTGTGAGCCTGCAAACATGTATTACCAAACCACTTTCTGTACATGCTCTTTAGAGTCGTGCATGTAATTCTGTAGTTGTGGTTTGTTACATATATCATTTAGACAGAAATCAGACAGGTTGTGTTTTCATTTGAAATGTTTTACATTTTTTCAGGTTGAAGCCTTTTAAATCTTTTATATTTTTTATATCTTTTATATAAGATTTAGGATGTAAGAATTGGAAATAAAAAGGAATTATTAGACATTTCTTATCAATTTCCCAGAATTAAAAATGATTTCAAACTCAAATAATTCCTTGTTTTTTAGTGTAAGTCAGCATTTGTTCTGAAATTAAAAATAGTATCTCAACTTATAACACTTTAAAAAAAATAATCTTGTGAGCTCAACCCTGATTTTAGTGTTGTGCTCCTGTACTTAACTTTCTTTGGAATGTTATCTGTATATTTTTTTTTTCTTGAAACATATTTGACTGTCCTTTTATAGCTGAAGTATTAAAATTTGGTGTCTTTTTACTTTAAATTTCTTGAAACAGAGCTGAGCAATTGAATTAAGAAAGCTTATGGAATGAGGGATATTTAGAAATCTATGTTTCTGTCAATATGCCAAGTTGCACACAGAGGCTGGATAGGTGATAATAAACTTTACACATGTGTAGAATACTATCTGAGAATGTTCATAGAGGAAAAGACTCCAAACCCTTCGTGTAAGGGAGATACTCAAATTTGTGATTCAGATGTATTTTTTTGTGAGTTTACTCATAGTCAAACATGTCTAAGTGGTCAGATAATCATATTTATGTACCTCATTATTGCAATATGTAATAATAGTCTCTGATAAGCTTAAATCTAGTTCTAGAATGGTACGAAGGATGGACATTAAGCAATAAAATCCTGTTCCTAAGTGTTATAGTAGAGATAATTGAATTTGTGATGTAGGGGTATCCTTTTGTGATTTCACTTCTAGTTCTTATTTGACTAGCTCATTCATGCAATAAAATAATTTTTATTTTAGTTCTTTGATTTTTCTCTTCTTGTACAAAATCTCCCAAAAGAAAAAAAAATTATCTTTAGCCTCAACAAGTCTTTTTCCAGTAAGTTTAACCACTTCTTACTTTTCATGAGCAGCACAGTTATTAGGATCTGGTTACCCTTCAAGAGCATCATTAACCACTTCTTACTTTTCATGAGCAGCACAGTTATAATGATCTGGTTACCCTTCAAGTGCATCTTTAACCACTTCTTACTTTTCATGAGCAGCACAGTTATTAGGATCTGGTTACCCTTCGAGAGCATCATTAACCACTTCTTACTTTTCATGAGCAGCACAGTTATAATGATCTGGTTACCCTTCAAGTGCATCTTTAACCACTTCTTACTTTTCATGAGCAGCACATTTATTAGGATCTGGTTACCCTTCAAGCGCATCATTAACCACTTCTTACTTTTCATGAGCAGCACAATTATAATGATCTGGTTACCCTTCAAGTGCATCTTTAACCACTTCTTACTTTTCATGAGCAGCACATTTATTAGGATCTGGTTACCCTTCAAGCGCATCATTAACCACTTCTTACTTTTCATGAGCAGCACAATTATAATGATCTGGTTACCCTTCAAGTGCATCTTTAACCACTTCTTACTTTTCATGAGCAGCACAGTTATTAGGATCTGGTTACCCTTCAAGATCATCATTAACCACTTCTAACTTTTCATGAGCAGCACAGTTATAAGGATCTGTTTACCCTTCAAGAGCATCTTTAACCACTTCTTACTTTTCATGAACAGCACAGTTATTAGGATCTGGTTATTTCAAGAGCATCATTAACTACTCCTTACGTTTCATGAGCAGCACAGTTATAAGGATCTGGTTACCCTTCAAGAGCATCTTTAACCACTTCTTACTTTTCATGAGCAGCACAGTTATTAGGATCTGGTTACCCTTCAAGAGCATCATTAACCACTTCTTACTTTTGATGCGCAGCACAGTTATGAAAATCTGGTTACCCTTCAAGAGCATCTTTAACTACTTCTTACTTTTCATGAGCAGCACAGTTATTAGGATCTGGTTACCCTTCAAGATCATCATTAACCACTTCTAACTTTTCATGAGCAGCACAGTTATAAGGATCTGGTTACCCTTCAACAGCATCTTTAACCACTTCTTACTTTTCATGAGCAGCACAGTTATTAGGATCTGGTTATTTCAAGAGCATCATTAACCACTCCTTACGTTTCATGAGCAGCACAGTTTTAAGGATCTGGTTACCTTTCAAGAGCATCTTTAACCACTTCTTACTTTTCATGAGCAGCACAGTTATTAGGATCTGGTTACCCTTCAAGAGCATCATTAACCACTTCTTACTTTTCATGAGCAGCACAGTTATTAAAATCTGGTTACCCTTCAAGAGCATCTTTAACCACTTCTTACTTTTCATGAGCAGCACAGTTATTAGGATCTGGTTATTTCAAGAGCATCTTTAACCACTTCTTACTTTTCATGAGCAGCACAGTTATTAGGATCTGGTTATTTCAAGAGCATCATTAACCACTTCTTACATTTCATGAGCAGCACAATTATTAGGATCTGGTTATTTCAAGAGCATCATTAACTACTCCTTACGTTTCATGAGCAGCACAGTTATTAGGATCTGGTTATTTCAAGAGCATCATTAACCACTCCTTACGTTTCATGAGCAGCACAGTTATTAGGATCTTGTTACCCTTCAAGAGCATCATTAACCACTCCTTACTTTTCATGAACAGCACAGTTATTAGGATCTGGTTACCCTTCAAGTGCATCTTTAACCACTTCTTACTTTTCATGAGCAGCACAGTTATTAGGATCTGGTTACCCTTCAAGAGCATCTTTAACTACTTCTTACTTTTCATGAGCAGCACAGTTATTAGGATCTGGTTACCCTTTAAGAACATCATTAACCACTTCTTACTTTTCATGAGCAGCACAGTTATAAGGATCTGGTTACCCTTCAAGATCATCATTAACCACTCCTTACGTTTCATGAACAGCACAGTTATAAGGATCTGGTTACCCTTCAAGAGCATCATCCTATTCATCACTCTTTATTTTTGGTTATTGTTTTTATTTTTTTGACTTTGTTTTCGTTATAATGCCCTTGGTATTTTCTATCACCTTTTCTGTTATCAGCCTGGGCAACAATTTTGATGTCACATATACAGCAGAATTTGTTTATTATTCCGTAGCTCCTGCTGTCAATTCTGATTTTTGTGGCAGTTGTACTTGTGCATGTTATTTGCTCCTGATTTGCAGTAATTTACTATGAATTTTTCTGTCTGTTACAATGCAGTTGCCCTTTATCTTGTTCTTGTTATTCTTCAATAATCATACAGGACTGAACTCTGAAAATGATGCTGATGTTGGAATGGTGTTTTTAATATACTGTTTAAGGTCCTGTAGCAAATATTTTATGCAAATAAGGGATAATAATACGTTATTATTATATGCATATGAACAATACTCTTGTGTTGAAGGCCATACTTTAACCTATAATTTACTTTTTAAACATTGTGACTTGGAAACAGTTGTCTCGTTGGCACTCATAAGACATCTCCTTATTTCTATTTGTACTGGATCATCACACTGAGCTGGATTTTTAAATGTGCTAGAGTATAAGATTAGTCATTAGGTAGAAACATGACCTTACTGGGACATGTTATCCGGACCAAAAACCAACTAGTCTTTGCTCATGTTCTTGAATGCTGCTTAATTAGAGGAAAAGCAGCAAATATTTATACATTATTTTTTTTTACAAAAATGTTAAGGTTGCTTCTGCAAGAATGACATAAGCATCAATTTTTGGCCTTTTATATCGTACTATATGTGATATGGGTTTTGCTCATACAGGCCATACAGCGAGATATAGCTGTGAACTTCTACTTCAATTTGTCTCTAGTGGAAACTTGTCTCATTGGAAATCATACAAGAGCTGTCAAAATGACAGTAAACCGGATTCTTTAACATTTATTTGTGTTCTGGCATTTATCAATATTACAAGGACCAAAACTCCTAATAGGTAAAATTTATGATTATCAATATCAAACTTGACTTCCATGTTGTCAACAATAACAACATATAAACTAGATAGAAAATGACCCTCTAGCAGGACAAACTGTGTGCCCTTAATGCATAAAGTAAGAAAAAATTACTAAGTCCACCTACCTAGGACAACATTTTTTAAACTTTCAAGAACCGTAACTCCTGAACGGTAAAAGTCAAAATCGTCATTATTGAACTTAACCTCCATTTTGTTGTCAGTAACAACATATTAAAATTTTAAAAGGTTTGGTTGACTGGTTCATGAGTAAATGCACGGACACGACATTTTTTAAACTTTCAAGAACCGTAACTCCTGAACGGTAAAAGTAAAAATCGTCATTATTGAACTTGACCTCCGTTATGTTGTCAGTAACAACATATTAAAATTTTAAAAGGTTTGGTTGAACGGTTCATGAGTAAATGCACGGACACAACATTTTTTAAACTTTCAAGAACCGTAACTCCTGAACGGTAAAAGTCAAAATCGTCATTATTGAACTTGACCTCCATTTTGTTGTCAGTAACAACATATTAAAATTTTAAAAGGTTTGGTTGAACGCTTCATGAATAAATGCACGAACAACATTTGGTTGCCGCCCGCCCTCCGTACATCCCCAAATCAATAACCGACATTTTTGACACAAAAATCCGGTTAAAAATTGAAAATGGAAATGGGGAATATGTCAAAGAGACAACAACCCGACCATAGAACAGACAACAGGAGAAGGTCACCAATAGGTCTTCAATACCACATCTTCTTATTTTCATATTCATATTTTTCACATTTCTGCCTTTCCTTGCAAGGACATAAAACAACATTTGCTTATAAAACCTTTATTTCACTTATTGTACTAAATATGAGAACTAAAATAACCACATATAAACATTAAATTTTACCATATATAGGTTTTTTCAAAAAATTGAGATAAAACTAACAACCAGTTACTATAATGCTGAATAAGTCTTTTTTTTTTTTAAGCTATGCAATAACAAGAGACTCTGACCCTTTAACTGATAACATAACTAAGATTTATGGTCTAAATTTATTCTTAACACAAATTTCATCAAATATATGGTACAGGTCCTTTAAAAATGGAATGATTGAAATGCTGACATTCATAAAGCAACTTCTTGAAAACAATTTATAAAATGAAACAAACTTAACGATATGGCAAAATTTGAACTCAAAATATGATGTAAATGAAAAATAAAAGAAAGCTCTTGTGCATAAAAACACTGCACATAAAATTATCAAAGAAAAAAAAGCAAGCCCTTCTGAATTGATTCTTGTTAGAACAAAAGCAACTGTTGATTAGTTTAAAAAAGCTCTTTGCATAAGCAAGAGTATTGTAAAAAACCAGCTACACAATTGCAGCTCTTTAGTTCTCTGATACAAGAGTATTTTAAAAAAAGTAGCTACACAATAGTAACTCTTTATACCGGTATCTCTGATTCAAGAGTATTGTAAAAATTAGCAAAAATTTATTTTGAGTTATTTGTCTAATTGGCAGAAAAGATATTGTAAAACCTTGGTCTATTCAAAATCCAAGGTCTATGCAAAACCATGCATACAGATTCATGTCTATAAAAGGTAAATGTATAAATGCACTCCGCACGACTGTTCATTTAGACTAGACTTGTTTGAGAACTTCTGGGGCGAGACTGCAAGTTAGACCGGTTCCATCTGGTTCAATGTTGAGTGCTGTTACTACACCATCGTTCACTACCATTGAATATCTGTCAAATAAATATTAGACATGTTCATTCTACAGGTTCACTTAAATGTTTACAAACTTAAACAATATTTTTAATTTAAATTTCAATACCTGACAATTTCAGTTTGAAAAAAAACCCAGATAAATTGTAAGGTGCCAGATTTTCTTGCTATGTTAAATACCTATTGGTGGCCTTCGGCTGTTTTTGTACTCTTTGGTCAGGCTGATGTCTCTTTTGACACATTCCCCATTTCCATTCTCAAATTTATGAACAAAGTTCATGACCTTCTGTATAAATTTTCAAAGGTTTCACTTTCACATTCTACATACTAACCTCTTAGATCTCTTGCTTCCTAATGAACCACTCAAATCAACTTCCAAGTCTACAGCCTGAAAAACAAAGATGTTATATTCAATCACATGATAACTTCTAATGATTTCATTGGACAGAACATAGTTCCATAACAGTCTTCACCACTAGCCACTAGTATGATGCCCCAGACAATAAGTATTTGCAAAAAATTGACACATAATAAACATGTTGAAAGATTGGTCTTTGGACTAGTAGTTGGAAAACTGAATGCAAACTGCCATACTGACTATAGAGTTGTAATAGCTAATAATTCATTAAAAAAAGTGATTTTTTTTCTAAAGCAAATATTCAACAATCACAATTATAAGTTTATATAAAACTAGAGGCTCTCAAGAGCCTGTGTCGCTCACTTGACTCTACTTGGGTTTTTGAAATCATATAAAAAAACAAATAAAATTTGGCTACAAAGTAACAACACTAGGCTAGCACCTCATAAAGAAAGGACTATTCATGATATGTTTGATTTTATTCAATTCCGTGGTTTTCTAGAAGAAGACTTTTGTAAGCATTTCCCATTGGGTCCTATGTTAAACTAAGCCCCCCCCCCCTCTGGCAGCCATCTTGGATGATGGATCGGAGATAAAGTAACAACACTTGGTCAGCATCTCATAAGGAACATTCATACTATGTTTGGTTTCATTCCATTCAGTGGTTCTCTAAAAGATGTCATTTGTATGAATTTCCCATAGGGTCCTATGTTAAACTAAGTCCCCCCGCTGGCGGCCATCTTGGATGATGGATCAGCTACAAAGTAACAACACTTGGTCAGCACCTCATAAGGAACATTTATGCCATGTTTAGTTTCATTCCATTCAGTGGTTTTCTAGAAGAAGTCATTTGTATGCATTTCCCATAGGGTCCTATGTTAAACTAAGTCCCCCGCTGGCGGCCATCTTGGATGATGGATCGGCTACAAAGTAACAACACTTGGTCAACACCTCATAAGGAACATTCATGCCATGTTTTGTTTCATTCCATTCAGTGGTTCTCTAGAAGAAGTTCAAAATGTAAAAAGTTAACGACGACGACGGACGACGACGACGGACGACGACAAACGGCGACGACGGACGCCAAGTGATGAGAAAAGCTCACTTGGCCCTTCGGGCCAGGTGAGCTAAAAATCTTTTGATTGATTGTTGGTTCTAAATTAATCCCCCATTTGCACTCTCTAGGCCAAATCTTGGCTTAAGTTTTTATTGGTGGAGGAAACATAAGTGCCTGAAGAGAATCATAGACCTTCAGAAAGAAAACTGGCAATCCTAGTCAAATATGACTAGACACAAGCACATCTCATCTTAGCCAGACAAGGGTTATGATGTAGACCCCTCCTCTCAACAAGAGAAAGGGACTGGATCATAACCCTTGGCTAGCAAAATATGAGCACACCTGCAACAGCAGTGTGGAAACTCACAACCCCAGTGATAACTGTAGATTGACTGCTAACATGGCAAAGAACACATCCCCTTAAATTTCTAAACTCACAGTTCTTCAAAAAATATAATTACAGCCGATTCCATTGAGTGTGTAGGCAAAGGTTATATCTTTGGTTAGCAGGCATGCTAGCAGAACCATGGCGTTGACCTGACCTAATAATGACTTAACTGTTCAGCTAACAGCAAGCTAACCAAACATATCACATTTGCCTACAAATTCAGTGGAATTGGCTGTAAATAGACTTTTTCTTGCAGTGTTTCAGCTTATGTTATGTAAAAGGACACATCCCAAATGTGAATCTTTTATTGCTACATAATTTCAAGCTTATGAATAATTTTGAAAATCTTTTAAAAACCATTTGAACTAATCATGATTTTGAAATAAAAAGATATATATTCTTTAAAAAAAAAAGGTTAAGAACCGCTATTCAAAAAAATACCCTAATGTGTCAAACTGTCAATCCTTATGTGATAAAACAAAAATAAAACCTAAATATCCTCCCGATTGAAAAGGAAATTGAAATTAAACTGATACTGTATATAACATATCTTTCGTTACTATAAAAAGGAAGAGACTATTAACATAAGTACTGACACGACTAATCATTTTAAATGTGACGATTGTGTTAATCCTCTAAATTTTATGTAATACTTGCAACTGGACATTTAACAGTTCATTTATCAATTCATCTGACACAAAAGTGTAAATCTTATATAAAAGAAAGTGAGAATGTAAAAAAATGCCCTTGACAGGAATTGTTTATATGGTTTATGCATAGACTTTTTAGAAGTCCAAAGTCCATCTCCTAACTTACTGCAGGGTCCCCCTTCATCAAGATCATGGATAATATTGCTTATGCGCACCTGGATAAAAACACTTATACGTAATATTTCATCTCCTAATAAGAAAGGGAAAAAATGAAATCAATTATCATTTTCGTAAGCTTTAAAAGTAAAATTTCATAAATATTAAAACTTGGAAAATGTACCATAGCTATGAAATTATTTATGAATCACAGAATACATTTTTAGAAGGGAACTTCCTGGAGCTTTTGTGGAGATTACTTGTTAAAATACATGTCAAATTCAGGGGAATTAATCAAACTGGATTTGACTCAAAAGCAACTAGTTATCCCAGTATTCTGTAAAATATCAGGAAAAAATAAATGAATAAATCCTAACCTTTTTCCTTATATTTCCTTAAAGAGTTTGACGACAATAATCTCATCCTCAAAATTCATCAAGTCTTCGTTCATATATAAAACAAATTTTTTTGTACAATCTTTATAAAATAACAGTATTTGTTTCTCCAAATATCTAAAAAAAAACAAATACAGATAACCTGTATTTTAGAAATTTTAATTTTCACTTTTTTCTAAATTTATCAATTAGAATGTCTATTTTGGATGTAAAGGCATTTAAAATGTGAACAAGGACACATCATCAATTCAAAATAATGAGCCAAATTGCATTGAAAATACAAAACAGGAGCAAATATTTCAAACCAATCATGAGATATTTAAACCAAGAGTTCCAAATGGTGAAGTTGAAATCATCCCTTCGTAAATTTTACGGACGCCATCACGAGTTGGTTGACCGTTATGGAATAACCGTTTCACAAATGATATCGGATATGTTCCTTACGTCATAACTACAATCCTCGTCCCTTTCATGAATGTGACCTACCGAATTAGACTATTTACCGGATTTGTTATCACATAAGCAACACGATGGGTGCCGCATGTGGTGCAGGATCTGCTTACCCTTCTGGAGCACCTGAGATCACCCCTAGTTTTTTGGTGGGGTTGGTGTTGTTTATTCTTTAGTTTTCTATGTTGTGTCGTGTGTGCTGTTTGTTTGTCTTTTTCATTTTTAGCCACGGCGTTGTCAGTTTGTTTTAGATTTATGAGTTTGACTGTCCATTTGGTATCTTTCGTCCCTCTTTTAAATAAATGCATTTAGAACCAATATTCCCAAGGTATCAATCAATTTGAATATACAAATGTAGTCATTCAAAAATGTAAATAAGCAGTAACAAACTGATCAAAATTAACAAATGTCATGAAAAAGTACAAAATCTGTGTCTGGGTTACATGCATCCTAAAGATTATACTAAGTTTACAGGTATTTGAAAATAACAAAAGGTACTGTGAAATTGTTGAACCTTTGATTAATTGATATAGAAATAAGATGGCTGATGCAGAATGATTGCTAATGAGATCACTATTAACAAGAGATCAAATGACACAGAAGATTGGCAACTATAGGTCAATGCTAGGCCTTCAACAATTACCAAAAACCTATACCCAATGGCAAGCTATAAATTTAAGGCCTAACATGGCAATTGAAAGCAATTCAAATAAGAAACTAGCAGTCAGACTTAAAGTAAAATACAAGTATACAACGAAAAACAAATATGATATATACAGCAACAATCAACAACCAACGAATTTCGAAGACTGCATGTCCTCTTAGTGCAAAAGATATTTATTGAATTCAGCATAAAGTGTCAGATTGTCTACACACGTAATGACCAAACATTGCTTATGAGTTGACATTACAAAGTAATCAATTGATTTTGATAAGTTTGAGTTGTAGCAACATACAAAACTAAGAAAAACACCTATGCTGAAAATAATCGTGAACAATTGATTTTGAATTTCCCCATGTCATCGTAATTTATTATCTTTATTAATAATCTTTGATAAAGATTACAAGGTCATTTCTAAATCAAATCTTTAACAATCTTCTGCACTTTTTTTTCAATTTCATTTCCAATGTTTTTCCTGAAAAATTCTACCAAAAAAAAAAACTTTGGTAAGTGAATACAGTAGCAAATGCAAGAAAAATACATCCTTCTCTTCATATAAAATATAAAAAGAAGATGTGGTATGATTTGCCAATGAAACAACTCTCCATAAGAGACCAAAATGACACAGAAATTAACAACTATAGGTCATCCTACTGCCTTCAACAATGAGAAAATCCCATACCACATAGTCAATTATAAAAGTACCCGAAATGACAATGTAAAACAATTCAAATGAGAAAACTTATGGCCTCATTTATGTTCACACTTCTGTTTCCATGGAACCAAATTGCCAAAGACTAAAATCTGTAATTGTATGACGTCAGAGAAGATAAACTAGTAGTTTTTATTTGATTGAAAAATCAAGGTACTTTATAGCAACCAATATTACAATTGATTATTTATTTCATGTCAATCATTTACCATGGTGATATAAATCTACAAGTACTAAGCAAATAAAATGCAAGTACAGAAGTATTTTATCCTTCTTGGGAGAATATTTTCGCGAATCATGATGACTTATGCCAACTGTACCCACTTCAACATGGAAATTCAAATATGAACAAAATATATAACTTTAGTCAACTCAAGTAGGAATTTCGTTTTTTAAACCACAAAAAAGTATTTTCATGTGTGTAAGGTTATCTGATCTACCCCTTACTACATGTTTTTCTTTTATCTAATAAGGATGTGAGAAAGCATTTATGTAGCATTTGTGTAGTTGCTCAGACTATAACATTTAAATAAAACAAAGAACTACCGGTATATTCAATTGAAGTAGGCATGATATTTTTTTAAAGACCACAAAATAGTACATTCGAGTGTAAGGTTATCTGGTGTACCCCTTACTACATTATTTTTCTTTTTATCTTATAAGGATGTTGTCAAAGCATATATGCATTTTGCTAGACTATAATAGTTTTTAAACAGGCTAATAAATTAACAATCAAACTGTTTCTAATCAAAATAAATCTGTATAGATAAAAACAATTTTGCATTTTGCAAGTTATTTGTTTGTTTTTATTCTTATTTTTAATGTATGCATGTATTATGGTATACCAATGTCCGTCTTTTAGTGTCAGTGTGTTTGACAAATTTGTTTTTACCAATTCTCATGAAATTTCATCACAACAATAGGATTGCTGGAAGAAAACTCCCTTTCGATTTGTAGTTCCACAGTGACAGGATTTTTAATGTTTGAATTTTTCACATATTTGAAAATAAATCTAGAATAAATAAAGGCTACAGTAGTATACCGCAGTTCAAAACTCATCAATCCATGGACAAAAAACAAAATCGGGGTAACAAACTAAAACTGAGGGAAACGCATTAAATATAACAGGAGAACAACGACACAACATTAAAATGTAACACACACATAGAATGCCTGGATTAATCTGCCCAACAATTGACACTATTGTTTTAGTTGATGAAGGGGCGTTTTTTTTTGCAATATTTTTAATTTTCACGATTTATTGTTCCAGAGTTACAGAACTTTAATGGTCAGATTTAGGTAAAACTTTCATACTTCGTACTTTAACATGAGTTTATTTGGATAGATTTACTCAAAACTTTACATAAATGTTGGAATGGGTGACCCAAAAACAACATCTGATTAAAAATAAATCCAATAAGTCATTCCAGAGTTTAAGGGACTTTGACTGTATGGATAAATAAAAGGCATTTTTAAATGTCTTGCACTAGCTCTAGTATGCTTTGATCAAATTACTACTTATTTGTCCATAGATTTATATACAACACATCTAAAATTTTAGATCCTTTAGATAAACATATTCTGAAAGTTTACCAATTTAACACTGTGATTAAATCTTTGGATATTTGTTTTTCTATGTAAAAATGTTGATCAATAAATTAAAAAATTGCTAGATATTGCTATACAGCAAAAAAAAATCACAGTCCCTACAATATAGATCCTATAATTTAGAATTGCACACTACAATTTTTTTTCAGTCTCTGTTGATTATGTCTTCACACTAAATCCATTGAATGTGTACCAATTGATATTTTAGTCTTATACATGTTTGTTGTCTTGCCAGAATACAAGACTTAATGATTACAATACAAAGGCGGTGTTAGCATGAACTATTTTGCAGAAAGATTTATATATTTCATAAGGTTACTAGGAGACCTGAATTAATCATACCTTGTATACAGATAACTTATGTTATTAAGTTTCTTTCTCTCCATTGTCAACCTCATAAGGGACTGCTTGAAATTAAATTCTCTTGTCAATTAAAAAAAATTCACTGATTATGAGTAATAGGATAATTATATTTGATATAGGGGTTCCTTGACACTTTTTCGGGTCTTTCAGGTAGGATTCTCATGGATCATTGGACAATGTATAGGTTTTTTTTATATCTCTCAGATACTATATTAGGGCTACTATATTTGGTGTATGGAATGATTGTAAGTTATTTTAAAATGTCCATCTAGCAGTTTTATCTGACCTTGACTTCGTTTTCATGGTTCATTGGTGAAGGATAAGTTTTCATAATTTTGTAAGAATCAGATGCTTTAAGCAATAGGTCAATTATATTTAGTGTATGAAATGATTGTAAGATGTACATATCTGTATGTCAAGGTTCGTATGACTTTTATCATATTTTCATGGTTCATTGGTCAATGCTAAGATTTTGTGGTTTGCTCTGTTTCTCCTGTAAGGTGTATAAAACTGACTGGCATTGTTCATTAGACTGTGACCTCATTTTCATAGAACATTGCTAAATGTTAAGTTTATGTGATATAAACCTTCATATTACTTTCAACATATATTCATTGATAAGTAAAACAGGAGATATATTTAAGTGTGTGCACTCTTGTAAATAAATTGTTATTGGCTTTGAACTAAACTTCAGTAACTGGGACCACTCTCAGATGTGTATTGTGTTTTGTTAGTTGTTTTTGTGCTATGTATTGATTTGATAAGTTAAGCCCTTTTTAATGATTTTAGAGGTTTGTTTTTATGTCTTGCTGTTACACCGAAGTCCCAGGTTAGAGGAAGGCTGGGTTGTGAGCCTGCAAGCATTTATTACCAAACCACTTTCTGTACATGCCTCTTCAGAGTCAGGAGCATGTCATTCTGTTGTTGTGGTTTGTTACATATATCATTTAGACTGAAATCAGACAGATTGTGTTTTTATGCTATTTATTGATCTGACAAGTTAAGCCCTTTTTAATGATTTTAGAGGTTTTTTTTATGTCTTGCTGTTACACCAATGTCCCAGGTTAGGGGAAGGCTGGTTTGTGAGCCTGCAAACATTATCAAGCCACATTCTGTACATGCCTCTTCAGAGTCGGGAGCATGTCATTCTGTAGTTGTGTTTGTTACATATATTATTTAGACAGAAATCAGACAGATTTTGTTTTCATTTGAAATGTTTTACATTTTTTCAGGTTGAAGCCTTTTAAATCTTTTATATTTTTTATATCTTTTATATAAGATTTAGGATGTAAAAATCTGAAATAACAAGGACAAGGAATTATTAGACATTTTTTATCACTTTCCCAGAATTAAAAACTATTTCAAACTCAAATAATTCCTTGTTTTTTAGTGTAAGTCAGCATTTGTTCTGAAATTAAAAATAGTATCTCAACTTATAACACAAAAAAATCTTGTAAGCTCAACCCTGTTTTTAGTGTTGTGCTCCTGTACTAAACTTTCTTTGGAATGTTATCTGTATAATTTTTTTTCTTGAAACATATTTGACTGTCCTTTTAAAACTGAAGTATTAAAATTTGGTGTCTTTTCACTCTAAATTTCTTGCATCAGAGCTGAGCAATTGAAATAAGAAAGCTTATGGAAGGAGGGGTATTTAGAAATCTATTTTTCTGTCAATATGCCAAGTTGCACATAGAGGCTGGACAGGTGATAATAAACTTTACACATGTGTAGAATACTATATGAGAATGTTCATAGAGGAAAAGAGTCCAAGACCTACATGTAAGGGAGATAATCAAATTTGTGATTCAGAGGTATTTTTTGGTGAGTGTACTCATAGTCAAACATGTCTAAGTGGTCAGATAATCATATTTATGTACCTAATTATTTTAATATGTAATAATAGTCTCTGAAAAGCTTAAATCTAGTTCTAGAATGGTATGAAGGATCGACATTAAGCAATATAATCCTGTTCCTATGTGTTATAGTAGAGATAATTGAATTTGTGATGTAGGGGTATCCTTTTGTGATTTCACTTCTAGTTCTAATTTGACTAGCTCATTCATGCAATAAAATAATTTTTATTCTAGTTCTTTGATTTTGTGGGTGTTTCTCTTCTTGTACAAAATCTCCCAAAAGAATTTTTTTTTTATCGGTAGCCTCTAACAAGTCTTTTTCCAGTCAGTTTAACCACTTCTTACTTTTCATGAACAGTACAGATATAAGGATCTGGTTACCCTTCAAGAGCATCATCCTATTCATCATTCTTTATTTTTGGCTATTGTTTTATTTCTTTGACTTTGTTTTCGTTATAATGCCCTTGGTATTTTCTATCACCTTTTCTGTTATCAGCGTGGGCAACAATTTTGATGTCACATATACAGCAGAATTTGCTTAATATTTCGTAGCTCCTGCTGTCAATTTTGATTTTTGTGGCAGTTGTACTTGTGCATGTTATTTGCTTCTGATTTGCCTTAATTTACTGTCATATTCATTAAGAATTTTCTGTCTGTTTCAATGCAGTTGCCCTTTAACTTGTTCTTGTTATTCTTCAATAATCATACAGAACTGAACTGTGAAAATGATGCTGATGTTGGAATGGTGTTTTTAATATACTGTTTAAGGTTCAGTAGCAAATATTTCGTGCATATAAGGATAATAATACGTTATTATTATATGAATATGAACCATACTCTTGTGTTGAAGGCCATACTTTAACCTATAATTTACTTTTTAAACATTGTGACTTGGAAGCAGTTGTCTCATTGGCACTCATAAGACATCTCCTTATTTCTATTTGTACTAGATCATCACACTGAGCTGGATTTTTAAATGTGCTAGAGTATAAGATTAGTCATTAGGTAGAAACATGACCTTACTGGGACATGTTATCCTGACTACAAACCAACTAGTCTTTGCTCATATTCTTGAATGTTGCTTAATTAATGGAAAAGCAGCAAATACTTATACATTATTTTTTTTTACAAAAATGTTAAGGTTGCTACTGCAAGAATGAGATAAGCATCAATTTTTGGCCTTTTATATCGTACTGTGTGATATGGGTTTTGCTCATACAGGCCATACAGTGACATATAGTTGTGAACTTCTACTTCAATTTGTCTCTAGTAAAAATTTGTCTCATTGGAAATCATTAAATTGAAAATGGAAATGGGGAATATGTCAAAGAGACAACAACCCGACCATAGAACAGACAACAGCAGAAGGTCACCAATAGGTCTTCAATACCACATCTTCTTATTTTCATATTCATTTTTTTCACATTCTCTGCCTTTCCTTGCAAGGACATAAAACAACATTTGCTTATAAAACCTTTATTTCACTTATTGTACTAAATATGAGAACTAATAACCACATGTAAACATTAAATTTTACCATATATAGTTTTTTCAAAAATTTGAGATAAAACTAACAACCAGTTACTATAATGCTGAATAAGTCTCTTTTTTTTTTTAAAGCTATGCAATAACAAGAGACTCTGACCCTTTAACTGATAACATTACTTAGATTTATGGTCTAAATTTATTCTTAACACAAATTTCATCAAAATATATGGTACAGGTCCTTTAAAAATGGAATGATTGAAATGCTGACATTTATAAAGCAACTTCTTGCAAATAATTTATAAAATGAAACAAACTTAACAATATGGCAAAATTTGAACTCAAAATATGATGTAAATGAAAAGTAAAAGAAAGCTCTTGTGCATAAAAACACTGCATATAAAATTATCAAAGAAAAAAAGCAAGCCCTTCTAAATTGATTCTTTTTTAGAAAAAAAGCAATTGTTGATTAGTTTAAAAAAGCTCTTTGCCTAAGCAAGAGTATTGTAAAAAAATACCAGCTACACAATCGCAGCTCTTTAGTTCTCTGACATAAGAGTATTGTAAAAAGTAGCTACACAATAGTAACTATTTATATCTCTGATCCAAGAGTATTGTAAAAAATTGAAAAAATGCATTTTGTGTGGTTTGAGTTATTTGTCTAATTGGCAGAAAAGATATTGTAAAACCTAGGTCCATTCAAATCCAAGGTCTATGCAAAACCATGCGTACAGATTCATGTCTATAAAAGGTAAATGTATTAATGCACTACACACGACTGTTCATTCAGACTAGACTTGTTTGAGAACTTCTGGGGCGAGACTGCAAGTAAGACCAGTTCCGTCGGGTTCAATGTTGAGTGCTGTTACTACACCATCGTTCACTACCATTGAATATCTGACAAAATAAATATAAGACATGTTCATTCTTCAGGTTTACCTGAAAGATTTACAACTAAGACCATATGTTTAATGTTTAAATAAATTTTAATACTTAACAATTTCAGTTTCAAAAGAACAGATAGATTGTAAGTCTAATATTTTTTTAATTTTAGTTCATTTATATGTTTTGGAGTTAGTATGATGTCAATTTTCACTGATCTAGTACACATTTTTGTTTAGGGACCAGCTGAAGTCCACCTCAGGGTGCAGGATTTTCTTTCTATGACTATGTTAAAGACCCATTGGTGGCCTTTGGCTGTTTTATGCTCTTTGGTCAGGCTGATGTCTCTTTTGACACATTCCCCATTTGGATTCTCAAAATCTATGCACCATGTTCATGACCTTTCGATAAAATTTTAAATGTTTTTCTTTTACATACTATATACTAACCTCTTAGATCTCATGCTTCCTAATGGACCACTCAAGTCAACTTCCAAGTCTACAGCCTGAAAAACAAAGATATCATATTCAATCACATGATACCCTGGTAATTTCTAATGATTTTATTAGACAGAACATGGGTTACTTTCATTACACTCTGCACCCCTAGCCACTTGTCTGATGCCCCTGACTAGTAAAATTGTAATCAGACTAGTAAGTATTTAAATAAAATTTGTTTATGCAAAGAAAAATGTTGGAATATTAGTCTTTGTTTGGACTCTAGCAGTTGGAAAAGATTTCGGTGCAGACTGCCATTATAGAATTCATGTGGAATTTGAACCAGATGCTCCGCTGTTGAATATTAATCCCCTCAAAAAAAATTATCTGAAATCTTTTTGTAGGCAGCATTCAAGAAATCCTAAATATCAATCTTGTTTTCTTGTGCCAAATGTTAAACTATGACAATAATAAATGGATACAAACACTTTTGATTTATTGATTGCTGGTGCTAAAATCCCATATTTTCGTGGCTGTAAGTTTTTATTGGTGGAGGAAACCAGAGTGCCTGGAGAGAATCATCAATCTTCAGATAGAAAACTGTAAATCCTTGTCAATTAAGACTGGAGTCAAGCATACCTCATCTTTGCAAGCCAAGGGTCAGGATCCAGTCCACTCTTCTCCACAAGAAAAAGGGAATGGATCATATCCCTTGGCTAGCAAAGATAATCCAACCTGCAACAGCAGGTTGGAAACTCACCCAGTGATATTGTTGTCTTTTTTCAAAACTACCTCTACCGTTTTTTATTGGGAAAAATGCATATTTTTATTGAAATTGGGAAATATTATTCTAAACACATCTCCGATTTTTTGCTGACCTTTGCTGTCTTTTTTGCACTGTTTTTTCATGTATATTTTGGTTGTCAGACATTTTCAACCCGGAAGGTACTTTTCAGAGAGGGGAAAGAAACAAAAGCAATGATGGTACTTAATGCATTGAAAACCACATGTGTTACAAACACCTTGATGATTCTAATCAGAAAACCGGATCTCAAAAGTGCTTTATAATATCAAAATAATAACATGAATACGATATTTACAAACATTACTACCAATGCCATCACTGTTTGGGGAAAATGTAGACCTTTTTGGGAGGAATTTTAAGCCATTTTTTTTAGTAATTGGGAATTTTCTCTAGGGGAAAAGGCCGAATTTCGGCTGTTATTTGAGGCAAACAATATCACTGGTCACCTCAGTGCTTCCAGGGTGAGGCTATAATGAAAACTAGAGAAACTACTAAGACCACAAGGTCCCCACAAAGATACAGTTCTTTTAACAAATTCAAAATTAAAAGGAGTTTTTTTTTAAGTGTTTAAAAGGACCCATCCCAAATGTGAACTATTCATTGCTATTTCAAAATTATAAAAAAACTTTTAAAAACCATTTCAATTAATTGTGATTTTCAAATAACCAGAAGCATGTTCTTGCATAAATCTAAAAAAAAAAGAGGATAAAATATTCCAAATAATACCCTTATGTGTCAAATTAACTGTCAATCCTAATGTGTTGAAACAAAAATAAAACCTAAATAAACCCCACAATTGTGAATGAAAGTGAAATAAAACTGAAACTGTATGAGTTGACGTATCTTTAGTTACTATATATAGAAAATAAAGACAAAAGGAAGTGTATTAACATAAGTACTGGCACGACTGTATAATCTAATATGTCACGATTGTGTTAATCTCATGAATTTTATGTAATACTTGCAACTGGACATTTAACGGCTCATATATCAATTCATCTAATATAAAGGGATGCAATGACAGTGTAATTCTTATCAAAAGAATGTAAGAATGTTAAAAAAATGCCTCTTGATCATGCTGATGGAGCTATTCATAGGATTTACGCATAGACTTTTTAAAAGTCTGAAGTTCATCTCCTAACTTACTTGCATGGTTTTATGAGAATAAACTATCTACTGGAGAATCCCCTTTTATCAATATTCATGAACCCCACCTGGGTATATTGATTGTAACTGTAATAAACATAAGATGAATCATAAGTAATCTTTCATCTTTAAAGCAGAAAGAGGAAACTTAGAATCAATTAAAATTTTCATAAGGTAATTTAAACTTACAATTACAAAAATAATAAAACTTGGAAAATGAAGATGTACCAGAGCTATGGAATTATTTATCAATCACAGAATATATTTTTGGAAGGGAACTGCCTGGAGATTTGTGGAGATTTCTTCCGAAAACTATATGTCAAATTCAGGGGAATTAATCAAACTGGATTTGACTAAAGAGCAACTAGTTATCCCAGTATTCTGTAAAATATCAGGAAAAAATAAATAGATATATCCTAATTTTTTTCTTCATACTTCCTTAAAATGGTTGACAACAGTAATCTCATCCTAAAAAATTATCAAGTTTTGTTTCATATATAAAACAAAATTTCCGTTAACAATCTTTATAAAATAACAGTATATTGTGTATATATTTCTCCAAATATCTGGAAAGCAAGAAGATAATCTATATTTTAGAAATTAAATTATAATTTTTACTTTTTTCTTAATCTATCATGATGTCTATTTTGGACGTAAAGGCATTTAAAATGTTAAAAGGCAACAACATCAATTCAAATCAGTGAACCAAATTGCATTAAAAATACAAAACATGAGCAAATAACAAACCAAATATGAGATAAACAAATGCCTTAAGAACCAATATTCCCAAGGTATCCATCAATATGGATATAGTCATACAAAAATGTCAAAAAGCTACATCAATTTTACAAACTGATCAAAATTAACAAATGTCATGCAAAAAGTGCAAATAAGTATCTGAGTTACATGTATCCAAAATGGAATACATGTACTAAGTTTGAAGGAATATGAAAATAACAAAAGGTCCTGCTAAATTGCTGAACCTTTGATTAATTAATATAATTATAAGATTTGGTATGATTGCCAATGTTTCAACCAGAGACCATAATATGTAGAAGTAAGTAACTACAGGTCTATAATACAGCCTTCATCAATGAGCAAAACCCTGGCATACTGCATATTATGTTATAGAAGGCCAAGACATGACAAATGTAAAACAATTCATACAAGAAAACTAACTGCCTGACTTTCAAACAAAACAATAAACGAAAAAAAAAATATAGTGAAACCTGTTTAAACCGAAACCTCTTCAGGACTTTATATTTGGTTCGGTTTTGACCGATGTTTGGTTTTATTAGGTTTTTAACACAAATAATTTGATATGTCAGTGCTTTTAAAAGAACATGCATGGTTTATACAGGTTTTTGGTTAATGCAGGATTTGGTTTATCCAGGTTTCACTGTATTTTAAAAAGCAACAATCAACAACCACCAAAATTGGAACTTCACTTTATGTCCTCTTAGCGCAAAAGATATTTCTTAAATTCAGCATAACGTGTCAAAACGTCTACACACGTATTGGCCAAACAGTGCTTATGAATTGACATTACAAAGTAATCAATTTGATTATGATAAGTTTCAGTTGTAGCAACATACTAAACTAAGAAAACACCTATGCTGAAAATAATTGGGAAAAATTGATTTTTCCCTCATACATGTCATCATAATTTATTATCTTTATTAATAATTTTCAAAAAAGATTACAAGGTCATTTCCAATCAAATCTTGAACAGTCTGCCCATTTTAACAATTTTATTTACAGTGTTCCTTGAAACGGGTTTTTCATGTAAGGGTACAACATTTTCCCCTGAAAAATACTACCCCACATTTGAGCCAATACAGTAGAAATGGAAGGATTTTTTTTTTGTTTTTCTGTAGAAAATAGAAGGAATTTTTTGTCTTTTTCTATGTGTTTACACTTTGGTTTCCATGGAAACAAATTGACAAAGTCTAACATCTATTGATGTATGACGTCAGAGAATTTGAATAAGTGGTTCTTATTTGACTAAAATATCCAGATACTTCCTAGCAACCACTGTTACAATTGATTTTTATTATTTTGTCAATCATTTACCATAGTGATATAAATCCAGAAGTACTACGTTTGTACTAAGCAAATAAAATTATAAGAACACAAAGCTTTGATCTTTCTTGGGAGAACATTTGCACGATAACTTTGATGACTAATGCCAACATACCCACTTCAACATGGAAAATCAAATATGAACAAAATATATAACTTTATACAACTCAAGTAGGAATGATATTTTTTTAAAACCACAAAAAAGTACAATCGTGTGTGTAAGGTTATCTGATCTACCCCTTACTACATGTTTTCTTTTATCTAATAAGGATGCAAGAAAGCATTTATGTAGCAATTATGTAGTTGCTTATATAGACTATAAACCTTAAATAAAACAAAGAACTACCAGTATATTCAATTCAAGTAGGCATGATGTTTTTTAAAGACCACAAAATAGAACATTCGTAAGTGTAAGGTTATCTAATCTACTTCTTTCTACATTGTCTTTTTTTTTTTTTTATCTTATAAGGATGTATGAGGTAGTCAAAGCATATAATGTAGATGTTTAGACTATAACATTTAAATAACAACAAAGAACTTAAAAAAATTCAAAACAAAGAACTACCATTATATTCAATTCAAGTATGCATGTTATTTTTTAAAGAGCAAAAAATAGTACATTCGAGTGTAAGGTTATCTGGTGTACCCCTTACTACATTTTCTTTTTTTATCTTATAAGGATGTAGTCAAAGCATGTATGCATTTGGCTAGACAATAATAGTTATAAACCAGGTGCTCCGCAGGGTGCAGCTTTATACGACCGCAGAGGTCGAACCCTGAACAGTTGGGGCAAGTATGGACAAAACATTCAAGCGTGATACAGCTCTGAATTTGGATTGTGATCAAATTTTTGACATTACATGTTTTTTTTTTACACAAAACAAATGTCAAGATTTTACAAATCAATTAAAGATTTCTTCTTCAAACTTTTTAAATCTAAAATTAAATAGTTAACACAGCATAGGTTTCTGACACAGAATGAATGTGGTCTAATGAACTTAAAATATTTTTTTTGCCTTTGAGCAATTCACTATGCTGTTGAATATTAATCCTCTCAAAAAAATGTTTGAAGAAATTTTCTTTTTATTTATGAAATCTGAAATGAGAAAAATTTAACCCCCCCCCCCTTTTTTTTCACATCCCCGTTTCCCTTTTTCCAAAACTGATATCAATTCAAATTTCTAATGGAGTTTGCAACAATAACTACTCTTTTAAATACATCATAAAATATTAAAATGTAAAATAAAGTGCTTGTTATCACTGAATGGTAAAGATTGGTTGGTAGTAAAAGTGAATATACATTGTTTATTGTATAAAACAATAAAAAAAACTTCATCAGCAACATTTTATATTGGCAAATTTCCAATGAAGTTATTTACATAAAGTTATTGGCAAATAAAAATAGAAAATGACATCATAGTCATGTCTGGCAAATGTCCAACATACATTATCTAAAAACATTTTAGATAAGATAAGGAAAAAAAGCTTCATCAGCAACATTTTATATTGGCAAATTTCCAATGAAGTTATTTACATAAATTTATTGGCAAATAAAAATAGAAAATGACATCATAGTCATGTCTGGCAAATTTCCAACATGTATTATCAACTTCTATTCTATACAAAGAAAGATAACTCCAATTGAAAATTAATTGCTATTGCACAATATTGTGCAATTAGATATTTCTTGCTATTGTGCAATACTGTGCAATTGAAAATTTCTTGCTATTGCACAATACTTGATATGGAATCCTGATTTGGACCAACTTGAAAACTGGGCCCATAATCAAAAATCAAAGTACATATTTAGATAAAGCATATCAAATAAGCCCAAGAATTTAATTTTTGTTAAAATCAAACTTAGTTTAATTTTGGACCCTTTGGACCTTAATGTAGACCAATTTGAAAACTGGACCAAAAATTAAGAATCTACATACACAGTTAGATTTGGCATATCAAAGAACCCATTAATTCAATTTTTGATGAACAAAGTTTAATTTTGGACCCCCATTTGGACCAACTTGAAAACTAGGCCAATAATTAAAAATCTAAGTACATTTCTAAATTCAGCATATCAAACAACCCCCAGGATTCAATTTTTGTTAAAATCAAATTAAGTTTAATTTTGGACCCTTTGGACCTTAATGTAGACCAATTTGAAAACGGGACCAAAAATTAAGAATCTGCATACACAGTCAGATTCGGCATACCAAAGAACCCCAATTATTCAATTTTTGATGAAATCAAACAAAGTTTAATTTGGACCCTTTGGGCCCTTTATTCCTAAACTGTTGGGACCAAAACTCCCAAAATCAATACCAACCTTCCTTTTATGGTCATAAACCTTGTGTTTAAATTTCATAGATTTCTATTTACTTAAACTAAAGTTATTGTGCGAAAACCAAGAATAATGCTTATTTGGGCCCTTTTTTGGCCCCTAATTCCTAAACTGTTGGAACCAAAACTCCCAAAATCAATCCCAGCCTTTCTTTTGTGGTCATAAACCTTGTGTCAAAATTTCATAGATTTCTATTAACTTAAACTAAAGTTATAGTGCGAAAACCAAGAAAATGCTTATTTGGGCCCTTTTTGGCCCCTTATTCCTAAAATGTTGGGACCAAAACTCCCAAAATCAATCCCAACCTTCCTTTTGTGGTCATAAACCTTGTGTTAAAATTTCATAGATTTCTATTCACTTTTACTAAAGTTAGAGTGCGAAAACTAAAAGTATTCGGACGACGACGACGACGACGACGCCAACGTGATAGCAATATACGACGAAAAATTTTTCAAATTTTGCGGTCGTATAAAAAGCTAATATATTTATAATTAGACTGTTTCTAAAACGAATTTAATCTGTATAAATAAAAACAATTTTGCATGATTTTTTTTTTTTACTTTGTGAAATGTACATGTGAATGATGTAATGTATATAAAACAATGAGTTTGCATTTTGCAACTAATTTTCTATTTGACCATGTGAATTAGACATGTAATGTTTGTAAAAAAAAAATCAATTTTGCATTTTGCAACTTATTTGTCATTTCATTTTATGAAATAGACATGTGATGTATGTTAAAAATAAGTTTGTATTTTGCAACTTGTTTGTCAAGTTTAACTTTGTGAAATAGACTTATGAAGTATGTAAAAATAAATTTGCATTTTGCAACTTATTTGTCTATTTTTAATTTGTATATCATATATGATATAGACTAATATAGACATGTGACGTAAATATCATGTTGTACATTGTATATATTGATCATGACAAGGAAATAAAGACTGAAACTGGAAGTATTTACAAAATCTTGTTCCTCCCTTTAGTCAAGTGCTTTTTCTTTATAAAGACATATAATGGGTTCAGTGGTTTATTTTCAGTGTCACACTCTTTGAGGACCTGGATGAGGAAATCTTCTTTTCTGGGTTCATTAATCATTTGTACATTTTTTTGTATATATATTCATTAATATTTAAGTCTCGTAACTTTAATATCTAAAACCTCTTTACCTCTTTAAAATTCTCTACCTTTTTATTCCCTATTAATCAATATTGAAGGTCATTATTTGATATAGTTACTACTAACGTTCTATATTAAGCAAATGCCATCTGGAGCCTCATCTTTAAAGACGTCACTACTGTATATATTTAGTCATAAGTTTTATTACCTGATGATGCTATCAAGCATGAATCATTTACATATACTATTTTTAAACTTTTGGAATTCTACCATAAAAATATATAAACAAACAGACAAAAAAAAATTTTCAGTCATAAATTGTAAGATGCTAGGATTGTAATCATAGAAGAGATACCAACCCCAATCTCGTGTGATTATAAAAGGGATTTTTCCAGGTGACTAAATTTCATATGCAATTATGGAGAGATGCAACTCACAAGTGAAAATTTCATGTCAGCTTTGCGATGGATCACAAAATCTCAAATGGCGCTGTATAGACTGTAGGATTACTATTTGTGATAAGTGCAGCGTAGTTCATTCCCGAATCCCTTTTGATTCAGAACATATGGTAGTGAAATTTGGAGACATTTCTACGTGTAATATGGAATTACGTTTAGAGGAAGAAATCAAGAAAATGACATGTAAGAAACATAACAAAACGACATACACACACTTTTGCCGATCATGCAACTTTTTGGTTTGCACCAATTGTATTTTTGGTGAAATCCACTCAGATCACACCTTTGCAGAGATTTCAAAATTTGTAAGTGAAAATTTTTCAAATGACACAAACACGTTTGAAGAGGACACAAAAAAAAAGTCTTTCACAGATTCTGGATATGATGATAAAATCATTCACCAATTGGAAAGTCAAGGTAGTTCGGACAATACTTTTTGCATGCTGATGAAAGATTTCGAAATTGTTCACACCGTCAGCACACATTTACCGTCAATTAATAAAATGACCGTATCAAATGATGACGAAGCTTATGTTTGCAGTATTGACCGAAACAGCATAGTGAAATTAAAACTGAACTCAACTGGATTTTTAAAAAAGAAGCTAAAGCGTTCAAAATCAAAACAGTTGGAGCAAACTGAAGGCTTCCAGCCAATTGATATCACAGTTAACTCCAATGGAGATGTACTCTTTTTATCAAGGTTTGATAAATGTCTTAAATCCGTAACCAAAAACTCTCAAGGAAAAAGACAAGTGTCTGACATTCGAAGCTTTCATCCTTTGGAACCGATCTGTATTCACTGCGAAAAAGACAGAAACGGAAAGATCTGGATAGGTCTTACTGAAGGAGATTCTGACTTTGAAATTACAGAAAGAAGCGTTCGTCAAGTTGTTGCCTTAAATCAGAATGGCAAGTTGTGTAATAAGTTGGAATTTTCAAAAGCACAAAGAAAACTTTTTACGTTGCCGTGGACAATTAAAAACAATAAAGACAAAGGAATCTGCGTCATTGACAGAGTCAGTCAAACTGCTGGAAGAGTTATTTCACTTGATGAGGACGGCCACTTGATGTGGATCTACACCGATCTTCATTCAAGTTTTAGTGAGCTCCCATTCAATCCATCTGATCTCGAGATCACAAATTCTGAAAATGTTATCGTGTCAGATGCCGCGAACAATGCATTTCATGTTCTTAACAATACCGGTGATCTTATCTTCCATCAATCATCAATTCATTTAGGAATACAGATGCCTTGTAGCTTGAACATTGATAAAACTGGGCATTTATGGGTAGGCTGTCTGTGTGAAGCCAATTCAAGAGATAGGGTTGGAAAGATTTATAAAATCCAAATTGCTGGAATATAGTGATTTAGGTTCTGGTTAAGTTTATTCCTTGGAATTAATGAACTTAATAAACTTTATAACAGTCTATCAGTTTTGTTTTTATTCTAATATTGTACAAAATTGAAAAAATATATAAAATAGAAATAACAATAGTCTTCTTGTGTTTCTTTCTCCTTTTCAGATATAAACATTACAAAAATTCACTTAATTTCCTTTTAGGAAATAAGTAACATCAAAACTTCATTTACAAAACCTCACCTTTTTGTAAAGAAGGGACGTAAAGCCGAAACCATGGAATATATCATTTACACACTCTTTTATTCTATACTGAAATACTACCCTGTATATGTTTAGTATTACAAAGCCCTTTAAATCATTAATAATTTTTTAAATGTTTTTTAGAAATTTTATTGGCTTTTCTTTTCCTGCTTTATTATTATAATATTATATTCATGTCATGCAAAATACAATGAAATAATTGTGCTTCCAAAAGTGGAAGATTTTTTTTATAAAAAGGTAAAGCGGTGCAAGGAAGTTTTTCTTTCATTCCAGTTCCAATGACCTAAAAGGTTAGGAAAATCAAACTCCTACTATGCAGGCAAACTAGGTATACAATAAAATTGATTTGGATAAATAAACTTCTATCATAATGACGTTGTATAATATTAGTTTATAAGCTACTTTTGCAAAATAAAATTAATAGGTGTAAGAAAAAGACTTTTAAGTTTAAAATAAATATACAACTCAATGAAGAGCCACAAAAAAGTCAATAATTGGTAAAAAAAGTTTACATATTTATACCATTCACTTGAACATGAAACATTAAAACTTGTTGAAACCTAAACCATTAATCATGTATAAAATTTTAAATTAAAGATTGGTGTCCCAAATGTTGTATATAACCTACAGGGACATGACAATGAAAATATAACATGTATAATTATCTTTACAGTTTCATAAGATGTGTTAAAATATTAGGGTTTTCCACAAACTGACAAAGGAAAAATACCACAGGTGGAAAGTTAAGATTAATCATGTTAATATGTCTTGTCTTTCATATTGACTATAAAATTGTACGTTATTCTTCAACTTTAAAACTAGTGCATACACCAATTATATATTTTTAGGACTTTTAAATTTTATTTCTAGGATAGCGATAATGTCTTGCACAATATTTTTAATCTGCCAGGTACATCTTTTAATCTCATTTTTTACAAGTAACTCTTCGGCTTAAAAAGTTAGGGACGACATCAAAAGTTCAATGAAGGAAAAACAACTTAATTCACATAGTTTTTTCACTGACCCCCCCCCCCCCCCCCCCCCCTTTAACTTAATTTGGGAAAAATTGATTGACCCATATGGATATATGTAAAAATCAATGTCTGATAACCAAATCTTGCATTAGTTCAACCCCCATCCCATAACTATTTGAATTAAGTTTTTTTATCTTACATTGGTCTTTTGATGTCGTCCCTTAGTCATTGTCACTCAATACATAGTTTGCACTGTGACAACATTATGCAATAACCAATCACTTAAATCAATCTAAGGTATAGGAAACCAACGCTTCAAACACATTACAATTTATTGGTAATAAAACAAATTAAGTCCGGGTAAATTAAGTGCAATTCTTGCATAATGATTTACAATTTTTAACTTTTGAATAGTTTTTTTTAAATGACCTTGACTACCAATGAGGATCTAGCATAGTTGGTGCCCCTTTATTCTTATTTTCCATTAATATTTAATAATTTCATTTTGGATGTAACACTTCTTCAGATGGCTGACGGTAATTTGTCTATAAGCTCTTAGACATGATTTTGTCATATGACTTTGGTGCCATCAATGTTTTTTTCCTGATTTACTCCAGCTTAAAATGGATTTCAGAATCAAACAATAAGAAATTACTGAAATATTTTTTCTGTCTATTCGAAATAACATCAAAAATGTGGTGCCCACTTTTAAATAACCTGCTATGCATCAGGTAACCGGCAATACAATTTTGTATTTGGAGCATAGCTACACTATTAAACAGTGCTTTAGCTCCTGCATAGACTTTATACATATTAGTTGAAACCAAAACAGTAAACAGTTTGAATAAAACCAATTTGATAATTTTCGAATTTTACACATTGTGTACAGTAGATAAGAAAGGATACACATGTACAGGGTATCCATCCATGACCCCAAATCAGTACACACACAGTAAAAAGACACTAAAAAAAGCAAAGTGCTTTTAATGCTGTTTTAAGTCTCCAATCACAGTGAGGCCTTCAACACAGAGCAAAAACTCTCACCAAATTGAAATTTTAAGACAGCCCCTAGCAGCTATTTGCTCTATGCAAAATGGTGATCATGACACAACTGTGAATTAAAGAACAAAGCCATTGGAGTAATATCAATAAAATACATCTGCATTACTAAACATCATGAAAAAGTTTTCAATAGACAGCTGATATTGAGATTGTATTCTATAGAAAGTACATAAAGATATCTCAAAGTTAAAATGCCTGGTATAAAGTATCAAACCAAATCAAAACTTTTTTTTATAAAGGAAATTAAACATTTCATAGGAATGTAGAAAAATAAACATAAGGGTACTGCGGTTCTCAAATATCTTATTGCTATACATCAAAAGGAGTTGATATAATAAGGCAACATTTTGTACCCCATGTTTGAATATCAAAATGAATTAAAATTTGGAAAGGTAATGAACTCTCATACTTTCATATGTTTATGATTCCTAAGGTCCCACTAGTTTCATTTACCTATTGAGAAAGGCTGTGAAAATTTCTACCCACACATGGTCAGGAAGTTATTAGTAAAAATTCTGCAATAGTAATTCAGTTGTCTACAGGAAATTACTAAATTTAGATACAGGATTTTTTTTTAAAATCATATATATCATGTATATAAATGGAGATAGGCATAGCACATTTTACAGCATATTCCAAATGTTTATGATAATTTATTTTCATTGCCAAGATTACTACTTCCATAGATTTTGCAAAAATAAAAGCTTGCATTCTAAAATTTGATAGCCTTGTGCATATGCAGCATGTTTCTCATGTCCAGAAATTAAAAAATTAACATCATATATTTGTAAATCGTTCAACAAACACTATAACTATAATAAATGCACATAAACATTTTTGAATTTGTAGAATACAATTTTTATACCCCCATTTTTAACATGTTTAAAAGGGGCCGCTGTATTGCAATTATCTTGACCATCAATTATTATGATAGAAACGAAAGGATATGGATACTCCCCCATGACACAAAATCAGTATGGGCACAAAAAAAAAATACAACACATTCAAAGAGCAAAGGAATAATGCTTTTATTATGGTTCTTCATCTCTATGACACAAGTAGCAAACACACTCTCACCTCACTGCAAGTGTTTGTCGCAATTTTCTTAGGAACCACTGAACAGTATGACTTCATACTTGATCAGCAGCATGACAGTTGAGAATTTGCCATTTCAGAATCTAATGCATTCTGGGTAATATTTTCAAAGGTGTACACCAAAGTGTTGTGATTGGTTATAAACACCATAAACAATTGAATTTCAATCAATGACGTGACATTATTTTTATTTTGAGAAAACGAAAAATTGTATTACCCATAGTCCTTTAGATTCTGAAATGGTCAATTGGAATATGTGAGCACTTGTAGGATCTGTCAGACTTTGTGTTTGCAGATACTTAGCATTTTCCATTATGCTAAATACAAATTTTGGTCACTCATTTTTCTTGAACTTCTGTTAATTTGTTAAGTAAGTGTGCAAGGCCTTCTAAATTTCTTCCTGGAGGCTTGTAAATAAGTTTTTTTAATAGACAAAAGAGATTTTCATTGTCAATGAAATTAAAGTTTTATGAATAGTCAAGACAATTATAAACGACAGACAGTAAAACACTCTTTTAGAGCAAAGTTGTCAAGAGAAATTCAATTGAAGAAAAGAAGAAAATGAGACTTTTTTACTTATACATTTTTTGTACAAATAAAAACATTCTTAATATCTACGGAATGTAACACTAACTTGGATATAATTTACCTGCACCACTACAATTACTATATAAAAGACACTTCTACAAGCCTGACTGACTAAAATGTATGAAAAGAAATGGACCAAATATTTTTTAACTTTACCTTTGTAAAAGCTCCACATGTGTCTGCCAACATCCTAACCTAAAATTAAAAAGAAATCATGTTACATATATTTAAACTACAGTTAGTTAAACACAATTTAGAGAGCTCACTATGGATAGCTAGATTCTTATTACTATGAAAATAAGATATTTCCCAAAAAGCCTAATTTGACATCAACAAATTTTAAATTGGTCAGACTAAAAAGGATTTATTAAAAGTGCAAACTTGTTTAAATATACAGTATAAGTAAAATATACATGGAAACATCACAATTTCGTTTTTCTATAAAACATCAACAACATCCAATTTAACACCCACCTACCATGCGAGACCCTCATGGGTAGTCAAGGTTAAATACCCCCTAGTAGTTAAAACATCCATACTGTGAATTTATATATTTTTGTAGGTACAAATTTTCGTGAAATATAGAAAAATTGTATGTTCTTGGATATATTTAAATTTGTGTTTACACAAAAGTCCTCAAACAAGCCCTCAAGTCTATAGAAATTTTAACTTTGTTAAAACATTTAAATCAATGGTTCACCTGTTCCCATGAAATCCACTAAAATTACGAATAATAATGAATCTGCAGTAATATGGTCAGTCACCGTTACTAGGACTTCCTGTCCAGTTCAAACTGTTTACTGCTATAACTTAATAAGAATTACAAACCTTGCCATCAGCCTTTTGATCTTTGCCCCATGCCCCCATTACGAATGGATCATTGACAGAAATGCATGCTACGGAGTCGACACCTTTGGATTTCATCTTGTCGAAGTTTGATACATAGCCTGGTAAATGAGTCTGTCAAAAATAAAACATATGATATACATATTTGGTTCTTAGGGTTGTTTCTTTGACATTATCCCTTTTTCCATTCTCAATTTTAAATGTGTAAGTATATATCAGAAGTCTGTTAAAACAAAAAAAAAAACAAAAAAATATATACTGGATTGTCAAGTAAAGGCAATACTGAGCATATGGGGAAAAATACAAAAGTTAAAATTGTATGATACTAATATAAGATGGTAATATATGAAGAAGCTGATTTAAAATTGTATTGAAAATATTAAGGCTGAACAAATAGCCTTCTTCAATGTCTCTATCATGTCTATCAAATGTAAATCAATTTACTAGGAGTTAACGTTTAGAAATTAAATGACTCAGTATTACAGATAAATTTTTTACTATTGATTTAATCCAAAATCTGCACTTCATGCACTTCCTGAATTTTGGTTTAAATCATGACATGATATATTGTACATGTTTTATATAGTGAAATCCATTTTTTTTAAATTTCATATTTGACATGTTTGATCACAAATTTCAATTCATATCTTTATATCATTGTTGGATATTACTACAATTATAATGACAGTAACAATGACGGACTGGCTTAATCCTAAGCTCATAACATGTTAAATCAGTAGCAGATCCTCAAATTTTCATTAAGGGGGCCCACTCAATTCATGCTTTGGTGATTCCATAAACAAATGATAAACAATAATTTTTTCCCCACAAAAGGTTGGTAGGGGCTGTGTCCTCTTAAAAACCCTCTAAATCTACAACAACAAACCATCTCATTATTTTATATTAGAAACAGGACCAGATGCAATAACAGTTGAATCTAGGCTATCAACCTGGGAAAAATGGTTCTGGATCTGACTAAAAAATTATTTCCACCTATCTTTAATTAGTTCAAAAAATTATGATGGGATGATTAAAAACTGGAAACCACCAAACTTATATGGAGCAGTCACAACCATATTTGACTCATGAATTGGCTGTCTGCCTTTGTTTTAAAAAAAAATGTCAACTAAAATCTTTTTTTCTTTTCCTCACAACTCAATTAACATGATTAAAGCTTCAAAGAGTTAGACGTAAACTCATATAGTATACTATTTCATTATCTAACATATCTAATATTCATATATGAGAGCCATATTCAATTTCTCTTCCTACTTTAATTTTTTTCAAAGATTCACAATTTCAGCCAAGTTTAATTGCATTAATTTGACAATGTTCATGACTTTCATTGGAAGGGGCACATCATCAATTTATCTACTCTACAAAATACTATTGTTTTTTTTTCTTTATTGCTCTTAGGGACAAAGGAGGAAACCACCAAATTTAGTAAATAAATGATTTATAAACTACTATTAGTTAAAAAACTTAGATACCAACAAATAGAAAAGAATTCATGAGCAGCAAGTATCTCTCTAAAATCAAAAATCACTTTAAAGTTTAAATTTATTCAAAATATTGAAAAAATTGAAAGCATTGGCAAATAGGAAGTAGGTACATTTTGAGGTACAGACGTATCTAACCGCTCTGAATAGTGCTATCACCTTACAAACATTACAGCTAATCTGTAATCATTTTCAAGCTGCTTACCAAATATTAAGTACATGTACCCTTACTTTCTGAGAAAACTGTGACTAAATTTTTGCTAGACTAGGACAAAAATTGAAAAATAACCCCAAATTCTAAAGTTAGGATATAAATATACCATGGAACATCCAGGTGTAAAAGCACCAGGTACAGCCAATATGACATGCTTTCCTTTAGCAAAAGCTTCGCCAGAGTTCACTTTAGTTCCAGGATCATTCTCAAACAGATCAACTGCAGGCAACTTATCTCCGACCTGCAACATAAACAAAGTTTTAAAAATCTTTATTTAAAAGCAACTGTAATTCATTTTAAACCCTTTTCATACTTTTACTATATGTGTACATAACCTAGTCAGCTAGTACAACCATCAAAGTAATCATTCTTAATGATTTTTTTTATTTTACCAGTTTCTTAGTTCAGTTCTACATACACGTACTGTTGAAGTAAAAAATTCTGGGCAAACCAAAGCCAATGACTTTTTGATGTTCATGTTTTAGTTTAGCCTTGCCCAGACATGACAGACAATGAGCCCTTACATTTCCCCTTATGCATGCCTTGTTTTTAAAAATATGTATATAAATAACATATATACGCACTCCAGACATGCAAGAAGAAGGGAAAGGGATGAATACAACTGTGTCAAGTTTTTCTAAGCTATATATATATATATATATATACAGGCTTCTCATTTTCAAATTCAGTGTACATATTTATTGAACAAACTTGATCCCTTATAGATATATATATCCATTAATTTGTTTACAATTATTGGAAACTACCGGGTTGTTCCGAAACTGTAATTTCCCTCGGGAATGGTCGCAGTCCCTCGAACAGGTAGCTTGTAATAATCTGATGACTTAATTAGGTGCTCCGGAGACTAGGTATTTCAAAACTAGTTGTCTCAGAAACTAGGTGCTACAGAGACTAGTCATTTCAGAACTAGGTGTCTGACGGAGACTGGGTGTCTCAGAAATAGGTTTTTCAGGAACCTAAGATTTTTGAAGCTTGTTCTTATTTAATAGTTGTTGAAAGGTTATAATATAATTGTTTGTCAAATCAGTTGGGACCTCGCCGAGTCAGTAAAAGGATCAAGGATAAATTGAGGTTATAGTTTTCAGACTACTTTTTGATACAAAGTTATCAAGTTTCAAAGTCATGAAAGTTGGTCTTGTAGTTTTTAAGAAAAGCCTCCAAGTTGTAGTTAGGTTTTTGAGTTAATTACAAGATTGATATTGCAGTATCTCAGATTCTGTGAAAACAGATACAAGCATATAGTTCATAAGCCAAACACATTACAAAACTATCATCCTAAATACATTATTTGTTTGCTACAAGAAATGCTAGAGGCAGGGCCATTTAATTTACGGCTACAATGTTGACAGTATAAGCTATAAAATTCAAGCAATTACGGGAACAAACACAGGAATATCTATGTTTAAAATTAAATCTATATAGAAATACAACATTTGTACATGTATGTGTGTATATCTTTAATATTACTTTACACCATGTATGATTATGTAATTATTTTAAACAGAGACAAAGTACAGCATGTACAAGTGTTTGTGGGTGGTATGTCACCTGTTTGAGTTGTGATTCATCATGACATGCAATACATGCAATTATCTGAACAATTAGTGATTGTCTCTATCTACTTTCTATTTCAACTGTTCAAATGGTATCACACCTGTAGGCTGTACAGCATATAAAAAAATATATATTGTAAAAGGCAATGCCTTGTCAACTTATGGTAATAAGAGCTAGCTAAAAGACATAACTACCTTGATTGGCATGGCTGCTAGACAACTTTTGCTAATTGCTCGTTGAAAAACCACGTTACAACTGATAAGGTTTCTTAGTTGTCTCGTTGACCTTGTAGCAAACATAGTTAGCCAATCACAATCGGATAAATAACACGCTTGAACCGGATTTAGTTTTGTATTTACATTGTACTTTGCCTCGATTTGGTTACGAGACACAACTTCCGGTTAAACTTACAATTTTGGAGCGGTGGAAAATAATCGTAAACATTTGTTGCCTACAATGTAGTAATGAAGAGTCAACACCCAGATGCAATTGAACAAACCAATATAGAGTTGAGACGTTCTTCTAGGAACGCAACAGGCAACAAACTTTCAAGAAGACGTAATGCGAAGTCGAAGAGTGTCCCCGAGTCTGAAAAGACCATAAGTTTACAAAATCAGAGTATAGAGATTTTGCATAAAACTGTTTCACCAAAAAAACAACAGTTACCAGTTATTCTTGAATCGCCTTCAATATGTCAACAACAGAGTTCAATCGGTATGATAATGAATGTTAGAGGACTTTATAGGTTTAGGTATAGGAGTTTTTACTATTTGCCGGTTTACTATCCAGGCCGGTAGCCAGGAATTTCCAAGGGAGTGGGGGGGTATTTGGACTCACGAACTCGACGTTAACAGCCACAATTCGAACGGAATGTTGACTAACAGTGCTTATTTGTTTTCAAGGGGAGGTTAGTCCAAAGTCCAAACCCCCTGGCTACGGGTATGCTATCCATACGGTTATGCATATTAAAGTATTGATAGTATACCTGGCAAATAGTAACCACCCCCCTTGGTATGATGTCCATTTTCACTGAATTAGTTCACAATTTTATTTAGGGTCCAGCTGAGGCTCACCTGTGACGAAATGGGCCTCGTCTTTTAAATAAAGTATTCAATTTGGAACTAGCTAACATAAAGGCGTTTCTGGACATCACTTGTACAATTCTGTAAAAACATATATATAACTGAATGACATTTATATAATACAAATATATCTAAATTCTAAATATATAATTCTTTCTCTCTACATTGAAGACTCATTGGGGCCTTTTGACTGTTACATGTATCTGCTCTTTGGTCGGCCTGTTGTCTCTGAGACTCTGACATATTCCCTATTACCATTGGCAATTTTAATATTACATCAATAACCTCTTGAAAAAATGTGTTTAATCCTTATAATTTTTAAACCAAATAATCGCGATTTTTAATTCACAATTTGTTGTGTAAACGCTACCATAATAACAATCAAATGCACAACTGACATGTTGTAACTAAGGAGTTGGGCGCCATATTGACTTTCTTAAATCCATAAATGTTTGAAAAATTCGATGGAATCTAAAATAAAATAGCACCTACCTCCAAAACAACATTTTAATGAGATATTATCCGAATTTGAAGTGTTCAAGTAACGATTTATCTTTCCAATGAAAGTTTTCATTCGTATGACGTTATGCATTTGTTTTTTAATCTCAATTTGCTGAAAATCCTGTGAGCCCTGCAAGCTTGTGTATCACGCATGAATAGATTACGAAAGTAACTTCTAATCGACCAATCCAATTCAAGTATTTATAGATATGCAAATCATTTAAGAAGTATAACATATATAAATTTATTGGAGAAGCATTGTAACTGCTTTATCACTAGCATGTGACAACTAAGGTTGTGAGTTTAAATCTTGCAGGTGCAGTCAAATCTAATCTTTTTTAAGGTATCAGGTCTGTTCACTCCCACAACACATTCTCATCCTACCCTTTTGACAGCTTGGTTTCGTTTGCACCCAATTTTTACGTTTTTTTTTCAATGCAAACAAAGAAACATTATCTTCAGGTAATGTTTTTTTTTCATTTTCTGATTTTCAATAGTCCAGGACTTTTGCACTCATCTGAGGAGAGATTCCTGTCATTACAATGAATTTTCAGTCCTCTTATATTAATGATATACATGTAGCATTAAGCAGACACATGGATCAAGATCAGTTGATTTTTTTCAGTGGGTAAATTTTTCAAGAAATTATGCTCAGAACATTAATTATAAATGTACATGTAGAAGGGTAGTGCTAAGGAGGACAATGTATTAATTTAGAAATTCTCTCAATTTTGGTTTTATTTTAGGTCAACCTGCAGCTGAAATAGCCACCCCTAAGAGCAGCAAGACTTATTCATTTACGGAAAATACACCATACAAGGAGGATTTATTAATCTGTTCACAACATTTTGACCCACAGCAAGACGTTGGTTGGGATTGTAGATCACCAGATGCTGTTAACTTCTTGAGAAAAAGTATATTAGTTTATGTACATCACATGCTGTGGATTAAACTGTTTTCCTGGGTATCAAAAAAAAAAATTGATAGAGAAAAAAAATGATTTTTCATGGATATTTATTAACATGTTTAATTTCATATTTTTTGCTAAAATTTGCAAACAGCATATACAGAAAATCTAGACTTCATAGAACATTTGAATTCATAATTCACCTTTAATCACCAAATTAACAAATATTGGTATCCAACAAATAATAATTAATCTCTCCACAGTAAATAGAAAACAGTATGATTGTCAATGAGACAACTACGTTTCTGATTATATGTGAAGGATTTGTAATAAATGATGAAGAAGAAAAAATTACAGTTATACCACATCTCCTTATTTTTTTTACAGAACACCTACATTGTATTTATGTACATATGTATGCAAAGGTTTAATAACTTTCTTAATGCTATTGCAGGGAGGGTGGGGAATTATAATTCTGATTATTTTTTTATATTCAATCATAGTTTGATTGCCCAACAATAATCAACTGTATATTACAGCTGATTTCAATAAGTGTGTAGCTACAGGTAAAATATTTGGTTAGCTTGCTTGCTAGCTGAACCATGCAGTCATTGTTAGGTTTATAGGTATATATATACTAACCTCCTTTCGAAGTAGCATAGTCCTACATACAGATAGATTGGTTATCTGTCAAACTAGTCTACTCCTAAAGGAGGGAAGTGTACATGACCTAACAATGACTTCACGGATTATCTAGCAAGCAAGCTAACCAAAGATATTTCCTTGTTTACTTATATACACACTCATTGAAATCGACTGTAATATATACTTTATATCTATTAAAGAAAGAACTGCCTTAGCGGAGTAAAATCATTTTCTGTAATATTTGATGATTTTTTTTCAGGCAGAAGAAGGAGACATTATAGTGATGTGTCGGACATTATTACTCAGCTCCATGTTAATACAGAGGTATGTGAAGTAAAGGTGTCAGACCATCAAATCAAAAAAACTATATAAACAAATAATTTTTTTAATTTTCACATCTTTCTTAATATTTTACTGTAAATAAACTCATCATAGATACCAGGACTAAATTTAGTATATACGCCAGACGCGTGTTTCGTCTACAAAAGACTCATCAATGACGCTAGAATAAAAAAAAAGTTAAAAAGGCCAAATAAAGTACGAAGTTGAAGAGCATTGAGGACCAAAATTTATAAAAGTTTTGCCAAATACAGCTCAGGTAATCTATACCTGAGGTAGAAAATCCTTAGTATTTCAAGAAATTCCAAAATTTGTAAACAGTAAATTTATAAATATAACTATATCAATGACAATTCATGTCAGCACAAATAGTGCTGACTACTGGGCTTGTGATACCCTCTGGGAAATAAATCTCCACCAGCAGTGGCATCGACCCAGTGATTGTAGATAAACTCATCATAGATACCAGGACTAAATTTAGTATATATGCCAGATGTGCGTTTTGTCTACAAAAGACTCATCAATGACGTTCAAATCCAAAAAAGTTAAAAAGGCCAAATAAATTACGAAGTTGATAAGCATTGAGGACCAAAATTCATAAAAGTTTTGCCAAATACAGCTAAGGTAATCTATGCCTGAGGTAGAAAATCCTTAGTATTTCAAGAAATTCCAAAATTTGTAAACGGTAAATTTATAAATATAACTATATCAATGACAATTCATGTCAGCACAAAAAGTGCTGACTACTGGGCTTGTGATACCCTCGGGAAAAGTAAGTTCAACTTCATAAAAACCAGATCATGAATTGTACATGTATCACCCTTCTATATGCCAATTTTCAACAATTGTTTAAAATCATGTAGTAATACACAAAGTTTGGAAGTCAACTGTTGCTAAAAATAACCCCTGGTATTCTTGAAATCTAAAATGAGTACATTCATTCTGAATCTCAATTTTTAATGCAAAATCTTGGGAGTAAATTTTTCTCAAAATGGTCTAAACATTTTTCTCTTTCACCAAAACTTTCATTGCTGCAAATTTATTTGTTAAGTTTAGGAAACAATTACATGAAAAGCACTTATTTTGGTTAGGAAAAGGCTACTATTACATGTACATATGTTCTAAATTGAGTCTGTGAATTACAGGTCTGGCACCTAAAGTATCATAAGGTAACATTTTAGTTTATCAATTGACCATTTTCCATTCCAACGTAAGTGTTCATTGTCTATTTGCAAGGAAAACTATTTACCCTAAATTAAATATTTGTTTTAAAGATGAGTTTCTCCTTAAAAAAAAATGATAAGAAGGTAAGTATTCTGAGTTCATTATTATTTAGGTTTGCACTCTGTCCGTTTGTCCATCTGTCAGTTTTCCAGACTTTTTTCTACATGCTTGAAGATTCTTTAACCATATATAAATGCCCTATAATATTTAACATTAATACAGATCACCCCAAGCCCAATTACTAGAGTTCACATTGGGTATGATCGATAATTAGCAGGAGTTATTGTTTTTAAAATACACCTCAAATGTAATCTATGGATAATTGTTTAAATCAAATCAATTATTCACACCCTTTGAGATAGAATGGTCAGTGTTTTTACAACAATTATCTGTTTTACATTTTTATGACCTCGAGGTTTAAAATAGAACATGGGAAACTTTACCTGTGTAGACATTGAGGTTAATTTTTAAATCAATTTCCATAATATAAACAAGAAAGAAACTGTTTTAAAACTTTATTTAAGTAACACAAAATAATAACGAAAATAAGGATGCATTCAAGAAAATATACTTACCCAATTGCCGTTTCCAGTCAAAAAATCTCGTCAGTTCTAACTAAGCATAAATAGACAGCAATAATTTTCTATGCCTACGAAAGGCCACTTGTAGAGCTTTGCATATAACCGGACAATTTAACATTAGATGAATGGGAAATGGTTTTGTGCAGGAGAAAACTATGCAATTAACCGAATTATGCTATTAAGCGGTATGCTATTAAGTGGAATGGACTGTATTAATTTGATATTTAGTGTATTGTTTTATCATGCCTAGTTTCAGGTCAAGTTCGTTTTTCACGAATTTAGCTTTTCTCTTTTGTTCAGTTAAACCCCTTTCCCTAGAATTAATTTTGTCTATGAAATACTTATAAATTACTAGATTTCTGTTCAAAGGGGAATTAATTATTTTTTTCACTTTCCCTAGAACTAATTTTTTGATGAAACACTTATTGCTTGATTTCTGTTTAATGGGAAATAACTCTTTTTTTTTTTTATTTGTAATAGACATTGTATAAAGATAAATGACATTTTGTTTTTTTTTTTCCTTTTCTTTAGTAAATTGTTTGAAAAATTTAGTGGTAGGTTTGTTTGTTATTTTATGTAGTTTACACCATGACAAGTTATAGATCCAGTTAGAATTTCGTTCAATTACAATGACTTTTTAACCGGTAGTGGACTATGTATTGCTATGCAATACTCACAGAATGCTTGTTATTCTGGGAATATCATTGCCAATTTTTGTGAATTTAATTGGTAAATCCTAAATAAAAAATTTCAACAGAGTATAAATTTTCTATAGGCTTACACAGACATTTATAAAACTTCAAAATCAAGTATATGTATACTCAAACAGTTTTTGCTCAATCCATAGAAATTAATATGCACAAAAAAATGAATTAACTCCATTGAATATTGTATGGTTATAGTTTAGGTTTTGTTTCTAAATAGCGTGGTCATAAAAATTGTACAGATATTTCATTCTTTAAAAATATAAAAAATAAAAAGAATCTGAGCTTCTGCTTATGTTGTGATCTATATTTGTAATTTTGTAGGATTTACATGAGGAAAAACCAGAATCCAGTACAACTCCTTTGTTGGGATTATGGATAAATGATGGAAACTGCTTTAGTAATAACAATCTGCCAGATCCTCAACCAAACAGGTACTACAGTGTTTAGCAATAAGTATTCAGCATCTAGTAAAGTTTTGCAATTATTACATTTCTTGTAAAAAATTTTGTGAGGACATTTCTGGTTTGTTTTCATTGTTACATTATTTGTTTATTTGATTTGCAACTTTGAACTGAAAAAGAGACTGCAGTGACTTTAAAATTTAAATTTGTACACATGTATGTTTTGATAAAATTTTAATACTGGAAATTTATTTTTATATTTTTCAGAGATAGAAGAAAGAAAAATAAAACCAAGTCAAAATCTGTCAAATCTAAGAAAGGAAATGGTGGTGCACCAGAAGCTTTGTTAGAAAAGTTACAGCATGTTTTGGAAAAATGTGAAGGTATGTAAGGGGAGATAATTTATATTTTCAGAAAATGCTGTATCCAAATAATAATATAAAAAAACAATATGAGTTTATATTTTTGTAACCATTCTGATAGCAATTTTTGCAATAAAAACAATTTTGCAAAAGTTAAGGATTTTACAGTATTTGAGAATGAAATACATAATGGACATTGGCAGTATACAATTTTTATTTGAAATCAGAGAATTTTAACAAGAATTAGGTTAATTGTTTTAAATAATATCATTGAACATTGACTCTAACTGTGAAATAGGATATATATGTAGGGGGAAATGCACATATGTGAAAGTCTTCTAAACAATTTGTTTGGGCTGTTCCATTCATGCTCCCACGTCGTATATATTCTGTCAATATGAATGTTTAAGTTTTAATTTTATCTAACTTAATAATCATAATTCGCTTTTTTCTTCTTCAGATAATGAAGGAAATGAAAAGAAGGATCGTAGAAAAAGGTAAGTTTGTTTGTTTTTGAACATAAATTCTTTTTATGCTGTTAAAAGATTGAAGGGGATAACCACTATATTATACCTCTAGTTGGAAAGTATATTTGTCAATTTATTCTACCCATGCATTAAAAATGGTTGCTAAAATTGCATTCACCTTATTTGTTTGTCTGTTTGTTCATATTTTCTCACTTGTTTATGGAATTATTGGAAACTCAACATGAGCAGACTCAGAGTTGGCACATCTTGCCTGTATTGTCATTTTTTTATTGGTTAATTTTGGAATTATTGCAAGGTGTACATCATTGCATGTGCAAATGCCAATGTTCATCTGACCTTTTTGACACAGTTTTATTATCTGTTGGTCAAGTTTACTTTTTGTTGTTAGGTCTGTTTCTTAGATACTATAAGCATAAGCTATACTGTAATTGGTGTATGAAATTATTAGAAAATGTACATGCCTGTAAGGAAGGCTTCATTATCGTGCATAAAAGACAATGTTAAGTTTTTGTGATGACTAAAGAAAAACTTTTATTTTTAAAGGCTTTCTAGACGAATTCAGTAAAGATTGGTAAAGTAATCAATCTTTTTATATGTTATCATTTCAGGTCACTTTCAGTGGGAGATGAATCCAAGGACTTGTTTGATGAAACATCTGCGAACAATAACGATAATGACAGTTGGAGCGATGACGATCTCTTCGAGGATGATTCATTTATCATTAAAGCAACTCAAATACAGGTTGAACCGAAATGTCAAAAAAGGAAAATGGAAACTCGTAAAAGTGACGAACCACCTGTTAAATTAGTGAAATATGTTGAAAATCAGAAGTCTGTTCAACCAAGTCTTCCAACTGTTAAACATGGTCTCTCAACAGCAAGATTAACAAGGGTTACTTCTAAAGCTTCACCCTTTAAAAAACACAAAAGTTTCAATGACAGACATGAATATCAAAAATCTCAAGAGAAAAATTACAACTATGCTGTGCAAAGTAACGCTGGTAAACCTGTAAATGGGACAGCGAGTGTCTTAACATCGAAACAAAATAATACAATTGTGTCAAAACAATTTTCAACATTTACTTCAAAACCTTCTGTTATTTCAACGAAAGGAAGTAGTGTATATGGCACTTCTCATCAAGTTAGTAATATTTTATCTAATCCATGCAAGTCTTCTACTCAAGTTTCTACTAATGTTTGTACAACAAAACTTAATGTGATAAGTGTTTGTAAAGAAAATGTAACTGCATCAACAAAATCTTACACGTTCTATAATTCTAAACCCAGTTTTACTATGTCTAAACCAGGTAGTGTCAGTCAATGCCCTACTTTGAAACAATCATATAGACTGAGCAATTCTAATCATGGTGTAGTGCCTTCATTAAAATCAACTGTCTCAAGTCAATGCACGGTGACTTCAACACAAAGTGCATATAAAATTTCAACATGTACATCATTCTCAACAAGATCTAGTTTTGTTACCACTTCAAAACCTATTTCATCTGTTGCTAACTTGTCCAATAGGAACATTGTAAAAACGATAGCAAGCACAGAAATTCCTGGAAAGATGAAGGCTGCGAGTCATACACATTTAAAGGAAACTGCATGTTTGCAGTCTCCAAGTTCTCGCAGAACTAGTGGAGCATTTGATACAAGTCTTTCAGATGATCTTCTGTGTCAACTTGTGGAACCAGATGAAATTTTGGACAGTCAGGTTCCAGTTTGTACAGGAAGTGACAAAACTGATCATGTTGATGATGCTTTAAGTTTTTTCCATGATGTTCCTCAATCAAAGTCAGGAGCTGTAACTTCTGTTTTAAACAGGCAAAAGATTCCAAATTCCAAAATGTTGGCTGGTCAAGCTAAAATAAACTATGACAACAATCAAGCAAATTCAAGTGCTCAAACTTTAATGTGTTCAAAGTTAAAAACTTCAGGGGTTACAAAACAAACAAGTAGTGGTGCTAATTTATCTAGTCAAACTTCAAAAGATAATTCAAAGAAATTTGAGCAGAAATGTTTGAATTCTAGTAGACCAAACCAAAAAACCTATGTGGACACTATGAAGAACTCATGCACATTGGTTAAACAAGAGCCTAAAATAAATCAGGACTCAAGTGCAGGGATCTTTTCCAAAACTGTGAATACAATATCAAAAGGCCTCACTGGTGCTGTCAAGGTCAAAGTTGAAACAAAGGACGAAAGTAATGTGATTGTGAAAAAAGAACATAGAGAAGAACCAGCAAAATCATATCAATTCAAGTCCAGAACACCAAGGAGCAAAACAATGTCTGGATCTTCTGCATCAGGTAAAAATTCTCGTGCTTTGTAGTAGAATTGTAATAAATGAAGTATGTCCAACTAAATATTAAAAGAAAAGCGTTTTAAGCTAAGTTAAAATTTCAGAATCAAGCATTGGTCTGCAGTATGATAAGAAAAAAGTCATTGAAGTCATAAGTATTGAGTTTACATAGATTTAGTGTTGATTTATTAGTATTTCATTTTAATATAGGTGTACAGCCATCAATCAAACAAGAATATGTTTATCACTGTTACATGCATGACATGTACTTTGTATAAATAAGAAGATGTGTACATGTACCATTGAGACAACTCTCCATCCAAGTCACAATGTATAAAAAGTTAACAACAAATACTACATTGTATGCACAATTATGGTTTCTCTATTTAGGTAGAAATAAAATAATAGATATACATGTACAATTTTCTATCAGTATAAAAATAGAAAGATGTGATATGATTGCCAATGAGACAACTATCCTCCAGAGTCTGAGACCAAATGAATAGAAGTTATTGAATACAGGTCAACAACATGAACAAGGGAACATTGAAATAAAAATGACTTCATTCTTTGTTATATTGTTAAATTTATTGTGTTTAATTAACTTTAAAAATTAATGTTAACATTTTTTTTCAGCTTATGCAATGGAAAATGCCAGTGAAGATTTGTTCATGTCGGATGACGATGAATTATCTGAACCACAACTTTTAGCTTTGTTAGAAAATGTAGAATGTAAGTTTTTCCTGTCTGAACCACAACTTTTAGCTTTGTTAGAAAATGTAGAATGTAAGTTCAGTGTTCCAGCTAGGATTTGAAAATAGAGGGGCACGTTTTTAAAAAGGGCACTTTAGCGCGTTCTCACTGAAAAAATCAAATACTTAATATTACCACATAAAGACATATTTTTAGCAAGCATGTAGCTAAGCTTTCAGAACTACAGATTTTTTCAAAGAAGAGTTCAAATGCAAATAAATATTAAACAACAATGACAAATCTTCTGTTTTTCTTTTTGAAGAAGCTAAGGTTGTCACACATTGATCAAGATTTTTTTCAAATATAGTTTCATCACAGTTTAATTTTACAGTTAATATTTTTGTTAATGTCTGTGTTTTCAAGTTTGCCCTGAGACTTGTCTTTATCAATTTGACCTGAGAGAATATTTTCTCAACCTCTGCTGTACTGAGTGGTTGTATTATTGCAACACTGAATAGTTTTGCAACAAGATGGTACATAGATAATAGGTTTTTATCCTAATGACAAGGTGAATGAAATAGCTCTAGCAGACTAGGTAAGGAACAAACTGCAAGTTCTGCTGATGACACAAGAGCTATAAAGTCCTGTTATTGAATAAGGAGAGTTTCAGGGTCCATGTCAAATGTATTTGCCAGAGCTTCTATCTCTGTATAACCATACATTGTTTCACTGTTGTCTGTTCAATTCAACAAGCATCTCCGTATATTTCATGTTGAGCGTATCTAATAAAATCAATAAGTTTGTCAAAACGGATTTCAATCACAGGCACTTGTTTCTATTCATTGGAAGACCCCCTATCAACGTATATATTTACGGAAATATACGTTGATAGGGGGTCTTCCAATGGATAGAAACAAGTGCCTGTGATTTCAATAAGAAAATTGATACAAAAATCGGACTTTCGAGAGCTCCGTAATCGGCACAATAATAAATTGATTCAATTTTGTAAGTTTATTATCAATTCAACAAGCATCTCCGTTTACTTCATGTTGAGCGTATTTAATAATATCAATATTAAAGTTAGTCAAAACGGATTTCAATTTAAGAAAAAATGATATAAAAATCGGACTTTCGAGTGCTCCGTAATCGGCGGAATTTACATTAGAAGAACAATTGCGATATTTGATAGAAACCTTTCTCCTTCTCAATTTTTCATAAAGGTAAAGAATTAAATTATTTTTTTACTTTTGATGGTCATTATTCTTGAAAAAAGATGTAATAGACTGGTAAGTCTTTGATATTTTCTTCTTGTCATTTCCGAGTTGGTCAATTTTTCTTTTTTTCGTCGGCATTTTGCGTGTTGACCTATTGGAATGATTCTTTTTAAATGAACGTTATTTTATAAATAACAAATACAATAGAAATGAACACCGTTCACTTTTATTTTATAAATTCTATTTTGCATCGTCAGGTGTTAAAATAATCAATTCATTGATTAACTTGATGTTTGGTGCTTCAGGGCAAAGGGATTAGACAGGGTCGTAAATTTCACCTGATTAAGTAATTGACTCTAATCAAATAGGTGATTATATACAGGTAACAAGTGTCAACAATTTTAATCTGTTGTCTTAATGAAGTGTGTGTATAAAGAACTCAACAAAATGGCGACGATATGAGGAAAAAAGATCGTTTTTTAAACTTTTTTTCAAAAGGGCACAGAGGGGTACAGGGGCGCTTAAAAAAGGCAGAGGGGCGCAAAATTTCGGGGGCGGGGCGCGGCGCCCCTCCATTTCATGCTAGCTGGAACACTGAAGTTTTTCCAATCTGAACGACATCTCTTTGAGAATATTTGGAATGTAAGTTATTTTGAAAAGTTCCAGGTTTTAAAGAAAACATCTGCCTTGGAGTACATTGTGTATCACTTTAAAAGATATTATTTTGTCAAAATATGCATCTGATGCAATAAATTTAATACCATTAATGTTATTATACTACTTTCTTTTTCATATTCATATCTATACCAGAAACACTTCACATGTCAATAAATCTACGCAATTCAAGGAAATTAGAACTCAACATAAACTGGTCATCATGAATCCAGTTTGTTAATGGATTCATCATATGTATGTTTTTGCCGCAATAATCATTAAATTTTCATAGAATTTTAAAGAAGGTGACTTCTTGTTTTGCATAAAATATCTAGATTTATATTTCATTTTAGCTACCCAGTCTTGCAGTTCAACAAATACTAGAGGTACATTATTATCAAACAAGGTCAACAATTCTGTGGATTTTCATGGCCACATAGATGAAAAGGAAGATAAAGAAGAAACTACAGAAAATAAGCAACAAACTTTTCCTCAAGCAGGAAAAGACTATAAAAGTCAGTCAAATTTATTTATTAAGCCAACACCAAATTTATATCACACACCAATTGGAAATTATTGTCAACCTCTCAAAAGTCCATTTAAATGTTCATCTGAGGATATTGATTGGAAACGACTAGAGGCTATTAAACGCAAACAACATAAAACCGACATTGGTGATAAACATGATAAAGTTTGGACGTCTGGTATTATCCATTCTCTCTCAGACTTCAGTCCTATCAAAAGCACACCTCCTAGAGCCTTTTCTCAGCCGATGAAAAGTCCATTTAAATGTTCACCAGAGGACATTGAAAAGAAAAGACTTGAGGCTATTAAACGTAAACAACAAAAACCACAAACAGGAAATAAATTATGTTCACCTTGTAATACTCAACCTCTCCCAGAGTATAGTCCAATTAAAAGCAGGCCTCCTAAATTAGCCAGTTCACAAACAGTTCGAAGTCCATTTCAATGTTCTCATGAAAACATCGATGAGAAACAGATGGAAGCCGTTAATCGCAAACAATGGAATTCTGACATGCAAAATAAAAGTAGTAGCAATCCATCCATTTTGGATGAAAGTCCATTCAAATGCACTCCTAGGACACCAAATAAGTCACAACTTACTCAAAGTCCATTTAAATGCTCGCCAGAGGATATTGAAAAGAAAAGACGGGCAGCATTAAAACGTAGACAACTTAAGTTTGATATCTCTGGATGCCATGCTTCACAGACACAAGTGGTTGAAAAAACATCCTGTGAGAAGCAAATAAACAAATACAACACTAACAAATATGGGAATACATTTTCAGTGACAGGTAAGAGTAGATTGGAAGAGAGCAACTGATTAAAAAAAGAATCAGGGTAACCATAATTGTTTTTTGTTTGTATGTAAACAAAATTAGAAATATAGATTCCACCACTGTATCAAGTGTTACGATACTTCTCCATTGTTGATGAGTTAAATTTCAAGATTGAAAACTTGAGGCATGTTGAGCATTTTAAATATTTAAATTTACATGTTGAGAATGGAGAAATATCATAATTATTAATGCAATACAAATATTGTTGGAATATGTATAAGAAAATATGGAAACAAAAGTTATCCTTCCTCTTCAAAGATTTACAGAAAGTTTTGCTCTTAATATATAGTCACCAGAGTTGGTCGTCTTTTTTTATGGCTTCATAATAGTAAGTTCAGAAGAAATAAAAAAAACTTGAACGTCATAATTTAGATTCACACCAATAATTTGCAAAGAACAAAATTTTCTCTAGACATCATGCAATAACAACTCATATTGATATAAATTATGAAGTGGCACTTGATAAAAATCAATTTTAACCATTTTGAAAGATTTGGAAAAAAAAAATGTATTGGCAATTTTTGAGTATTTGGATAACCAATTAAATATTTTACCATGGCCATCGTCTAAATGAACTCTTCAGGGATATTATTTTTCTAACATATCAATGTTTTTGCAAAAAAATATACCGTATGTCAAAACTAAGTTAATTTGCCCATTAAGAACAGAGAAAAGTAATTAAATCAAACAATGCAGATATGTTCTTAAAACATTATTTGTTAAGATTAGTATCTTATGTCTTAATGAAAAGCCTGTATGACCTCAAGGGGGCAAGAATGGGACCCATTGACCCATTTTTAAAAACCAAAAACCATTTGCAAGGAATCTGGACAGGGTTGTTAATTCTGTAATTACTTTTGATTTTGACGAAAAGTAAGTATTTGCTATTTTGGCAACATAACATCTTAATGAGTGATTAAGGTTCTTTGCTACAAAGACTTTGTAACATTTTTTTATAAATTGTTTATTTTGTTTGCAGTTTCAGAACCTAAACCAGAAAGACATGGTAGTGAAACAAGTCCATTGAAATGTTCTCAGGAAGACATTAAAAATAAGAAGGAGGAAGCATTAAGACGATTGCAGCAGAAATCATCAAAATATGTAAAGTCGGCAGAAAGTACTGATGAACACGAAAGTTCCTCTAAACACGTTTCAAAGACTCCAACAAAATCAGCCACAGATAAAAGTCATTTAAAATGTTCACCAGATGATATTGAAAAGAAGCGACTAGAAGCACTTAGACGTAAACAGCTAAAATTACATCAAGAAACACACACTCAAATAGATAATGAAAGTCAATGTGATGCAAGTCCTTTTAAATGTTCTCCCGAAGATATTGAACTTAAGAAGCAAAATGCTGTAATGAGAAAGAAGTTAAAATTTGATAATATAGATGACAAGAAAAATCCTGAAAGGAGTTCTGAAATAAAGAAAACAGTTGATGACAAAATATATACTAATAAGGCTTCCGATTTTAACAAAATAAGTAATAATACCAATGTTAGGAAAATTTCAAGTTCTCAAAATGTGAGTCCAGTTAAATATTCTCTCAAGGAGGAAATAGAGAAAAAGAAACAACTGGCTTTACAAAGAAGACTTGAAAAGATGAATTCAGCTAAAAACTTAAATTCCAGTTGATATCTTACAGTGATTGTAGACATCTACAGTGCTTTCATTTGTTCATGAAATCTATACAGCATTAATTTTGGTGATTTATTGTATTTATTAATGAATATGTTTTTGTGCATCATAGTTTTAATATATCCATCAGAATGGATGTTATGTTATACCATTGTAGCTATGCATTTCTGTCAGAAATGATTTTACATAAAACTTTTTACATTGAAAAATGTCAAAGTTGAAAGGAGTAGGTAAGGGCAGATTTTGGCCTCAAATTTCAGGTTCATCTAACGAAAGTTTTTGGACACTTTTTAAACACTTAAGTGTCTATTTCAATTGATTTGAATAGTTCATGTGAAAGATTTTAACTGATTTAGTCATTAAAAACACTCTGGTTCAAGCTTAAATATGAAAAATCTATCAAATATGCCGAAAAATGTCACTTTTCAGATGGTTTTTGTCAAAAATGAAAGTGGCCGCATCGTGTTCATCCTCAACCTTTATATATGTTTTGTATTATCATCAAATACAACTTACATTTCAATATTATGAATGAACACGAATGTGGCCACTTTCATTTAAGACAGAAACCGTCCCAAAATTAACCAAAATGCTAAAATTTTGAAGATTTCAGTAATTTAGCATGACTTAATGATGCTGGAACGCGATATTTGTGCATTGTATTGTCAAAAACAGCTCATATTTATGTAGCAGAAGCATTTTACTTTCCAAAATATAGCTTAAAGATTACATTTTCACAATTTTCTAAAACTGCTATATTTTGGGGCCAAAAAGGGGTCTTGCTGAACCTACTCCTTTAATTAAATTGTATTGTGTTTTTGTTGATGTCATCATTAAGATAGATTTGCTAATGTTAATAATTTTGTAAACTGATGTTTCTTGGTCAAACTCCCCTAGCATATTGTATTATTCAATTGGTGCATCTCTATTTTTGAGGGGTTATACAATTTTCATTGCTTAGTTTTGCAAAACTTTGCATGAATTCTTTTCATAATTAGTTAAATTTTGTTTGGAACTACCAGTTCATAAGGTACTGAATGCACTTTTACAAATGTTGCTTAAAAGATTAACAATAATATGTATTTTTGGACAGTTTTTTGAATATTTGTCTGTATGACCTACACCCTTGATATCAATCTCATGCTCTGTTTGGCTCTAAAGGTCAGTTTTGAATTTTTTGGATTAAGTCTGTTTATCATAAATTATACCTGAACGGTAGATAATTTTTTTTTGTATGAATTAAACTTCATTTGACTTCACCTGAGTTGATTGCCATTTTGATAATTTTTGTAATTGGATGAGACATTTTAGTGTGTCATCATGATCTCTGTCTTAGAACTGAAAAGAAATTTAATGTCAAAGAAGATTAACATTTATTGATTGAGGGACATTAACTAGTGGTGATAGGGAATTCATATGATAAATGGTGCAAAAAAGTATTTAATAGTATTGTGTATTTGTAGGTGTTTTAACAAAATATGTTGCAAATAATTGTATATTTCATTAAGATTTTTTTGTTGTTGATAAAAATTCTACCCAGAGTGGAAAGAATTATATATATAGATATACAGTACATAAATAAAATATTATGATAGCTATTATTAGACTGATTGCTTAAAAAACTAGCTGATGACTATTTAAAAGTCTTATGATGCACCCTCTGGTGGGGAGTTGCTGTCTTATTGGCAATCAAACCATACATTTGTATGTGGCTTAACTAATGGTGGTTGTCAAGTACAGTGATGTTGGTGGAAATTTAAATTTGCCGCTTAGTTTCTCCATTTTGAAAGTGTCGCTTGCATTTGTATGAAACAACCTTCAGTATCTTCATGGTTTACTTTTGTGCAAGATAGATTTTTCTATTTGATATTTTGCTTTGTTTTGAGGGTTTATGGAAGCTTTTAATAAGAGCATATTGTTGCAAATCATGTAGGACAGTATGGTTATGTTTTTTTTCTATACTTTTTTTCTATTTCCAATGTACAATATAGGGAGGGACAACTATCTGGAAGCAGCATCAGTGGTGTAAAATATTTGTATAAAACTATATCAGAAGGTAGAAGACCTTGATGCTTCATACCCTGTTTGCATATACTTATGTGACAAAGTTTCTGCCTAGTGTGTCAATGTCCTTGACCTAATTTTCATGATATAGTGACTGTTTTTTGTTATGTGAATTTCTCACTTACAAGTAATAGGACAACTATATTTGGTATATGGATTCTTTGTAACATTTACATGTCAGACAGGTTTCACCTGATCTTGGTTCAACAATCAATTTACTTAAAATATACTACAACCAGTAGGTCAATTATATGTGTTGTGGAGAATGATTCAGAGTACATGTCAGTCTGGCAAGTGTCAACTGACCTTGACCTTGTTTTTAAGGTTCATTTATCAACTTTAGGTTCTTGTGTTATGGTCAGCTTTTTTAATACTATAAATAGGTCAATTATATTTGGTGCAATGAGTGATTGTAAGGTGTAAATGTCTGTTTGACAGGGATCATCTGACCCTGACCTCATTTTCATGGTTCAGACTTTCAACATATAACCATTGGTCAGTAAAGCAAGTGAGACATCATCTTATTCACTCTTGTTATACATGTGAAAGACAGTTTAGTATGACACCCATTATCGCTGAACTAGTATGTATACATATTTGTTTAGGGACCAGCTGATGGACGTCTGCAGGTGCGGAAGTTTCTCGCTACATGGAAGCTGTTGTCTGCTCTAGGCCACAATTAAAAATATTTCAGTTTGCCCAAACCCGACCCATGATGACTGGGTGTGGGTAGGTAGGTAGGTAAATTCTTTTTTTTTTTATCAGAATTTGCATCAAAATATTAAAAGATCTTAAAACAGTATATCTTTTTTTTCTGTCAAACCTTTGTAGAGACAACCAAAAGCCATGAATTTAAAAACCTCTATAAATAAATTAGTCTACTATATGATTTGTATCCTGAGATGTTTATAACCCTGACAATTGCTAGCTGTGTGAAAGGGCTGGTGGATTTATGAAGTGATTTTCAACAGTTCCATCAACACGATGTTCGTGTAAAAAAAATATCAGCTGATTATGTATTAATAAGGATTAAATTTGTTTGCAGTTTTTAAATCCTATTTCTATTAAAATAGATTTAATGTCCTAAAATATTTATATGCATTATTATCTACCATCCTTAGTTTGTGTTTTTTTTTATGTTTTGAAAACAAATTTATATTTTACACTATCACACAGGTAAACTAATTTGGCTATAAATAGATCAAAGCATGTTCTGTAGAATCTCCAAACTAAAAACGTATTTGTTATAATTTTATTTCTTTAAATAATCAAGTTTAAATTTTTGAAAATAATCATTATTGATAAAATATAATTGCATAAAGTTAACGTTTTCTGAAGACTATTTATTTTTAGGTAATGGTTCTAGAGGCTTCAATAACATGTTTTTACTTTTGCACATGTGAAAAAAATATTTCGGACAAAAGTCAGATTTCTCTTGTCAAAAGGGATTTATATTGCAATAAATTATTCAGAAGGAGTTACATTCAGTTAAGATTATATTTCTGATTCTGTAAGCAATTATAGTTTTATCAAATTCTCCCAAACAGCAATTAAATTAACGTACTGATCTTGTCTAATGAGAATTGTAAATTTGAACTATTTGAATAAAAGGGCATCTAATTTACATGATAAAGGAAAATTATAATTAAAGACAACAATTTATCAAGAAATAATCCCTTTTTATTCAGTAAAAACAAAATCTTCTTGCAAGATTGTAAATTCGCAACTTCCAGATCCATTTCCTGTCAGAATAACATTGAAAATATTCGATTGCACATGGTTTTGAACAAATCTACCTGAATATTCTTATCAGATATTCGATAACACTATGAAATTAACATTGAGCATATAGGTAAGGGTTTGGTAGTACAGACAACTACAGCGTAACAAAAACTGTGCCACTTCACATATTTTACTTCTTTACGTTCGTTAAATCAGAAGATAAAAACAGAGAACATCGAATATCGATTAACTGCGTCTCTTATACGCTTTCATTTTAATCTTATTCACAGTTACTTTCAAACGCAAAGACGACAAACATTAAGTTTTGTACAATGATGGAGCGGACCCAAAAAAATTTCCGAAAAAAAAAATTCTTCAAAAAAAACGTCAAAAAAAGAATTTGAGTCGGCGGGTTTATTTTGGGTCGGTCGCGTTTGGGCAAACATACAATCTTTTTATTTTGGCCCTATGGTCGGGTTGTTGTTGCTTTGACACATTCCTCATTTCCATTCTCAATTTTAATATTGTCATAAATTATATAATAATTTCAAGGAAAAACTTGTACCATTTATTTGCTTTTCTAGTCTAAAGAACATTTTTGCAGAATTGTTTTTTTACAAAGCAACGAAAATGCCTGAAAATCATTTGAAATCACCAAGAAATATTAGACAACATTAATCATTCTACAAACATGGTTCAATCACTTTCACTTGAAAGAAATGGTAGAACATGAATAATTAAAAACCAATTCTTCAGAGAACAATTGAAGGTCTTTCCACCTCGATAATAAGAATGAAATTTAAAAAACGATGTTTGAAAATGTCACTCCGTGTTGATGTAATTTGGTTCTTCAAATTGATATGAAAAATAAAATTAATAGGTATATGCAGAAGACTTAATTGTTTTATTATGAACAGAAAATAATTTTTAGCAAAGGTTAAAATCTAGACCGTCAAACTGACCTTTGACCTTGACCTCAATTTCAAGGTCATCAATCAGTGACCTCAAATCAAAAGACCCCCAGGTCAATCATTTGTATGGTTGTGGAGTAATACTGATTTCAAATACATAAGGGGATAAAACTCCTATAAGGGTTTAACAAAACACTTCGACTGAAATAGGTTGAAGTTGCGCCTTTTTGTAAACAGTTATTTGGCAAACAAATCATATCATTAACTGTAACAGTTTCTTCTGAATAACGATAACAATCACAATTCAAAATTTATAAAATGACCTTGACCTTCGACCTTGATCTCAATTTCAAGGTCATAGGTCAGTGAACTTAAAACGTAAGCCCGGAGGTCAATCACTTGTATGGTTGTGGAGAAATACTGATTTGAAATACATAAGGGGAGAAAACACTGACTGAAATAGGTTGAAGTTGCGCCTTATTGTAAACAGTTATTTGGCAAACACATCATATCATTTACTGTCACAGTTTCTGTGGAATAGCGATAACAAGCAAAATTCAAAATTTAGAACATGACCTTGACCTCAATTTCCTTTAAATGAACCAAGGACTTCATATCAAAAGACTGTAGGCCTCTATGACTTATAACGTATGAATTTATCCAACAAATTGCCTATCTCAAATTTTCAAAGGGAAATAACTCCCATAAGACGTCTTCCGATCACTCAAAGTCAAAATAAACCAAATCATTCTCAAGAGTAGACAAACAATTAGGTGAAAACAGTTTGCTAAAATCTTTTACAGTTTTAGAGATATAGCGATAACAAGAAAAAGGGGATGCGGGGAGATAACTCCTATAACAATAAGTGTTCGGTCACACAGGGTGACTTTTGAAATCCCCATTACTGTACAACATCATTGGCCAAAAAATCCATTCGATATGTTGTAAGACAAAAAAGCATCTGACGGCAGAAGAAAAAAAAAAAAAAATTAAAAGCCAATTGTTCAGAGAACAATTGAAAGTCTTTCCACATCAAAAAAATTTTGATAAGAAGATAGTTTTTTCATACTGATGCGTTAAATAATGGTTTATACTTTTGAGTGAAATAAGGGAGATAATATGCTACTTCCGGTGACATGAATGTCACTTCCAGTCTCATATGATAGCTCCTTTGACACGGATTCCAAAAATATATAGTTTGTATAAACTTTTGTATGTAGAATGGGAGATAATTGGCCACTTCCAGTCTGTTGGAAGTCATTTTTAGTCTTCAGTAATCAGTTTATGTATCTATATGACAAAATATATAGATTCTGAGTACTTTTATATGAAAAATTTGCAAAAAAGGCTATTTCCGGTTTTCTCAAGGTTACTTCCGGTAGTCATTTTTCAAGGTCATATGTCACCTAACCTTTGTACAAGGTCAAATGGCTTTATAATGAAGTTAGTTGAAGTAATAATCAAATAACCTCATATCAAGACATTTCAGGGGCACTAACTCCTATAAGATGCCATTAAATTGTATAAGACTAAACGTAGCATATCTTCATTACAATAAAGCAGACATTTTGCACTTGTTCTTTTATATGTATCTTTCAAAGTGTCTGAGAAAATGCAAAAACAAGCAAAAGTCACATTTGAGAACTTGACCTTGACATTTGACCTTGACCTCATTTTCTAAGTTAGGACATAGGGGCCTCAAATAAAAATATCCCAGGCTTATATGGTTAACGGTTGATGAGTTGAAAACACATACCGACAAATTTATTGTGTAGGGGTAGATAAGTCCTATAAAATATCATCAAATCGCTTCGATCCATATTAGTCAAAAATTCCTGAGGATGTAACGAACAATCTGTAAAAGGAATTTTGTCGCTATCTTTTTTTGTTACGAAGGAGATGCACACACATGATAAACAGTGAATAGGGAGATAACTCTTACAAAGAAAATGGTTTGCCTTAGCAGGGTAAAATTTAAAAGCGCATAAACTATAAGATACCATATGAGAAATATCTAAGCGACATATTGAGAAACAAACATTTATCGCAAGAACAAAATTTGGCGGAAGAAAAAAAAAATAATCAGAAGAAAAACAATAAGTCTTTCCACAGAAAAGTGGAAAGACTTAATTATCAGAAGAAAAACAAAAGGTCTTTCCACGAAAAGTGGAAAGACCTAATAATATTTTCCTCTGCAATAACATATTTGAAATATTTTTAATAGACATTTCTGAGATGCAAAATAATACAAAAATATATAAAAAAAAATATCAGTCTCCTTCCAACTTAAACTTGTACAAGTAATCAATAAAAAAAATGTATTGTTAATTGAAATGAAGTGATCATTTGAGGTCTGAAAAAATTATTTTTCAAGTTCATTCTTACAAATCTCTCTCTAGGTTATAAGAATCGGATCACTTTCAGTTGAAAGTGTTTTTTATTTCATTCTCTTTGATACCAAAATAAATCCATATCGCTATTCTTTAAACCATAGGAACAACAACACATCTTTAAGTACCATCTCCTGATCTGATCTTTAGTCCTTTTATAAAGAATGATGCATCCTTCTTACAGCTGCCTATACCCTTGGTGGAGGTCTCAGCTTGCGATTACTCTAAAAAAAAAAATATAATGCATCATTTTTATATACTAAATTGAGCCACATAAAACCACAAATTATAAATTTTTAGCTTCCTTCAAACGAATTTTGGAGAAAATATATTCAAGATTTCACTTACTTTGGATTCATCTATGTCTGTTAATACTAGTTCTAGGGAATGAGGGAAAAATGTATTTTCCTGGATATTTAGTTTCATTGTTTTGTCAAAGCCTATAGAAATTGTATGCTTAATTTAACATACAAATCATCAGTGCAATTTTCAACAACAAATTCCCTAAAAATTGTTACCCCACAAATAATATTGAATCCTCTGTAATGTAAGCAAAGTTCTTTTAATTCTACAAAATGAACATTTAAGCCTCACTGGATAAAGTCCTTGCTCTGTTGACTCAGTCACTTGCTTTGCTTGAGAAAAATTCACATTATGGCTGAGTTCTTGAATTTTTACTATTTTTTTATTTCAATTTTAACATTTTAAAACAAAGATTAAGTACAAATGTACTGCGTTATTGTATCTTTATAGCGCATAATTTGTAAATTAAGAAGTTCCTTATGATGTTAAATTTTTAATCAATATACCAAATTATTGTTGTGACAGCAGCTTGACTGTGATACGTGTTAATATGCGAGCAATTTTTGGTCTGATGAAACATATCTCAGTGTTCTAATATAACAAGTTACAAGATGGGGTATATGCCTATCATGATATTGCATTTAACTTTTAATTAAATAGCTGCATTGGTCTTCACAATCCATTTAGATTGATAACATTTATATGATGAATTAATAATATGATTTTAGGGGACATAGGTCCATATCAAAGAATTGAAAACAAGGCAGGCTGATATATTAAATAATATCAGTAAATGTGTTTAGGGTGACCACAATGGTGTGTTAACTAGGACAAGTTGTCTTGTTTTCCCTTAAGATGACAGTTCTTCCTTATGTTTACCCGTCGAGTTCCAAGAGGTGACTTTCTTTCAAACATCTGCTTCTTTTTCTTCCTCCTTTCTCGGTCTCTTTCACGTTTTTTTTCTTTGAATGCTTCAGATTCCTCAAAAAAGATTGGTTTTGCTCTCTGACATTTTCTTTTTTTGAACTCTACTTTGGGTACCTAGAAATTAGATTTCAACATAAATGTATTACTTACCACAGAGTATGACTTTTGTAGACTTTGAGTCATCATTCCTTCAAAGAAGAAATACAGCATTAAAATGGAATAAACCTAGGTTAGTTTAGGATTTCAATTACTGACATTTTAAATGCATTCTGTATGTACCTCTCCCAAGTCAGGAGCATGTAATTCAGTAGTTTTTGTTTGTTGCTGTGTTACATATTTGTTTTATGTTCTTTATTTTGTACATAAATTAGGTTGTCAGTTTGAATTGTTTTACATATGTCTTTTTGAGGTCTTTTATAGCTGACTAAGCAGCATGAACTTTGCTCATTGTTGAAGGTGGTTAGGTAACCTAAAGTTGTTAATTTCTGTGTCATTTGTGGAGAGTTTTCTCATCTGCAATCATACATAAAATGAGAGGAAAGGAAACATTTCCATATCAATTGGCAACATAGGGCAATAGGTTTTGAAGAAGAGTTGGATTTAAAACTTTTGAAAAACAAGACAATATGTACCAGGTATACTTAAGACTAAGAGTATTATATATTTTCCATCTAGGCTTGTAACTTGTCTCATACCTGATGATCTATCTTTTAATTTGATGTATACTTAAGGCACATGCTATTGTATTTCAGCATATAGTCAATTTGAAAGTGAAAGGTAGGGGATAAATGTGTACTTTATGATGAAGTTGTTGAATCTCGATAAATCATGTATTCATCAGTTTAATTTTGTTTTGATAGTTTGTGGCTAAAAAATGTGTTAATATGTTCTATACAATCATATTCCAAGGGAGGTAACTATTCTGAAAATGTAGATTCATTATTATTAGCTCACCTGGCCCAAAGTTGTTGGGTTGCTGCCCCTGAATTGGTAATTTTAGGGAATTTTTGCTGGTTTTTGTTATTATCTTGAATATTATTATAGATAGAGATAAACTGTAAACAGCAATAATGTTCAGCAAAGTTAGATTTACAAATAAGTCAACATGACCAAAATGGTCAGTTGACCCATTTAGGAGTTATTGACCTTTATAGTCAGTTTTTAACCATTTTTCGTAAATCTTAGAAATCTCTTACAAAAATCTTCTCCTCTGAAACTACTGGGCCAAATTAATCCAAACTTGGCCACAGCAATCTTTGGGGTATCTAATTTAAAAAAATGTGTCCGGTGACCAGGCCATCCAACCAAAATGGCTGCCACGGCTAAAAATAGAACATAGGGGTAAAATGCAGTTTTTGGCTTATAACTCAAAAACCGTTAAAAATCTGATAGGGTTAAATTGTCTATCAGGTCAAGATCTATCTGCCCTGATATTTTCACATGGATCGGACAACCCGTTGTTAGGTTACTGCCCTGAATTGGTAATTTTAAGGAAATTTTGCCGTTTTTTGTTATTATCTTGAATATTATTATAGATAGAGATAAACTGTAAACAGCAATAATGTTCAGCAAAACAAGATCTACAAATAAGTTTTCACGACCAAAATAGTCAATTGACCCCTTAAGGAGTTATTGCCCTTTATAGCTAATTTTTAGCATTTTTCATAAATTTTTGTAAATTTTTAGAAAATATTTTCCACTGTAATTACTGGGCCAAGTTCATTATAGATAGAGATAATTGTAGCAACAAGAATGTTCAGTAAAGTAAGATCTACAAACACATCACCATCACCAAAAAACAATTATGTCATGAATTTATCCGTGTCCATTGTTTAATATGCACAGAGACCAAGGTCAGCGACACAGGCTCTTGAGAGCCTCTAGTTTATTGGATTCCAATTTTTCGTTGATTTTGTGGTTATCAGTGAACCACGAATTTCAATGTACAACAAATTAAAAAAATTCTATAAGAATGTATGCAGACTTTGGCAAAACCACAAAATTAAATATCCATGACAAAGCTTATTTTCCTCAAACCTTAAAAATTTGTCCTCAAAATTAATTGAATCCACAGTATAATATATTAGTGACACTTCTTATGGACTGAATTACGTCAAGATTTGATGAGAAAGACCTATTCATGTAACTTAGAGTAGCTCAACTTTACCTTTTGAAACATTTCTCTATATTCCTGGATGGGGTAGTCATTTACAATATTAAGTACATAATCAGCAACGTTGGCATCGTTGACTTCATTGTACATATCAATTTCTTTATCCACCATTTCAACTGGTTTAGTATCGTCATCTGCAATTAATATTTGATAAACTTTTCAATTTTATGAAGTAATTTATATAGTAATAGTATGCTTAAATGAAATGATTGATGTAATCCTGTTTTAAAATCTATTTTCTGTTTTGAAATACAGAAATACAGGTATAAAAAAAATTAATGTAAATCATAGTTTAATATCTTTTTTAATTTTTTGCATGTAAATCATACTCTTTTAACATCTTTTTTAAATTTTAGAATGGGATAAAAAGTAGAAGATACAAGGAAACAAAAACAAAATAAATGCAAACAGTGGTTCTAATTTGTTCCTAAGTTTGAAATACATAGACTTTATTTTTAAATCAAATACTGATCATTTCTATTCCTTGTATTCAGATAGAAAAAAATCTATTAAGATGAGGATACCAGTCCAGATATTTTATAATTTTCCCAGTTAATAAAATATTTTTATAATTACATGTACATATGTATATGCATATTAGCCTCATACCTATGATATTCAACAGGTCAACATTCTCCTCAAATCTTTCTGGAATGCTGTCTAGCAGCTTCACAGCTTCATGTAACATAGGAGTAAAGGGAATATACTGGCTTAATGATGGAGTACTGAAAAAAGAAATTAAGAAATTCAGTGTTTGTGACATGCACATATACATATATGACAAAGATAAAAAAGGGGCAAGGAATTTTGTCTTCTAAAAAAATGTTAAACCCACCACAAGTCTTTATCTAGTTGTTGTCTTTTGTGATCTGAATGAGTATTTGTACTGCCTGTGATGGAAGTTGCAGAATGTTATTACAATCTAGTGGTTGCAATAAATATTTGTATAAAGTTACATTTTTAAAGGTATAAATAATACCTTGATGATATTGTTACTACATATCTTGAATACAGATGCCTTTGCTTTAGTTACAAAGTTTTGATCTGTCAAATGTCCATTGTCCTTTATCTCATTTTAATTGTTGAGCAAGTGATAAAAAAATATGTACTGTTTCTGTTTCTGTTTTGTTTTGTGATGTCTCATATTTAATATGTGTAATTTGATGACTTTATTTGTATACATAAGTTTCTTGCAAGGTCTATATGTCTGTATCAATCTCTTTCCCTTTCATATAAATTTGCAATCAGGGCCCATCAATTCCTTTGCTATTCAAATCAACTATACTTATTAACTTTTATCAACAAAATTAATACACCATTTTGCAGTGCCTTCATGTATACATTATCCCTAATAATTTCTGGTGTAAACATAAGAATAATAATAGAATACACATTTTAAAACAATAAATATACCCGAAGTTTCTCCGTTTCTGCATTCTAGGTGTTGCACACAAAACTGATCTAAACATTGGTGTCTTTGGAGTTGATGGTTGGCTATAACTTAAACCTGTAAGTCTAGCAGAATTATAACATGGACTTTTCAGAAGAGAGTTCATTAGGTTCTTTTTCAGTTTTGCTTTGAAAGCTTTTGGCAAACGTGACTCATTTGCAGGATACGCTTCCTGGTAAATAATAGTTTGTGTACTGACTGATGCACATGGTGATTGTATTTTCGGAACTCTTGGACATTCTAAGGGCAAATCAAAAGATGTAGTATTTAGCGATGAAGCAGAATCAAACATTCCAGATTGTAGCACATTGTCATGAATACTGGGTACTTTGTCAGGAAAACTTGGTTCTTTGTCATGAAAACTTGGTTCTTTGTCATGAAAGCTGGGTTCTTGTCCAAAGTTTGGTGAACTGCTTAATTCTGGTATACTATTTAATGTCTGTGTCAAGCTGAATTCTTCATTTTCTGTTGTTTCTGGAACACATTGTTCTTCATCAATTGCATTTCTTATGAACTCTTGGACTAGAGGTACTTCAATTGGTCTGATTTTTTTGTTTTCCAAATAGTTTACCATTCTACTTGACTTGCTCATTTCTTCAAAAGCTTTGAGATTTTTTCTCTTCCTTGTCTTTAGAACTTCATATTGATGAACCTGGAAATTTTTTAAACTTGATATTTAAAGAGCCACTAAAACATAATATTTTTTTTAATTAAACTTGATCTCTATTTACAAAATATGTAAAATTAGAAAAATTCTTGACCAGTCCTATTTTTTTTAAATTTTCATGAATTTTTTATCTCTTAAAGCTAGAAAAACATGTTTGAATCTACTATAATAAAAGGGGTTTATTACCATCAGTAGCCTAGGGTACTAATTCAGTAATTGTTGTGAATTTTGTGTCAGAGCGAAGATTGACAAAAAATTGTTTAACAAAATACAAGATTTCCATAAAGGTTTGTATGCCGAACCAAGAAATGCAGTAGACATGAAATTGAAATTATTCTGGGATCCATGAAAAGTATATATGAATCTTCACATTTTCTAATCTATAATAAAAATAAAGTGATGTGTTTACTGGTATAGTTGCCAAAAAGTACAAGAAAGTTGCTGTTACAGCCTTCATGATCCTAGAAGTCAGCACTTCTGTTGATATGAATTATCATTATGTTGTCATATTTATAAATTAACTATTCACATTTGATTGAATTTTTGAATACTTTAGGATTTTACAACAGGAATAGATTACCTCAGGCTCAGCTACATATATGGCAAATCCTTTCAGAATTATGGTCCTTTTCAATGCTTTTCAACATCATAATTTATTTGTCCTTTGAACTTATTTTATACCAGCTTCAAAGTTTTTAATTGACGAAACATGTGACCGGCACTTAAAATTATGACCCTGGTATCAATGAACTTGATGAGTTTTTTTCTTCAACAATGTGCAAAACCAATTCCTTAAAATCAGCTATATATATGAAACAACAAAAAACTGACAGGCTGATTTAGAATATACTAGAGGATGACTTTTTGGTGACTCCTCTATGAAAGACTGTTGAACATCTTTTTTTATTCTGTCGAGTGTCATCATTCAAAGTTCTAATTGTTAAAAGTAAAACCAAGATTGGAATTGAATACTCTAATTTTAAGAGTTTCTGAAATTTTGAAAGAAATTCTTTTATGGGATTATAAACAAAAAATATCTTAATATCTTGTCCGATTTTTTTTTTATTGCAAAATAACTGATATCTTTATTTTCATAAGGGAAATAACTTTATGTATTTTTTTTTATAGATTTAGAAACAAAATAATCTAAAAGTGTTAAAATCAAATCCTTGAATTGCTCTTGTTCTGAGCCTTGATGTGAGACATATCAGAACAAGAGCAATTGATTGAGGATTTAATTTTAATTAGATTTGAAACAAAACAAATTAAACTTTAAATTGTAATTTACAAAAAAGATTGTAATTTTTGTTAGTGAAGATTATTAGTTTTCATGATGCAGAAAGGGCTTAAGAAAGAAATAATTGGGATTTTTTTAAGTTGATTTATAACATGTTAGAACAGTTTAACATTTATGACTGCAAAAATTTAAAATAATAATATGAGGCAGGCATTACCTGTGAAAGGGGACGAAGTCTGTATGAATTATTTTTTTATTCAAACATATCTTAACTTCAAAAGAAGCGGAAATAACGTAACGTTTCCGATTTTGGTTCTGTTGTAAGGGATTTTAGTTGTGACGTTATTTATGTTATGACGTCATAGTCAATGTAAACATAGAAACTATCACCAGGTAATGTTTTTTCATATCAAAGAATTATTAAAAATGAAATTGGTATTGTATTCCTTCTTATATTTAACTAAACTAATAAAGATATATTTTACGCAAATTTTCATGACAACGAGACCGAAAAACGGAAGTAGATTTCTGCGCAGATGCATGGAATTAAAAAAGTCTGAAAAAAAAGTTAACGATTTTGAGTTCATTAGTAGAATGACATTTTTTTTTCCATAATAGGGGACTTCGTCCCCATATAATTCTGATTCATAAATACCATATTCGATGATACCAGTTAATCATATAATCAATATGTTAGTTTTTTTTTTAGTATTTTACATTTTAACTGCTTACATGTTTTTTCCAAAAATTAGATTTTTGGCATAAATAGACCAATCTTACTTTCATGGATTCAGAACTATCAGAAAAAAATTGAAAGCTTTTAGAAATGTATTGATGTAGAATCAGGATGAAATTAATCAGGAACCAGACGGGGATCCAGGGGGGGGGGCATGTAGTTGGACCCCCCTTTTTTGTCCTGGGTTAGCCCGGTATCAGGTCCGTTCGCGCCCAATATACTTTCGCACCCTACACGTTTGCACCTCGCACGTTCGCACCCAAGGTCCGTTCGCACTCTACACGTTCGCGCCCAATTTTAATTCAAATTCCAGTTGAATAATTGGAAAATCATCATTGTTGTTTTTAATTGCTTTCGTGTAAATACTGAATGTATTTATAGCTTGGTATGAGTAAAAGATTGAAGATTATAAAAGAAAAACACAAAAGATAATTTTTTTTTTTAAAACAGCTTGGTCCCTTTGATCTGAAACAATGAAACAATAAAATATAGCAATACACTATTATAACCAAAACATGATAAAATTTATTCAAGACTAAAAAAAAAACGTAGTCAGAATCTCACTTCATTTTGAAACAAGTCAATGAAACAAAGTTATAGTAATACACTAACCAAAACATGATAAAGAGTTATTCAACACAAAATAAAACGTTGACAGAATCCCACTTTATTTAGAAAGGAATATTATTTTTTTTAACAAATTACACTATCCAAAACATGATTAAGATTTAATTATTCAACACAAAAAAATGCTGTATCACTTTATTTTGAGACAATGAAAACAATAATACTTATAAGAATACTACTTGATTACAAAGTTAAAATTGGGCGCGAACATGTAGGGTGCGAACGGACTTTGGGTGCGAACATGTAGAGTGCGAAAGTGATAGGGGGCGAACATGAATGGGCGCGAACGGACCCGGATTCGGGTTAGCCCCCCCCCTTTTTTTTAAATGGCTGGATCCGCCCCTGGAGATATATAATAAAATTGAGAATGGAAATGGGGAATGTGTCAAAGAGACAACAACCCGCCAAAATAAAAAACAACAGCAGAGGGTCACCAACAGGTCTTCAATGTAGCGAGAAATTCCCGCACCCGGAGGCGTCCTTCAGCTGGCCCCTAAACAAATATATACTAGTCCAGTGATAATGAACGCCATACTAATTTCCAAATTGTACACAAGAAACTAAAATTAAAATAATACAAGACTAACAAAGGCCAGAGGCTCCTGACTTGGGACAGGCGCAAAAATGCGGCGGGGTTAAACATGTTTGTGAGATCTCAACCCTCCCCCTATACCTCTAACCAATGTAGTAAAGTAAACGCATAACAATACGCACATTAAAATTCAGTTCAAGAGAAATCCGAGTCTGATGTCAGAAGATGTAACCAAAGAAAATAAACAAAATGACAATAATACATAAATAACAACAGACTACTAGCAGTTAACTGACATGCCAGCTCCAGACTTCATATTAAATGTCTTTGATTCAATGTACCCAACGCAATGTGATCAAGTAAACAGAGCAAGACAAGTGTCCATTTCAAAAAGTACGAAATATGGAAAAAAAAACAGTAATGACTATAAAAAAAAATGTTTGCATAAACAGAAATATAAGATGGTGCTATAGTCTACTATAAAACTATAGAAAAATAAACACCTGGATAGTGGAACTAATTTCTTCAGCATCGATTTCAACTAGAGGTCTATTCCTCAAGCTACGAAGATAGTAGCCAGGTAAGTAATTTTTCATTTTTCAATTGATCGTTTTTCAAGACTGCGTCGTCTGCTTTTTAAATGAAATTGATTGGAAAAGTCTTGCAAAGCTACGAATGGAATTCCGTCTTTGTAAATTGGTTCAAAATTGATTCATCTGTTTAAGAAAAAATATCGTTTAAATTATATTGATATTAACAAAAGTAATTTGTACTTAAAAATCAAGAGTGCGTTAATTTGAGCAGTTTTTCATTGAAATAACAATTCATCCCCAATCAACCGATCTAGACTTTAATTTTAGTTTAATTGTTTCCTGTTCTCGGAACTTTTCTGGAATTTACCATGGTTTTGCAAAGCCGGCAAAGAAACGAAATGGGGAAATAAGGATTATATAGTATATGTCAGTAAGGGATACTTTATACAGTGCATACAACTGTGCATTCTTTATTCAGAAACTACTTTCCTTCGTCTGTTAACGTGTATTTCTTATGCCCAACAGATGTTCCCCTGGAAACTTTGTCAAAACATTGCCTGAGCCCTGAGGGCTGAGGCTGTGGTAATTTTATATTCTATACAATCTATTCCATTATGAATAACTAGTGTACTGCAATATTTTTTTCCAGTGGAAATAATATCTTTGATTTCTTTTCTTGTGAAGGAATTTTCATGACACACACAGTAGCCTACTATTTGCCCCAGTAGACATGGTAGAATGCTGGACCCAAGCAGTATAGTGCAGTTGGTTATTCTCACGGGGGTGGGGGGGGGGGTAACTTTGATACTTTTTTTGGTAGGGGTGTGCCATTTTTGCCTCAAAAAACGTACCGATTTTAATATAACATTCACTGAAATTCAGTACCTATAGTTATATAAATATTTAAGAAAGAATGACCTATACTTATATACAATATTCAGTGATATTTAAAATATGACCCATGCTTATATAAGCACCAACTCATCATCACTCATAATTCATAAATATACCAGCTACCCATAAGTTTTTATACGACCGCAAAAATTTTAATTTTTCGTCGTATATTGCTATCACGTTGGCGCCGTCGTCGTCCGAATACTTTTAGTTTTCGCACTCTAACTTTAGTAAAAGTGAATAGAAATCTATGAAATTTTAACACAAGGTTTATAACCACAAAAGGAAGGTTGGGATTGATTTTGGGAGTTTTGGTCCCAAAATTTTAGGAATTGGGGGCCAAAAAGGGCCCAAATAAGCATTTTCTTGGTTTTTGCACTATAACTTTAGTTTAAGTAAATAGAAATCTATGAAATTTTGACAAAAGGTTTATGACCACAAAAGGAAGGTTGGGATTTATTTTGGGAGTTTTAGTTCAAATAGTTTAGGAATTAGGGGCCAAAAAAGGGCCCAAATAAGCATTATTCTTGGTTTTCGCACAATAACTTTAATATAAGTAAATAGAAATCAATGAAATTTAAACACAAGGTTTATGACCACAAAAGGAAGGTTGGGATTGATTTTGGGAGTTGAGGTCTGAACAGTTTAGGAATTAGGGGCTAAAAAGGGGCCCAAGTAAGCATTATTCTTGGTTTTCGCACCATAACTTTAGTATAAGTAAATAGAAATCTTTGAAATTTAAACACAAGGTTTATGACCATAAAAGGAAGGTTGGGTTTGATTTTGGGAGTTTTGGTCCCAACAGGTTTTTAGGAATAAGGGGCCCAAAGGGTCCAAAATTGAACTTTGTTTGATTTCATCAAAAATTGAATAATTGGGGTTCTTTGATATGCGGGATCTAACTGTGTATGTAGATTCTTAATTTTTGGTCCCGTTTTCCAATTGGTCTACATTAAGGTCCAAAGGGTCCAAAATGAAACTTAGTTTGATTTTAACAAAAATTGAATCCTTGGGGTTCTTTGATATGCTGAATCTAAAAATGTACTTAGATTTTTGATTATTGGCCCAGTTTTCAAGTTGGTCCAAATTGGAGTCCAAAATTAAACTTTTGTTTGATTTCATCAAAAATTGAATAATTGGGGTTCTTTGATATGCCAAATCTAACTGTGTATGTAGATACTTAATTTTTAGTTCCGTTTTCAAATTGGTCTACATTAAATACCAAAGGGTCCAAAATTAAACTAAGTTTGATTTTAATAAAAATTGAATTCTTTGGCTTTTTTGATATGCTGAATTTAATCATGTACTTAGATTTTTGATTATGGGCCCAGTTTTCAAGTTGGTTCAAATCAGGATCCAAAATTATTATATTAAGTATTGTGCAATAGCAAGAAATTTTCAATTGCACAGTATTCAGCAATAGCAAGAAATCTTCAATTGCACAGTATTGTGCAATAACAAGAAATTTTCAATTGCACAGTATTGCGCAATAGCAAGAAATATCTAATTGCACAATATTGTGCAATAGCAAGAAATTTTCAATTAATTGGAGTTATCTTTCTTTGTCTAGAATAGTAGTTGAATCAACTTAAATCATTGTTTTATACAATACACAATGTATATTCACTTTTACTACCAACTGATAAATTAAAACAATCTTTACCATTTAGTGATAACAAGCACTTTTTGTTACATTTTAATATTTTATGATGTATTTAAATGAGTAGTTATTGTTGCAAACTCCATTAGAAATTTGAAATGAGATCAGTTTTGAAAAAAGGGAAAGGGGGATGTGAAAAAAAAATGGTGGTGGGGGGGGGGGTTAAATTTTTCTCATTTCAGATTTCATAAATAAAAAGAAAATTTCTTCAAACATTTTTTTGAGAGGATTAATATTCAACAGCATAGTGATTGCTCAAAGACAAAAAAAATATTTTAAGTTCATTAGACCACATTCATTCTGTGTCCAAAACCTATGCTGTGTCAACTATTTAATCACAATCCAAATTTAGAGCTGAATCCAGCTTGAATGTTGTGTCCATACTTGCCCCAACCGTTCAGGGTTCAACCTCTGCGGTCGTATAAAGCTGCGCCCTGCGGAGCATCTGGTTATATATGAAATGACATCGTTTGGTGCACATATCAATAGCATATTTAAATATGATATATAGATCATATACCCCAAATCAATATACAGTTATCAAATGTAAATGCATTTTAATATAGGATGTCATTAAAAAGGAGGGTCATTTTTATATAAAATCTCGCATAATTATGACCCATATTTTTGGCACATCCCCGTATACCCAATAATAGGAAGTTGCCCCCCCCCTTGCACGGGGTGGTTATTCTGCACGAAAACAGAGACAATCTCCCGATCGGGGGACAACTGTGTATCTGTTTTGGGGGAATGTCTCCCGAATGGGTGACGATAAATTAGTTTGAAATTTCTAATGTAGTGCAGTGTAACTGTTAGACAGAATTATTGGGCTGTTTTCTGCTCTTTGCCTTTGGTGGGGTTGTTAGGTTTAGACACATTAGGAATGAATTATTTATTTCCTTTTCCATTCTCTTTTCTTATATGTCTGACAGATTGTTTGATGCTTTATATAAAGCAATATTGGCATATGGACCATAATTTGCTATTGGGCTCGTTTCCTATAACGATAGAAAAGTGATAAAAATGTGTATTACTGTAAGAAAAGTTGTAACTACATCTAAAGATGCCTTTATTTTTATCAACATACAAGTGTATGCTACTCTTCCCTAGAAAAAAAAAATTGAAATTAACAAATTTCTAAGATTATACGACCGTATTTTTGTGTCGTTTCTCGCGTTACTTTTCGCTTCCGAAGTGCATAACGCTGACTGATTTATAGATAATCGTCACTGGCAAATTCGTAACTTTTGCTTTCAAATAATAAAGAACATCGACCAATAAGAATAGTCAGAAGAAAATGCTGAGAACTATAAGTATTTCTGTAGCAGGTGTAAGAACACTAGCGTTACTTCGGTTTCCGATTTCGTAACGCAAATTTTAGATGATGTAATCTGCTTTGTTGTAATGGAATTCTTTATAACAATATGCAAATATGAACTCTCGCGAGATGTTCAAACAGGTAAATCAGAGATCGTTTACATTCTAGTTTTGTTCTTCGTAATAAGTTAGAAAATGACGTTATCGTTATGCGTTACATTTCACACGAAACAGAAGTCCAGTTATTTCCTTTTTTTTATTTAAATTGTTTTTGTCGTTAAGTTTTAATCATTTCCGGTCATACGTGAAACATGTGACTAACATGTGATCACGCCCTTATAACGGCCGGATATATGAAATACTAGGTCTAAACATTGTTTTTGTTTCCAACGGGATGTTAGCAAGCATAATCTGTAGACTTGTTTCGTCTTGTTTAAAAAAGGAAAATACAATTTTCAAAGAGATTGCGCAGGGGGTCTATTATTTTTCTATGTGCATTATGTTACATACGATCTTGTGTGAAAATAAATGCCCAATGACTTGACAAAATCGATTTCAGATTTGACAGACGTTATAACACACTTCGTTTCCCGATAACGATGTAAAGGGTCCTTGGAAAATTCAATCGACATTACGTCTCTTATCATTGTGCCGATGCTCGTTGGATTGATTTTGCTTATTACTGGATATTTTAGGTGAATAAAGATAATTTAATAAAAAATACATGTTAATATACCGTTACACTTGGAATGTACAAAAGTGGTATCTTTGTCACAATTTTTAATTTTTTTTTTTTTTTATTCATGTTCTGCAAACACTTTTCAGAAATGCAATAAACTTGTCAAAGGAGAAGTAAACTTTTACCATGCATGACTTGAAAGGAAGTACTTTATTGATTTTAGCCCACTAAAGTAGGTTAAAATGTGGAAACCATGTAGATGGTGTACAGGTCACAAATATCACATGGTGCCTATTTTAAAGGTTTTAATTACAAGTTAAAAGTTTTTTTCTTTACTGGATTTAAAGAATTTTACATTGCCAATGATTTGGAATAAATTGTATATAACTGGAATTTCAAAACCAAATATAAATACATTTTTTTGGCTGAAACATCAAGATACAACGATTATGGTATCCTGTATCAATGAAGAAAATATGGAAATTTCTGAATAAATTGTACTACATGTAATTGTTTTCAAAACAAGCACATATTTAAGAGTTTTATAATACTGTTACAATTAAAATGGATTTTAAGAAAAAGTATACTGTTCAGGTTATTTTAAGCAGATTTTGCAATAAAATAAAACTAAAAAAATGCTTTCGGTTTCTTATGGTTTCCTGTCGCGTTTAAAAAAACCTTTAATTTAACATTGAAAATAGATTTTAAATATTAACATGAAGCAAGTAACACTAGTAATTGTGTTCATTTATGTCTTTTGAAATATATTGTGCAAAATAAAGAAAATAAAGATTGGTTTCCTGTTTGGTTTCCTGTCACGTAAACGGTGAATCAAAATGTATTAATTTTTTCTTAAAAAACTTAATTGTTCCATTAATACTATTCTAACACCAACACAACCCACAGAATAAAAGTTAAAGTTTTAGAACTTATAAAAAAGGATACAAAAAGAAACCAACGGCCGAATACCAAATTATGGTCCATATATTCCTGCTTCTACAATATTTAAAACTTGAACCACCTAAAAGACACAATTGAGAGCTTTAAATCTGCTCTCGCCAAATGTCAATAAATTGAAAGTGCCATCCCACAGATACAGAGAGATTGGGGTGGATCCTGATTTATGGCTATTTAACCCCAATACAGGTATCACTTTGAATTTCAGGGATAATATAAACTCAGGATTTACAGATATGTTCTGTCATGGGGCAAACATTTGGGGAAACCTGGCAAAAGACAACATTTTTCCTAAAGACACCATGACTGAAATATCATCAGGATAAAATTTAACCACTTCAAACAGTAGGATTTTTAGAGGCCATTTTCTTTGTATTACTATCTCATTTAAACAGCCTTCAATGTTCCCATTTATATTAATATTTGTGCCATGACAGCTATCATGATGAAATGAAAAAATGATTTTATTTTCAATGTAAATTGATGCTTGATTTTGGGTGTAATACCCATAAATATGGATAGTACCCATATACGAGGATCTTCCCCAACCTGTTTCTATACTATTAAACGAGAAGACCTCATTTTGGGTGTCGCTTCTCTTCTTTCCACAATAAATTAATCAACACGCCTCTGTGTCCTATAGGTACAGTGCATAGTCGCATTTGTCATCCATTCATATGATTATTCAGATTGAGTTATTTTGGGAGAAAAACGAGAAAAAAGGCATCCGGATATTGTCCCGTCATTGGACGAAATTTTAAGTCAGATTAGACTTCCGGTTTGCGTTTTTCTGTATACTTTGAACATACATATACAAAGAATAAAGTGTATTTTCAGAATTCTATCTGCTATCATTTTCAAGTTAACTATCTACGGCGGTTACAGAGTTTATTAAATAGAGAGAGTCTGTATACCATATCAATGACCATCATGGATCGATTAGTAAACTTAGAATTTACTATCTACGGCGGTCACAGAGTTTATTAAATAGAGAGAGTCTGTATACTCACGTGTGTATACTATACTAATGACCACCATGAATCGATTAGTAAACTTAGAATTGAAAGTAAATACACTATATTTATATAGTAACTGTAATGAATGTTCATAATATACAGATAAGCGCTAAAAATATTCATGTGAACTTTTGATACCTTTTCTAAAATTCTCCAGTCATTAAGTCTTTTACAAAATTCATTGATTACAAAAAAAAAAAAGAAGATGTGGTATGATTGCCATGTTGAGACAACTTTAGATAAAAATTTGTTAGATTTATTAGATTTCGCGGGTGTGTTCTAGTAGACTCTAAAAATACAAACAACAATTTTTTTTTGCAGCAATAATGAATAAGATTTTGCGTTAAAATATTGAATTTATTTACCTATATGAATGTGGAGTTTCAGGATATGCTTATATATATTGAATATTTGCTTTTGAATATCAGCAGGTAACAAGTTTTGGTTAGTGGAATGGATGCTAAGAAAAGAAACAAACGTTTACAGAAAAAGAGCAACAGAACAGAATCTGAATTGGAGTAAGATTGCATCTTCAATAGTAAACCTTTTCCCCCTACCCACCACCTTATGTATATCATGTGTTTACAACACATATCATTTTATTCATGAATTTTAAGGTGTATAGAACTTAAGATTACTATTAAAATATTTGATATTATGTTGATTGCAGATTATGTATTTTCATATAAAGCTAGTGAATCATCAAAAGTTAACTGAAAGGCAGTACATTGTATTTATCATTGCAGTTCTTATAGATCTTTCATTGAAATATTCATGTTTACATGTATAATAAGAATTTGTGTTTTAAATCTAAATGAGTAAATCCAATATAGCATTCCTTCATCAATTTACATGATTTTTGAAAAACTTTAGCATTTTGAATTTTAACCCAGTCTCATTTTTGTCGAGCCTGCGACTTTTGTCGCAGAAAGCTCGACATAGGTATAGTGATCCGGCGGCGGCTACGGCGGTGGCGGCTACGGCGGCGGCGGCGGTGTTAGCTCACTTCTTAAAAGCTTTATATTTTAGAAGGTGGGAGACCTGGATGCTTCATACTTTGTATGTGGATGCCTCATGTTACAAAGTTTCCGTCAGTCACATGTCCAATGTCCTTGACCTCATTTTCATGGTTCAGTGACTACTTGAAAAAAAAATTAAGATTTTTTGTAATGTTAAATTCTCTCTTATTATAAGTAATAGGATAACTATATTTGGTATGTGCGTACCTTGCAAGGTCCTCTTGCCCGTCAGACAGTTTTCACTTGACCTCGACCTCATTTCATGGATCAGTGAACAAGGTTAAGTTTTGGTGGTCAAGTTCATATCTGAGATACTATAAGCAATAGGTCTAGTATATTTGGTGTATGGAAGCACTGTAAGGTGTACATGTCCAACTGGCAGGTGTCATCTGACCTTGACCTCATTTTCATGGTTCAGTGGTTATAGTTAAGTTTTTGTGTTTTGGTCTTTTTCTTATACTGTATGCAATAGGTCTTCTATATTTTGTGTATGGAATGGTTGTAAGGTGTACAGGTCTACCTGGCAGGTGTCATATGACCTTGACCTCATTTTCATGGTTCAGTGGTCAAAGTTAAGTTTTTGAGTTTTGGCCTTTTTTTCTAATACTATATGCAATAGGTCAAATATATTTGGTGTATGGAAATATTTTATGACCTATAGCTACCTGTCAGTCGCGCAGGTTTTATTTGACCTTGACCTCATTTTTTACGGTTCATTGCTCAGTGGTAAGCTTTTGTGTTTTGGTCTGTTTTTCTTAAACTATAAGCAGCAAGTCAATTTTATTTGTTGTATGGAAGAATTGTTAGCTGTACATGCCTACCTGGCATGGTTCATCTGACCTTGACCTCATTTTCATGGTTCAAAGGTCAATGTTTAGTTTTCTTGGTTTATGTTAAGTTTATGTGACAGTTGTAATAAAGCTTTATTATTAGGACTATCAACATAATATCAATGATTAGTAAAGAAGGCGAGACATTCCAGTGTGTGCACTCTTGTTGACATTATTTACTGTGAATTCATTATTTTTTTTGGACCCGTATCAATTTTTGTGGATTGAGGAAAACATATATTTTCGTGGGTATTTGATTTTTGTGGTTTTGCCAATCTCTCTATACAAAGCTGAGAGAAAATTTGTTATTCATTGGACATTTGGATTTGTGGTTCACTTGTTATCAGGAAACACTTGAAAATTGGTAACCAATGGATAATGATGAATCCACAGTATAACCTTTTCATTTATCTTTACAGAAGTAAAACCATCCATTCCCAGGACTATGGTTCTGAATTGTCGCTAGCTTTGGGTGTACTGACCACAGGGTTATATGTTGCTACCTTATATCCATCAGTACCAGGGGGAGATTCAGGTTTGATTTCACATAGCTAAATAGTACAGTTAGAAAAAAAATATTCATAAGGTTTTTATAATTGTGAAAATCAACACTCTCTCTTATTAAACTGGTATTGTAAAGTTCTTTTTAATTTAATTTGAACTCAATCTTGGAACAAACTCAAACTTTCTGATAAACAAATTTCAAGTGATTATCTCCCTTGATATTTTGCTGTTTTTGTCGAGCCTGCAACTTTTGTTGCAGAAAGCTCGACATAGGGATAGTGATCCGGCGGCGGCGGCGGCTACGGCGGCGGCGGCGGCTACGGCGGCGGCGTTAGCTAACTTCTTAAAAGCTTTATATTTTAGAAGGTGGAAGACCTGGATGCTTCATACTTTGTATATAGATGCCTCATGTTACGAAGTTTCCGTCAGTCACATGTCCAATGTCCTTGACCTCATTTTCATGGTTCAGTGACCACTTGAAAAAAAAGTTCAAATTTTTTGTAATGTTGAATTCTCTCTTATTATAAGTAATAGGATAACTATATTTGATATGTGCGTACCTTGCAAGGTCCTCATGTCTGTCAGACAGTCTTCACTTGACCTCGACCTCATTTCATGGATCAGTGAACAAGGTTAAGTTTTGGTGGTCAAGTCCATATCTCAGATACTATAAGCAATAGGGCTAGTATATTCGGTGTATGGAAGGACTGTAAGGTGTACATGTCCAACTGGCAGGTGTCATCTGACCTTGACCTCATTTTCATGGTTCAGTGGTTATAGTTGAATTTTTGTGTTTTGGTCTGTTGTTCTCATACTATATGCAATAGGTCTACTATATTTGTTGTATGGAATGATTGTAAGGTGTACATGTCTAGCGGGCAGATGTCATGTGACCTTGACCTCATTTTCATGGTTCAGTGGTCAAAGTTAAGTTTTTGAGTTTTGGTCTTTTTATCTAATACTATATGCCATAGGTCAACTATATTTGGTGTATGGAAATATTTAATAATCTTTATGTCAGTCGCGCAGGTTTTATTTGACCGTGACCTCATTTTCACGGTTCATTGCACAGTGTTAAGTTTTTGTGTTTTGGTCTATTTTTCTTAAACTATAAGTAATAGGTCAACTATATATGTTGTATAGAAGCATTGTTAGCTGTACATGTCTGCCTGGCATGGTTCATCTGACCTTGACCTCATTTTCAAGGTTCATTGGTCTTTGTTTAGTTATCTTGGTTAATGTTAAGTTTATGGTACAGTTGTTATAAAGCTAAGCTTTTTACATAGGACTATCAACATAATATCAATGATTAGTATAGAAGGCGAGACATTTCAGCGTGTGCACTCTTGTTTTCAATGAAAGTTGGTCTGGAAAATATTTTCTCTGTTTGAATATTTTTTTTAAGTTGAATTTGATTTTTTGTCGAGCCTGCAACTTTTGTTGCAGAAAGCTCGACATCGGGATAGTGATCCGGCGGCGGCGGCGGTGTTAGCTAACTTCTTAAAAGCTTTATATTTTAGAAGGTGGAAGACCTGGATGCTTCATACTTTGTATATAGATGCCTCATGTTACGAAGTTTCCGTCAGTCACATGTCCAATGTCCTTGACCTCATTTTCATGGTTCAGTGACCACTTGAAAAAAAAGTTCAAATTTTTTGTAATGTTGAATTCTCTCTTATTATAAGTAATAGGATAACTATATTTGATATGTGCGTACCTTGCAAGGTCCTCATGTCTGTCAGACAGTTTTCACTTGACCTCGACCTCATTTCATGGATCAGTGAACAAGGTTAAGTTTTGGTGGTCAAGTCCATATTTCAGATACTATAAGCAATAGGGCTAGTATATTCGGTGTATGGAAGGACTGTAAGGTGTACATGTCCAACTGGCAGGTGTCATCTGACCTTGACCTCATTTTCATGGTTCAGTGGTTATAGTTAAATTTTTGTGTTTTGGTCTGTTTTTTTCATACTATATGCAATAGGTCTACTATATTTGTTGTATGGAATGATTGTAAGGTGTACATGTCTAGCGGGCAGATGTCATGTGACCTTGACCTCATTTTCATGTTCAGTGGTCAAAGTTAAGTTTTTGAGTTTTGGTCTTTTTATCTAATACTATATGCCATAGGTCAACTATATTTGGTGTATGGAAATATTTTATGATCTTTATGTCAGTAGCGCAGGTTTCTTTTGACCGTGACCTCATTTTCACGGTTCATTGCACAGTGTTAAGTTTTTGTGTTTTGGTCTATTTTTCTTAAACTATAAGTAATAGGTCAACTATATATGTTGTATAGAATCATTGTTAGCTGTACGTGTCTGCCTGGCATGGTTCATCTGACCTTGACCTCATTTTCATGGTTCATTGGTCTTTGTTTAGTTATCTTGGTTAATGTTAAGTTTATGAGACAGTTGTAATAAAGCTTTATACTTAGGACTATCAACATAATATCAATGATTAGTATAGAAGGCGAGACATTTCAGCGTGTGCACTCTTGTTTTATCAAATAAATATTGATGTTTTTCAGTTTTTTTTGTTTTTTTTATTATTTAGCATCTGTTTGCATTTTGTAGTGATAAGTTTTGTCTTGAAAGTCAGTTTGATTTTGTATTTTTCAGGGGAGCTTATAGCAGCTGCATATGAACTTGGAGTAAGTTTGAATAAAGTGAAGATTGCAATATTATCTTAGAAAACTACTCAAAATATTTGAGATATTTTACTTCAACTTCATGAATATTTCTTTTTGTCATGTGAGATATTTACTTTTGTTCAGAAAATACAACTTATCCATTGACAAACATTTTAAGAGAATATAAAAAAGAAGATGTGGTATGATTGCCAATGAGACAACTGTCCACAAGAGACCAAAATGATACAGAACTTAAAACATTAAAAACTTAAAAAAACTAAAGGCCCCAAAATGACAATGTAAAACAATTCAGACGAGAAAACTAAGGGCCTTATTTATGTATAAAAGGTAAAAGAAAAACAAATATGTAACACATCAACAAACGACAAACACTGAATTACAGGCTCCTGACTTGGGACAGGCACATACATACAGAATGTGGAGGGGTTAAACATGTTAGCCAGATCACAACCCTCCCCTTACCTGGGACAGTGGTATAACAGTATAACATAAGAACTTCAATTTTTGATTTCTAGATCATGCTCTTGAGTAATAATAAGATATAATAATATTTTATTGCCTCTTCTTCCACTATATTTAGAAGCATAGCATGTAGGTTATAATTTAGTTTTAATTATCCTAAGCTGTGATAGCGATCTTTTAGAGGTTTATATGATAAGAATGAGTACCAGTTAGTTGTTTTGAATTTTTTTACTTTACATTTTACTTTTTTAAGGTGGCTCATCCTCCTGGATACCCATTGTTTACCTTACTTGCCAACTGTGTAATAAGACTGGTACCTTTTGGGAGCAAAGCATGGAGAGTAAATTTACTAACAGCTGTATGTGGTGGAATGGCTGCAGCATTTTTATCCAAATTAGTTATTAGGTATTATTAAACTGAATTATTATACAATTTTTAAAGCAATTACAATCTTTGGATGCCAATAATGCAATATAGCAATACTGTATATAGTTTTAGATGCCAAGAATGCAATTTGCAATACCCAGTTTTGGATGCCAATTTCCCATTTGTCGGTTCTGTGTCAGGATTTAATAAAAGAATTCGGTTTTATCGCTTATGATAGACATTAACATTATAAAGTGTAATCACAAAAATACTGATCTCCAATGAAAATTCAAAACGGAAAGTCCCTAATCAAATGGCAAAAGCTCAAACACATCGAACGAAAGGACAACAGTTGTCTTATTCCTCACTTGGTACAGGCATTTTCTTATGTAGAAAATGGTGGATTGAACCTGGTTTTATAGCTAGCTATAAGCTAAACCTCTCACTTGTTTGACAGTCATATCAAATTTCATTATAATGACAACGATGTATGAACAAAACAATATAATATGCTAATATGATGTGCTTGTAAACAATAGCATTATAAAATTCTCAATATATCTATACTAAGCGCAGAATTGGAGATGAAAGTATTAATGGCTGTTACAATTTTACTTTTGTCTCAATCAACATCATGTATTATCACTTATTTGCCAACAATTTGTCGATTTTGCTGTGATAAAATTAAAATTGAAAAACTAACTGCTGATTTTTTGGATTAAATTTGAATAAAGCCACACAGGCCATTTAACAATTTCCAACTGGCTTGCATGAACTAGTTCATATATATGTTAACCATCTTCTCTAACATTATACATCATATCTATTAAGGTTAACAGGCAGACTGTCTTGTGGTGCATTTGCAGTAGGACTTTGGTGTTGGTGCAAATTAACATGGACCTGGTCAATAACATCAGAGGTCTTCTCACTAAATAATCTGTTTATCACGATTATCATGAAGCTGTCTGTCGATTTTAACTATTCTGCTGGTGAAATGAAGCAAAAAGTAAGTTTTAACAACAGACCAATTTGAAATCCATTTTAAGTGTGATGTTTTAAACAACTCTGTTCTAAATCCAAACCAAAATTGGTTTTTGGATTTTTCCAGAGCAAGTTAGCTATTATTTTTATACAAGTATACTGTGGATTCATTTATTTTTGTGGGTACCAATTTTTTGTGGATTGCAGAAAACTTCCCTTTTTGGTGGATATGTGATTTCATGGTTTAGCCATATTCTGCATACAACCCTAATGGTAAATTTGTTCTTCGTTGAATATTTGAATTTGTGGTTTACCTGCATCAACGAAAAAAACAAGAAAATTGGTATCCAATGAATATTAATGAATCCACAGTAATTGCTTTCTAAGCAGCATGCATTTATGCTGTCATTTCAATAAGAACAAACATTTCTGTATTGAAAAATTCAGGTCTGAAAAATAGAAAACCAATAGAACCAGTCAGTTTTGACAAGCGTCAGTAAAGATGTTTCACAAGCTACAGGTTGGATCAGTTAAATTTTCTATGCAATACATTTTAAAAGCATGAATTGAAAAAAAATCTGCAAAAAGTCATGAAAGTTAAGTAATAACTTAGTTCATCGTACATAAAAAGGGAGGATAGTAATTACCAAAATACTGCACAGTGCAATAACCATTGCCAACTTCCAACATGTCTAGTCGCCTTTCAAAAAAAAAAATTGAGTTACTGAAAAAGATTTTTTAACTTTTGTTCTTTAAGAGTTATTTCCCTTGAATAACACAATGGTTGATTTATGAAATTGTTTTATGTTTCAGATTTCTTTATTTGGAGCATTAATGTGTGGTTTATCACTGTGTAATCAACATACAATTGTTGTTTATAATATGATACTTATTTTATGGGTGCTGTTTGAATTAAAACAGAATCAGGTAGGCATTTAAAATTGTTTTGTTTTCTAGTTTAATACTCTGCCAATTCTAATTTAAGATAAATACATTTACATTTTACTCATACTGAAATTTTTGATTAAAGTAGATTGTTATGGAGTTATTGGCTGCAAGCATAGTCCTACTGTGACTTTTTTGTAGATATGCTGTGAATAATAGAAAAAAAATATACTTTTGATATTCTTAGATATAAGAAGATGTGGTATGAGTGCCAATGAGACAACTTTCCTTCCAAGTCACAATTTATAAAAGTTAACTATTAAAGTTAATTATAGGTCAAAGTACGGTCTTCAACACTCAACAGGGAGCCTTGGCTCACACCCAAAAGCAAGCTATAAAAGGTACCAAAAATTACTAGTGTAAAAACATTCAAACTGAAAAAAAAACAATGTTTCTAAATAAAAAAAACGAGACACACTTATGAACCACATCAACAAACAACAACCACGGAACATCAATTGCACTTGTCTGAACTATCATACACATTATATCATATTTTACTGAAGGACAAAGAAAGTAAGGGATTACATTAGGACATTATGGAAATCATTCACCAGTTTTATTGTTTACTATTTTCCTATTGCAAACATTATTAAACTATCCAAAATACTGTAAATTCAGAAATTATTGTAATGTTTTAGGGGTCATCCAACATGTCCAAAATTGCCAACCATTTTCCCAAGCATGCAAATCACTCATTTTTCTCAACCCTCAAAAGCATGCAATAAAATTGTTGATGCTTTTACCCCCTCTCCCTCCCCCTCAACATGATTGGTTTTGCACACTTGATGAATGGTTGACATTATGGATGACTCCTTGGACATCAAAATAATTTCTGAATTACCAATATTACAAAGTTAAAAGTTAAAATAATCAAATTTATTTAATATATTTCAGCTTCTGTCGGTCACATTTTTAATAAAACTAGGATTAACATTTGCACTTGGTCTTCTACCATACATTTACCTACCATTGTCTGCATATTACAACCAAGCCAAATGGACATGGGGCGATCAAAGGACAATTTCTGGTTTTCTTAAGCATCTTCTACGCAAAGAATATGGAACTTTTGATTTGGTTTGTGTACTTTATTGTAGACAAATGTATTCATGTGTTTTATACACTCTTCCTTTCGTAATGGTACATATGTTACATATGTTCTGATCTTTCCTTCAATTGATAAAAAGAATTTTGAATAGATTAAATATTCCTTAAATATTCCATAAGTTCTGTGTTAAATTTCTGGTTGCTATTTAAAAAAAAAAATTTAACATTTGAACTGGATAGGATACTGTGAAAGTACTTTTATTCGTGGGGTACAAATGTACCAATTTTCCTGGTTTTCGTGGATGACTTTATCCACGAATTTAAGTGTCCAATGAAATAAAATAACCTTTGTCCAAATCAAGACATGGAAAGATGTCGATGAAAGTCAGATTTCCGGTATTGATTTGCTAGTATGATAAAGTGTTTATTTTATATCCTCATAGTTCTCGTACATATGGGAAATCATAATTTCATGCTAGGCTTAATTTTGATTAGAATTATTTGACAATTCAAGATACGTTTATAGATTCAATAGTTTATTCAAGTCTCACCACATATAGCATTTGTTTATGTTACTGTTTTCTTTAGGTGACATGTTTATGGCCTAATTTACACCTTTGATGGTCTTTAATCTGTTGATCACTTTATCATGGGTTAATTAGTGTTGTCACTACGATTTACACGGGTCAATGTTTTCTTTGCAATTTCCTTCAATCAAGTCTATTTGTAACTTTCTAAAGGCTTTAATTTTTCATTTTTTTTTTTTTAGAAAACTAAAATCCACGAATTTAAAAACCCACGAACATGTGAATATTGCTCAAACCACAAAAATTGATACCCACGAATTAAAGTACTTTCACAGTATTTAAATCTAGAGTTTCAAAATGATTTGTTTCTAAATTCATATATTTAATTTATAATTTGAGAATTTGAATTTAAAATTGCAACAACAGCCATATATCCAAACCATGATACAAACTGTAATGTGCTTCAACTTTTTAAGAGTTTATTAGTTCTTTGAAAATGTTGTATATGTATGTTTTAGTTGTTTTAAAATTACACCAAATACATTGTAACTGCTTTTTCTAGTGTGTAAATTGCATACATTATATATAAAAAAGAAGATGTCGTATGATTGCCAATGAGACAACTCTCCACAAGAAACCAAATGACACAGAAATTAACAACTATAGGTCACAGTACGGCCTTCAACAATGAGCAAAGCTCATACCTCATAGTCAGCTATAAATGACAAAAGTAAAACAATTCAAACAAGAAAACTGACGGCCAAATATATGTAGAAAATAGTTTGTTTCTGTCAGTTGATGAATCATGTCTTTTTCTTTATCTAGGGTAAAGACGGGGTTCAACAAGGATTATTTCAGTCTTTACAGTAAGTTTTTTTACTACCTTTGCAAGTAAGCCACACAACGTTTAGAAATGTAAATTTTGAAATCATATCATTTCTAGTTATGACATTGTATTCTTAATTCTCAAGACACATTGTCAGTTTCAATAGTTCTATAAGGGCATGTTAGAAGAGTTATTAAATAAAATGTTCCTCTCAATACTACCTTTTGATTGTTAAAAGATTCTGTCCAGGTTTGGTAAAAATTCAGGATAGTTTATGAATTTAATAAATGTTTTAAAAAAACTTTAACTGAAGATTGTATGTAATGTTAACTGGAAGAAAAACTTAAGTCCATTTATAAGTAAAATACGAAATAAAATTTCCTTCTAGATACTATCTTATGATCATGAAGAAGTTTCTCTCCAAGTTTGGTACAAATCCAGGATGGTTTAAGAAAGTTATTAAAATTTCAAAAACTTTAACCACAGAGTGACTGATGTTACCTGGCAGAAAAAATAAGTTTATTCATAAGTAAAATACAGAAAAAAAAAAAAAAAAATTCTACAAAATTTACTTTTGGATACTATCTTATGATCATTAACAAGCTTCTGTACAAGTTTGGTAGAAAACCAGGTTAGTCTAAGAAAGTTATTAAAATTTCAAAAACTTTAACCATAGAGTGAATATTTGTGTATGCTATGTCTTGCAAAAGTTGAAGTAGCCTGGTCCTACAGACAGATAGATTGGTTATCAGTCAGACTAGTCTTCAAGGAGGGCAGTTTCCCTAACCTAATAATGACTTCACGCTTCAGCTAGCAAGCAAGCTACCGTAGATACTCGCTTATAAGTCGGAAGTTTGGGAGTAAAATTCAGAATCCAGAGAGGGGTATCACAATATAATAAGAATTATGAAGTGTACATGCTCCTTTTACACTGAGTTATGTGTGCTGTGAAAAATATTGATTGACTTTAAATTTTTTCAGGTTCATATTGGTTTATGTTTGCTTTTCTCAAACAATAGGTTGTTAGTCATACCTTACAAAATCATTGATGCATTACGTAAACAACACATGGCTAATCTGTTTTCAAACAGTGAACAAAACAACAGGAATAAATACATCTTTATTATTAACAGCTATATAAATTATCATAATCAACATCAACTAAATTCAAACCAAACAAACAGTCATGCAGAAAATGAATATAATTCCTGGATTTTCATTGGTTTTACCGGCGTTCAGTAATTGTCAGCTGCAAAAAAAATGTCAAAATTTTGTCCGACTTATACGAGGGTCAAGACTAAATCCTCAGAAGTTGGAGCTGAAAAGGGCATCCGACTTATAGTCGGATCGACTTATAGGCGAGTATCTACCAAAGATATTATCTTTAGCTTCACACTCATTGAAATCGGCTGTAATTAAATTTATTCTGTTTCAGATTGTACATGTCTCATCTAGCCAGTGAAATGACTTTTATAGTATCATGGTTGTTCCGTATTGGAACGACACTGGTTGTTTATAGGTAAGGACATTTTCTGATGCTTACATTATATTTTATAGTTTTCTCTTACCTGATAACTTCTCATTAAATACATCACTGTGTAACCTGTGTTATCCAACACACTGGGGGATCAGAAAAAAATGTTGGATGAAGCAGGGTGTCAGAATACTCAGGTTTTTTTTGCAAGGATACCTATATTTTGGGACCATGAAAATGTATGGGTTAAAGCAGGATGTTGAAATACTCAGGTGCTGTATGAGGCAAGTTACACTGTATATTAATGTAAAAGGGAGCACACTTTTTAAGATAATCATTCTGCATTAAAAGAAATGTCTAAATGATGAAGAATATCTTGAAAAATGAGCCATTAAAATATGTCATACAGATGCAGTATATATACTGGTACTATGATTGCATGATATTAAATTGACATGTACAAGCTTTCCCGATAATTAATGAAAGTTTTTTTCACATTCTGATCCTTTAAGCAATCATTTGATACCGGTATTTGTTTTAAACTGTACAGGGAAGAAAATGTAGGAGAATGCACAAGTTTTAAGTTTTGGAGACAACAAACCAAAAATGAAGGAAAATGGACCTTTTTATATCAGATTTTGTGGTTTTTGTTGGTCTTGAATTAAATTATGCAGTGGCAGATTACTGATTTTGAATGCATCAATCTTCAGTCCATGATAAAATTCAAACAAAGATTATGAGTTGAAAGAAATAAATGAACATTTGTATTGGCTTTGGTGTAAAAAATTATGGTTGCTTGTTTATATGTGATTGCTGTGATTACCAATGAATTTGTATGAAATCTGCAATGCAACACTCTAGATGTATGCATCTATATTTAAAAAGAAAAAATTCTCAGTGAATCAAGAGTGCAAGGGGATGTTGCTTTTTAATCGAACCATTCAATATACTGTAAATTCAGAAATAATTGTGTGCATTTATTATTGTAATTTTTCTTGAGTGGACAAAAATATGAGTTTAATTACGGTAAGGGTATTGTGATTATGAAAAAGTCTGCATGCAGGTCTATGTTTCAGTTATCAGAATGCAATTTCTTGTTATTGCACTACTCCGGCACGGGACGTTTGCGCTTTTTCATAGGACATTTGCGCTTTTTTTTGTGGACACTTGCGCTTCAAAACATAGGACATTTGCGCTTTTTAAAAATGGATATTTGCGCTTTTTACATAGGACATTTGCGCATATATATATATATATATATCTATGACTTCCCTCCTCTTTTATCCGGGCTTGGGACCGGCAGGTTTGACCTGGCAGAGTTAAAGTCATTCTTTATGGTTAAAAGTTTAAAAATTATTTCATAGCACCTTCATGTCATAGCACATTGTTGATATATGTTTAAAAGTTTATTTACAGCTAAAAGTAAACATTCTTAAGAAATAAAATCAAGTACTGTCATCACAATTACAGGTCAGTTTTAGCTTGATATTTGAAGCCCAATGAGTGAACAAATTTTGCTCTTGTTATCTGTCCTGATTGGTACTTAGCCCACATCTCAAATAAATGATCGAGTTTCTCCTTCTCAACTCTTGATTTGGGAGCCTGTTCATCAATGTGCCGAATCTTAATATAATTTACTGACTGCTGTTCAATAATGCTCTTCAGAAATATAAAAATGGCAGGATGAGTCATGTAAAACTGTGCATTGTAGTGAGCATGGAAGGATTCTGGACCATTTGTTGTACCCTTACTGTAAGATGGCTGTTCAGCCCATAATATTGGTGGAAATCTTGATTCAACTGTAACATAATTTTCTGTCAGGTAGTCTGCAAATTTGGAACATCTCGGTTCTTTAGGTGCTTCAGCCATCATATCTTCAACAAATGAGTCTTCAACATCTGAATCTGGAAGAAAAGAAAGTCCGAAAAATTTGTGCAACCATTTTCCCACTTCAGTTGTACATTCCTTGTATTCTTTAGAGAGTCCTAATTCTTGAATTTTTCTCCACCAGGCTTGGGACAGATGGAAACGGCAGCACTTCAAGAGGGCTGATGGAAATAAATTTCTAACAACAACCATAACTCGGTCTTCAAAGTCAACATGAACCATCTTAGGTTTCAAAGTCAAATTTCTATCATCACAAACTTCAATTAGCTTGGTAAAACAATGATGATATATTTCTTCAGACTTCCCAGTCAACAGAATAAATACAAGGGGAATATAGTTCCCATTTTTAAATCCATGAATGGTATAGAGCTGCTTAAAAAATTTGGGGCAAAATTTAAATGTTCCGTCCATAAAAATTTCTTCAACATAACACAAGCATTCTAAATTGGTTGTACATGTAAAGATGATTATTCCATTTTCTCTGTCGTTGACTTGAAGAAAATTTTCGAATTTTGAGGTCTGTACAGGATAACCTTCAAAGAGAGTGTGAACCTCTTCTCTTGACTTAGGCAAATTCGGTTGGGATTTTCTTCTCACTTTGTACATTGCCTTTGAAACAGACTTTAAATCCTTAGGATGTAAAGAATCTTCACCAACATCTTTCAATCCGGCTCGAATGATTTTTGATGGTCTCTGTGTGAGGTCAACAGCAGCCTTTCGTTTTGCATACACTCTTAACTGATGGCGCTCAATTTTTCTGTCGTCGCATTGTTCATGATTATGATAATTTTTCTGACTCAAAATAATAGAAGTCTCTGTTTTAATTCTTGCATTACAATTTTTAACGGTACATCTCCATGAAAGGTCTCCAATTTTTAGGGTTTGGTCGAAACGAAATAAAAATCCATCAAGACATATACATTATTTTTCTTTACTAGTCACTATAACTTTAAAATCCATGATCACTGTGTAAATGTGAACTAACTAATGACAAATATAAGTTAAATTTATTTACGTAATGATTACTTCTCATTCAGATTACAGGTAGTCGACTATAGGTAAAAAGCGCAAATGTCCGGTCAATTTAATACAGGTGAATCAAAATTAAAAGCCCATACTATTTGAAGCGCAAATGTCCTATCGTTTTACAGGTAAAAAAGCGCAAACGTCCTGTGCCCCAATACTCACCCAGTCACATTATTCACATTAATAAAAAAACTCAAAATAATTTCTGTTTTTACTGTAGCCTAAAACTAAGTGATCTTTTAGGATTAACTCTTTTGTGTTTTTGTAGATGTGAACAAAATTTACAAAACTTATACTTTTACCATATTAGTTTGTATTTTTCAGATTTGTTTATAAGAGAGATCGGCTTGATTTTATATTTGCGTTTATGATGTTAGTGTATACAGTATTTTTCTCATGGAGAGCCAATCTAGATGTGAACAATCCTCTTATGTATGGTGTGGTAAGTGTCCAAGATAGATACATCAGCAGAACTTTTTGCGGGAAAATTATTTCTGGTCCTTTTTATAGTTTAAGAAATGAAGAATTTTAGTTGGACAGTTATCTACCCTTAACTAACATCAAATAATTTGTAACAAAACAGAGCTTGCCAATTATTGTCTGGCCAGGAAAATACAGGTTAGAAACTTGAGTTTTCCTGGGTTGGACAATACTCATTAGAAAACGTATGAATTACTGAGAAAAAAATATTTTCAAAGGGAAATTTGCAGAAATTTTTAAATTATAACTTCATTGCTATTAAATATACCATTTTCCTTCGCAAAAATAAAAAAACACTAGTAGTGTAACTAGACAAAGATAGAGCAATCAATATCATAGATAATGCAAAATACACTTATTCCTTAGGGTCCTGCTTAATGGCGGGCACCCTATAGTTAGCAGTCTGTCTGTCCGCTTGTCTGTCTGTCTGTCCATCTGTCTGTCCATCCATAACAAATTGTGTCCTCTCTATATCTAGAGAACCGCTATGATTTCAAAGTTTATTCTTGACTTGTATATTGACCATCAACAGAGGGCGTTTCATAATGTATGTACAACTTTTGAGGTCAAAGGTCAAGGTCAAAAACTTTGATTCTGTTGACAACCCCATGTCCAATGGTAAAGATTGTGTCCGTTCTATATCTGAGAACCGTTATGATTTCAAAGTTTCTACTTTACATGTACATTAACCAACACCAGAGGGTCTGTCATTGTATATGTACAACTTCCTATGTCAAAGTTCAAGGTCAAAACCTTTGGTTTCAGTTGACGTCCTATGGTAAAGTTATAATTTTTTTACCACAGCTATATGCACAGTGGGGCCATCAGAGATGGCTCCCATCTCAATGATATTTAGATAGTAACTACTATTGATACGACAAAAAGGTCTCTTCATGGTTAGTTCGACCATATTGGATAGGGGGCAGATTTTTTAGAAAGAGGTGGAAATAGTATGAAAGTATGGGAAATCCTATGTGTTTTTCCAAGCAACAGCTCTGTTTTAATGATGTTTTCCCGTATTTTTCACACCATTTTTACCTCTATTATGAAAATCTGCCCCCTATCCAATATGGCCTAACTAACCGTGATGAGCCCTATTCTTATCTGATTCAACATCCTTTTGACAGAGCATTCATTCTTATGTATTCCAGGTAGAAAGGTTTTGGATGCAGAGTGATATTGTTGTCATTGTGATATCTGCTCTTGGTTTTAATTTCATTGTAAGGTAAGTCTATTTGTTATTTCGTTGTTTAGATATCATTTTAATGATTAAGATTTGTCTTAGATCTGCTGTAAAAATAAATATTAAGGATTTTACTTTGAACAATTGAGTCCAACACTGTTTTAAAATCTTACCTAAAAATTCCACTGACTTGACAGTATTTGTGAATTTGTATGGAACTAAATTTAGCTTTGTATAATTTTTATTTATTGCCATATTTTTTTGCATTATTTAGACATTACAGAGTTTTTAATATTATAAAAAAAGGTTGGTTGTTAAAACCTAAGGCCATATTCAAATTGACCTAAACTCAGTGTTGTGTTAGTGTAACTCACACATAAACTACACATAATTATGTTCCCATTGATAAAACTCAATGTTTACATGTAGTTTAAATCATGTTTTGTCTACATGCAGTCGATAGTCAATGTAGGCCTTGTGTAGGTTAAGTGTACACAAAACTAGGCATTCAGATCTTTAATTTTCCTATGTATATTTAAAAAAGAAACGATTTTCATATAAATTTGATACTTATAACACTTATTAATAAAGTTCTTTACAGAAATATTTGTCTTATTTTGATATATTTATTTGTTATAAAAACACTTTACATAGCCTTATAAACCCCTTATCAAGACTCATCCATCATCATTGCTGAACACATAATTCATTTGAAAAGGTCTTCCCGAAACGACTGGACGTACACACTGACAGAAATATTTGCCATTGGTCTTTACCCAAACAACGATTCACTCATAAATGCATGACTGAAAAAGGGTGAGGTTAATTGTTTGTTTGTGTAGTATTTCAGATCCATTGAAATACAATTGGAAATAAAAAAAAACATTACTCCCCACCCTTTCCAAGTACTCCTTGGAGAAAAAATACCATTTGAAACAAACAGAAAAGATAGAAATGTAGTGATCCTTAACATCGCAATTCTTTTTCTTCGTTTGTAAGCACGCTGATGTAGTCTACGTTTTTAATGCGTAATCGAGACATCTTTAAACTACTGCAAATCCAAAATGACTTTCTTAAAGGAGCAACCACTTTACTTTATAAAAAAAAGGGAGGGGGGGGGGGTGGTTCTGAGTCAGAATTTTTTTCTCGCTCGGAAGTTTATATTTAGTTTTTTATTTCGATGGTACCAATTCAATATTTAACACTTTAATGTATGGGGAAACTTTGGATTCAGAATATTTGTTCATTCTAATCATCTGTATGACCATCCCGCTTTTTTTTAAAGTCAAATGGTCATTCCCTAACTGCTAGAAAAGTTGTTCGAAAATTTGGTTCTACGTAATTTACATTTAAATGACATATAGTTTACAAGTGTGAACAAATCTTATGTACAGGTAGCTAAACAAGGTGTATAGATGTGAACAAATTTAATGTGAAACTAGTGTACATTACATTAATCCAAATGTAAACATGTTTACTGTACACAGCGTTTGGTGTGAACACGACCTAAGCTACTTTCATGTATGAATGATGATTGATTTTTTTAAGGAATATTTACACATTAAGTTATAAGAAGCATTTATATTATTAATTGTTTGTTTTCTGATTACCTTATAGGTTTTTTGAAGATCAGTTTCCAGTACTCAGAAAATTACACATTGATAAACTTATAGTGGTAGCATTGATTGCTTTTCAACTGGTATGTTAATTACTGTTAACATCTTTGTTGTTAATATACACTGTGTTTTAAAATGCCATTGAAAGCTCATTTTAATTTCTTTTTAATGTCTCAACAGATAATGTCTGAACCATCACAGTAAAAGAGGTTGTTGTGTGACATCAGTTGTTCAATTGTTTAAAAAAAAAAAACAGGTCACAACCCCAAATATCTGTTAGTGATATTGTTTTTTGAATATTTTTCTTAAGCAATATATGTTTTGCCTAACCTGAACCCTAAAGACATAATAGAACATCAGTCTATGCTTTAGTGATAATAGAAATTCATTACATCTTTCTTTTATTTAAATTTTATATTTTCTCATATAAGACTGTTTCTTTACAATATTTCACTGAATTTATATGCTCAATTACTTAAATTGATGGCAATAATAATGCCGATGATACTATTTAGAAATGGACATGCATGGTATTGTGTATGAGGTAAAGTGTAATACATTCAAATATAAGAGTGCAAATTTTAATATCCAACCTACAATTGCTGGGTGGATATTTTCTGTTCTTCTGTATTTCCAATATCAGGTTACAAAAATTGGTTAGGATAGGTTACCATGAAGTTGTGGTCCCATCACCTTGAACCTTATTAATCATAATATGCTGATGTGAACTTTTTAAGTTATATGCCAAATTAATGTTTTGACCCTCATTTCACAGACGACTGAACATACACATGTTATAGTGTGTGTGTGTGTGACATGGCATCTTCTGGCCACATTATCTTATTACTGAAAATAAACAAATAAACTACTGGTACATTTTGTACTTCCAGATATGTTGCCCTTCAAGTCAATTATATTACTTTTTCTTTCAGAATAGAAATTATCTATCCTGTAATCAGAGTCAGAACATAGCTGTGTATGAGTTTGGAATGGATGTTCTCAATACAATACCAAATGGATCATTAGTTTTGTCTAAAGGAGATCTACCTTCTAATGCACTCAGGTACTGTGAATTCAATTTTTTGGTGGATACCAAATTTTGTGGACTGAAGATTAATTCTGTTTCTATGACTTCTTTGTTTCATTGTTTGCCCCAAAGTTGGTCATCAGGTGCAAAAAGCATCAATTTTGATGATTTTTCGTCCTTTATCTTGACACCGAACACCCAGGGTTGCTGGTAAAGGTATCCAGCTGTAGCCTGCATGTAGAGTGGAACCCAGTTAACAAGTTGACCACAACAGTTGTTAGGTGGGAGTGAATCTGATCTTGGTTCAGCAGTCTACAGAAGGTCATTTGGACCAAAAATATGGAGTTTCACGATTTTTTCTGATTTTTGACTTCAAATGGACCAGAAACCGGAAGTTTCCTTTGCGCATTTCAATAATAATTACAGTCAATAGTTATATGCCTGTGGTTTTGCACTATTTTTGCAAGTTTAAGGCCTCTGAACTTCCTGTGTAAGACACAGAAGGGAGGCCCACCCCTCCAGAAAACCAAGTTTCATTCGATTTCAATTTTCCATGTCCGTATTTGTACTCAAAATGCAATTTCTACATGAGAAACATGACTAAAGATAGCCTCAGGTTGACGGAACATGCATAACTTTCAAAATAAGTATCATAAAGCTGACTTTATGTACAGTTTAATTGACACATTTTCATGGTCCCAAAATATGCCTATCCAGCTATCCTTGCAGAAAAAACCTGAGTATTGCTACACCCTGCTTAATCTGACATTTTTTTTCTGGCCCCCCAGTGTGTTGGTTTACTCAGGTTAGACCAGACTACTGGATTTTTTTATTAAAGCAATATCTGAATTTAATTTAGATCTTGCTTATTTACAGTTATCATAAAATTTATAACAGGACTAACTTTACTTAGAAATAAAAATGAGCTGCCAATACATACAAATTTGCATAATAATTCTCTTACAAAAGTTCCAGAAAAAAAAGAAAATTGTAAAATGACATTGATACCTATAATATGTATTAGTAAATTATTGACCAACCAAACAATTTTCAGAACTATCTATAATTCATGAATAAAATTTCATTAGGATAAAAGTTTACATATCCAAGTTAGAAGTTTCAAACAAATGCCTTATATAATAGTAGGTGATTTTTTTAAAATTTTTATTTCAATTTCATGACACAGATATTAAATAACTGGAATTCCATGGTAAGCATAATTTCTATTTCACTGAACACTCACTTTACACCTATAACCTTTTACTAAAGCAATTAGGTAAACAGTCTTACCAGTTGATCAGTTTGTAGAGGTGAATACATACTGCAATTGGGTTAAACTTTTCAAGCAATTGGTATAGTTAAAGGCCAAAGCACTTTAATTTGTTTATGTCCTGAACATGCATGAAGTATTTGCCACTGAACATTAAACAACCAACAATCACCCAAAATGTTTTCAGGGAGATGCACTGTTTGTTTTTATATTTAAGGGAGATTGGTGGCATTGGGGCATTATCTTCATCAGTATATTCTTTTGTTTGGTTTTTGTCTGTCTGTCCATCTGTCATGCTTCAGGTTAAAGGTATTTTTTGATAATTTTGAAATCTAATCAACTTGAAACTTAGTACAGCATGACCTGCCTAATCCGACACCTGAGTATTCCAATATCCTGCTTTAACTGACACATTTTCATGGTACCAAAATATACCTATCCTTGCAGGAAAAACCTGAGTATTGCGACACCCTGCTTAATCCAACATTTTTTTCTGGTCCCTCAGTGTATCGAATAACACAGGTTCCACTGTAAATTTGATCTTTCTATATTTTAATGCCAATTAGAGTTTTGACCTTAATTTCAAGGTCCACTGACATAGAAAATGATAGTGTGAGTGGGGCATCCATGTACTATGGACACATTCTTGTTTTAAAATGATAACATAGAGGTCAAAAGCAGCACAGAACTGATGTTATTGTGACTTAACCCTGACTTAACTCAACGGCTTATATAGGTCTTGTTTTGTATTCAAAGTGATTGAGTTTTATTATGTATGACTTCCTTAATATTTATTACAGATATTTATACTTGTGTGAAAATGTTAGACCAGATTTATTACTGTTTGATCAAGAGGTAAGCTTACCATATTTTGTTTTATTGAGGGAAAGTCAAACTGAAATATTTATTGGTTATAGGAAACTAAACTTGCACACATACTGTTTAATTGTAAGAACTATTGCTAATTGCTAATAAAAATTAATTTTCAAATATTTTCAATAAATAATGTATTATTCATCAAAACTAGGAAAGAAAAAGGACATATGTGTTTTTTCTTCTTATAATGTACTAATGATTAGGCTTATTTCTCCTCCTTTTATTATCATGATTCTTTTACATATTTTATTGTGTAGAAAAAAATAATGGCAGAATTACTAGCAAGATCTTTTCTTGTGTAGAAATAACTGTTGGCATTTTCCAAATAAAAATGTGGTCACAAATGGACATTACAAATTCAATTGAAATAAAAACAGCAACACTACCTTTCATGCATGTTGCCATGAAAAGTTGCTATACAGTGAAACCTGATTAAACCGAACTGTGAATAAACCGGAAACCTGTCTAATCCAAACTTGTTCTGAAGACCAATCATATCACATTTTATGCATTATGAACCTGATGAAACCGAATACCTGCGAAAACCGAAAGGGTTGGTTTAGTCAGGTTTTACTGTATATCTGATAATTATTCCAGGTTTTAACCTATGATTGGTCAGTTTCTATGATGAAGAAAGTATACCCAGATATAGTATTCCCTGGAGATCATTTATACACACATGATGCAATAATGTCAGATGGAAGGACTGCATTCAGCTTCAAAAGATTCTTAGATGTTAACTCACAAAGGTATGAATACTTTTATACACTTGTGATCTGAATATGTTTAAATGAAATTTATTATGTTAGAAATTTCAAGAAATCCTTGCTCAATGCTGTAAGTGTTTTTTTTTTATTTTTGAAAAAAGTATCAAAATAAATGTTTACTTTAGATACCCTTTGCAAATTATATATATAATTGGAAAATGTAAAAATAAATGTGATATCATAGTGATATCCTCTGATATTTTACTATATTCTGGATCCATTTTTTATCATGGGTACCAATTTTTTGTGGATTAATTTTTCGTGAATATTTGACTTCAAAGATATGCCAAGTTCTGCTATAGAAAAAGTGTACTTTGACAAACTTCTAAATTCATGGTCTACCTGTGTCTAGGAAATCCACAAAAAACTGGTATTCAACTTGTAATAATAAATCCACAGTTATGGCACAATTATGTTTAGAGTATGGGTACTCTAAGGTCCATCCTGTTCTAAATTTTTGCACACAAATGCTGTAATGATATATTCTTTCTTTGTTAATATTCCATACAATCAGATACCCATTTAGGTCACCAACATTAACAAAAATCATTGCTTTGCTCTTCAATAATGTCAAATTGTCAAATCCTGCGACAGCCTTTATAAAACTAAATGGTTTGCTGACATTGGTGCACTCACTTAGTCATTATTTTGCTTCAATATAACATGGTTGTCTTGTCATGGTTGTCATAAAGATAGTTTAACAAGAGGACGAAATAGACATGCTTACCTTACACCTTTATTATCAAGAGAAACCTGATTCAAAGTACTAGAGACGTTATAGAATCAATAGTTGTATGATATTTTTATTATTATCTTACTTTATACTAGAAATTTACACATATTTCTTTATTTTTTTAGTAGGTCAATATATGGCTGTATTGGTGTACAAGACCATGAGAATTCCTGGAAGTCTAGTTATGATTTACTGCCATTTGGAGTATGTACACAGTTTATTAAGAAAGGTTCTGGCATAAACCTATCTCAGTATACAAAACAGACACAAAATATAGCAGAAAACTGGACTCATCCTTATAATGGGTAAGAAAGATATAAATTTTCCTATTGCAACAGTTTTTTTTTTGTTAATTCAAATTGTGACAGGGAAGTTTTACATAATATTTGAATTTAATACAGTGAGACATCTTAAAGTAAGTCTCACATTGTATATGATTTTTTTTTAACCAGTTGGAAAAAGTATAAATTAGATAAGAATTACCGGTAGAGAATTTTACATTCTTCGTAATTTATGCTGTTGCTTCATTAATACATACAGAAGCTGTTTGATATTTGTAAATTGTCAATATTCGTGTTGTTAATTATCACAAATAGTAGGTGAAAAACTGTTTCTGTTACAATGAGTGTAAAATGCAAGGGATATGGTAATAACTATAGTTAAGGGCATACGATACAGTTTTGATTCCGTATTTACATTTTGATAAAAAAAAAATCCATATAGACTATTTTTTACCTGATTAAATCAAATATGTAATAAAAATATACCTTCATGTGCAACTTTTTGCGTAAAATGGGGTGGAAATTTTGTATATCTGCTCAAAATTCGGATTTGTGGCCATATTTTCCCGTTCGAAAGAAAGACATAACTTTTTTGTTTTAAAAGAAAAACCCAAATTGTTTTTTGTTAAATAATTTGTAGTTTCTGTATTTTATAAGTATCCTAAAAAATTATACATTTTTTATTCAGAAATAACTCATATTTATCAAATGTTTATGAATGTGAAAAAACATCATTTTTTGCTGTATATTTATCAAATTTAAAAAAATTGCACTAATTACGTTTTTCATGAAAATTGGCACACATAATTTTCCCACGTAATCAAACCAAATGGCATTTCAAAAAAGAGGAGTCCATGAACTCGTTTTCAATTTAAATCAGTTTGAATGGTAAAAATCAGTCGAAAACTGAATCGTTTCCCGATATGTCACAGTTTGACGTCGCGAAAATAACAATTTACGTTAGCAACGTCATTACCTCCCCTGTAACTGTATTGTATGCCCTTAAGGGGAAATTCACATGGAACAATTTAATTGTTAAGTGTCACCTTGTCAGAACCAGTTTAAATTAGCTATGTTATTTTGAAAATTATTACCAGTTTTTGTGAGATTTAAATTTGATCATCATTTTCAGCTTTGAAGACTCATCCTGGGAAAGAGTAGCTACCAATGAAATGTGGCATGCTAAGTATGTATCATGTATTTTCATACACTTGCTTAATACTAATGTGAATGTCTATAGTAATTCTTGCATATGTTTGTTTCCTGTGCTCATTCCTCAGCACTTTCTCATTCTATACTATTTACTGAATTTTAAAATAGTTATGGAAAACTTTTAGTAGATGTTGGTATTGTGTACATTGTATACAGGGGTCGAAATTAGCACTGGTCTGGTAGTCCGGGTCCAGTAGAATTTGAGTCGGACTAGTATATTTTGTCACCTGGTGGTCTGGCGGACCAGTAGAAATTTGTCGATAAAATCTCTGATTGAATCGCAATTTCGTTTTTTTTACAAAACAATTTACCTGCGAAATCAATTACACAGTACTGGAGGTACTATTAGTATTACAATTGATTAAGTTTTTATTAATATCGAGGTTGAGCGTCCTTCACAACAACACAAAATGTGGAAATTTTTGGAATGAGTCAAATCGACGGACCAACAAATAAAAAATTAAGTGACGTTCAAATGGAAAATCTGAAAAAAAGTTTATGAAATTGACAAAAAGAAACGTAAATATCAAAAATCATAGATAAAATGAATGGTTTAATTATATTGTTGATTGCAATGTAATGGATTGTATTATGTATATCATGTGAACAATTTGCAGTGACAGACCTAGAGTAGATAAGAAATGTATTTTTGTAACAACGAGATCTTCAAATTTTAAGTTAGATTCTGTACTTGCTAATGAACAATCAGAACAGCACTAAAAAACTACGAGAATAAAGAAGAAGAAACAAAGGAAGGGAAAATCATGAAAATGAATGTAAACATCTCTCATTTATACTAGTGTTTGTCAAATGAATTTCATATGTGCAGGACCAGTAGATTTGGAGCCGGACCAGTAGATTTTCAGTCCACTGGTCCGGCTGGCCAGTACACAAAAAACTTAAATTCGACCCCTGATTGTATATAATAGTTTGATCTGATTATTTTGATGATTCCCATTACAAAATGTAGACTTAACCATATTTGTCATGTACAACAAAAGTTGTAGAATAGGAGACATAAAAATACTTATTCAGCAGTAGCTATGGTGACAGCATATTTTTTTCATATTACAGAAGGTAGAAGATAACTTGTATACAGATGCCTAACATGATGAATTTTCTTTCTATTATAATGTCAATGTCCTTGACCCAATATAAATTTTGCCTAATGGCAGTGCATATATTTATTTAAATTAAGGGGAAGTCAATAAAGTTTAGAAAGTCAAACTTAACAATGAACCATTTAAAATAAAGGGTAAGATAAGATGAAACCTGCCAGATCAATTTGTTAACCTTACAATATTCCATACTGAGCATAGTTGACCTATTGTTTATAATATTTAAGATATGCTGACTATTTTTTTTTATGGGAGTTATGTTCCTAGCTTTGAAATGTAATTTATATTGAACATTTTTGTTGGCTTTCATTGAAATTGATGTTAAAGTTTTATGAATGTGCTAGTAAGTTCTTTTAACAGTGCCAATCAATTATTTCTACAGGAGTTATGCCCTTGGAGATGGACATTATATAGAAAATAACATTTCTAGTTACCTCATTTCTACATTCCTTTAAGATATTGATGAAAAAGTTTAAAAGATCAAAATAAATTAAAAAAAATGAAGTAGTCCATGAACAGAGATTAAAAAGATATACAACCTTGGGGGATATTGGAAAACTATTATACATTTGTTAAACCAGCAGATCTGGTTGACTGACATTTGGGTTGAATCATCATATGCAGATCCAGGGGAGGTGGGGAAGGGGCGGTGTCCTGGGGGGAAAAATTGGTTGATTATATAGAGAATTACTGAAGCATGACTTGAGTGAAGGAGATTGTACTAGTCTTTTTTGTTTGTAATGCCAGGAGGTCAGGAACTGTTGTAAGTGTATAATCTTAACTAGTTGAGAGAGAGAGAGTAGTTATAAAGCAGTTATTTACACTGTGAACTTGTTCTAATATCATTAATTATTTCCATTATTTATATTTGCTTCTTAAAAGAAAATTAAATACTATATCTATTTATTAATGTGAATAGAGAGGTTTATATGTGCAAGTATCAACATAAAGATATTTAAAACTAGAGCTTGAATTCCACATCTTGCAAAAAAATAGTTATTTTCATTTTTATTGCAATCAGTCGTATTTGCTCATATGAAGATCTTATTTGGCCAATTTTATGTTTGTTTTCTCTCTATCATAGTTTTACAAGAATATCCAGTAAATGTAAAAATTGATAAAAATTGTCATTCAAGCGCAACAACTCCCAACAAGGAGACAATTGTTAATTTCTGTTGTGATGATTTATGTGCATATCTTTCCTTGCTGGTAGTTTTTGGTTCTGTCCAATTCTCTACTTGATTTTCAGTATAATTGCCAAAAATACCAGCTTTTGGTAATATCTGTCATTTAAAGCAATAACTCCTATAAGGAAGCAATTTCCTGGATTTGTAATTAATTGTAGATCTTATCTTTCTGATCATTTGTTGCTGTTTAAAGTTTCTCTCTTTTTTGATTTGGCAGATAATAGCAAAAGAAAGGAAGGGTCACCGTCCGATTTGGCAGATAATAGCAAAAGGAAGGAAGGGTCACCGTCCGATTTGGCAGATAATAGCAAAAGAAAGGAAGGGTCACCGTCCGAGTCAATGACTCCTGTAAGGGGTCCATTGACAATTTTTATTGTGCTGACTTATTTATAGTTCTTATCTTGCTGATTGTATTTGCTGGAACGGTTTATATATATAGACCATTATAGTGCATTGACTTGTCATATCAAGGATATAAGGATGAGGCCGAATCCTTATATCGTTGATATGGCAAGTCAATGCACTATTATTGTCTTTATACTGCAATCTAGAAAAAAACTTTTTCAAATGTTTAAAGTGTAAATGTTATTTATTTGATTTAAGTATTGGGGAAGTTCCCCCTATAAAAAGGCCTCATACTGGTATCAGGCGGAGAAACATACAACACAATGAAATGTACATTACCTGGTGAATGAATTTGCTTGAGTATGGACTAATATATCAACAACAAGCATAAAGCATAATAATTTATAGGTTTCAAACAAAATATCAACAAGTGAAATATTTTTTTCCCATAAATTGTAAAAGAAATAAGTTTGAGTCGTTCCACACTTCGTTGTAAACATTGGAAACAAGAACAGGTTGAATAGGTCATAAATAATTAATCTAAATATAATTTCGGCAACTTTTATTTAAATATTCATGAAGAAAAGTGATATCGGGTCAGTGACTGTATATGACATAGAAATTTACAGTCAACGCATTTTGACTGCTCAAATAGAACGAGTTCAGTATAAAATCTTATATAGTTTTCAAGAGAAAAAGCAAGATAATAATTGGTAAAACTTAAAATGTTTTGAAAAGTCATATTAAACGAGTGACTGGTGAAAAAAAAATGTTTATCCAATTCTTAAACCAATGCATGTATATATCATAAATTTATGCTGGCTTCACACATTTGCATATAGACGGGCGTGAACCAAACGTACAGAGAAAATTGACAAAGTCGATATACATAAGTTGCATTTCATAAGTTTGAAATATGTCGAAATTCAAAGGTATACACTTAGTAAATGCTATAACTCCAGGAAATTTTTAAGCAGCATAAAAATTTTCATCCAACTCAAGCGTTTGAAAAAGCTACAGATAAGTTTGACACACGTTTAGGGCATGTTGTATACGCTTCAAAATTTTCCGACTTTAACTAAAAACGTATGCGGGTGTGTTTGTAATAAAAAAACCATAATAAAATGTCCCAGACACGCCAAAAGCACGGATTGTCTTCACAGATACTACAGGGATGCGTCTCAAAAACGTTCTAGAGACTTTTTTTTCCTTTGTAGCGTGCATTACATCTACATTAGACAAACGCCAGGTATAAGCTAACTTAAGTTACTTGAATGCTCGATAAATGCTTAGGTATGCTTCTCGTATGCCCAATACACGTTTAAAGCTCCTTGTGCACACAATACAGATATAATTGACAGGTTGAATGCATTCAAAATTACTAGCGTATTGGCAGTGTACATGATTTTTTACCAAGCCCAAGGTACGTTGAAACTATACGCTGATGTGTGACGCTGGTATTAAGCTTCTGTATAATCGTCATTTTTTTTGGTCTCTGTCTGTTATGATTTAACAAATATGGCAGCTAATAAATTGCCATGTTTTGAAGCCGTAGATTACATATTGTCACCTTATAGTAAACAATCAACAAAGAAGCATGGATATTTAGCACGTTTATAACATGTACAATCAGATAATAAATTATTTCAATGACAGAATCATGGGTATTGTGATCACCACAATTTTACGAGAAGGTCACACTAAAGTCACTTGCATACGGAAAATTTTTCGACAAAATTGTTTCCTGGAAGCAAGCAATTAAAAAAAAGTTTAAAACTTCTTCTAAATTTGGACATATTAAAGAATTTTCTTAAAAAAAGTATATATACACAAGTTTTATAATGAAAACTATCCATTTACTTATAAAAAACATATGCTTCAATTTTTTTTAATTTGTGGTTTCATATGACTTTATCAAATTCTCTCTTTCTATCATAGTTTTCTAAAAAAAAAATGTCAAAAAAAAAACAACATTATGGCCTATGTACAAAATAATGAAGGCAATGATACTATTGCTACCCAAATAGGTGTCTCAGCCATTTACTAGATCATCTTCCATAGGTGCTCTATTACACAATTGTATTTTTATTTATAAAATCCACATTATATATAAATAAACTGTAGTATTTAATAACTTTTGGTTTTGAAGCGACAAATTCCAATCCTAAATAAACAATAAAAACAACATTTAAGTAATTAGAGTACATAGATTTTTTTTCTTAAACCAATTTCACAGCAAATATCTTAGCATTTGAACTTTTGTCTACTACCCATTTATTGCAACCAACTAATAAAACTCCATTTTGATCAAAATGGAGACAGAGTGGTAATTCAATACCCAAGGATTTTATATCCCTGCATACAATAACCTCCCCAGCAGGATTTAACACATGAATAGCATGGTGGTTTTTATCTGAAACCAAAATCATATCAGAAGAGGTTGATGTTATGTCAGTAGGATGAAATTTGCCAGTATCTAAATTAATATCACAACCTTTATATGTCCTTAAGAGTTGTCCTCCATAGTCTATCACCAAGACCCTACCTTCCATCTTTTCATTCAGACAATCAATAATATAAACATTGTTATCTAAAGTTATGATTCTCCAAGGTTCTGTAAATAGTCTCTGATTATCTTTGTCATACTCAAATGTATACCTAATGTCACCCTCTTGATTAAGAACAACAATTCTTCTTACACTGCCTTCTGTAGCTGGATATATGACAGGGTTACATTCAGTCAACCCAACAAATATTTTATTGTCTTGGGAAACATTAACACTTGCGGCCTTTAAGGGAGAAAATGACTTGAACGATTTGAATTGTTTATCTATGGAATACACCTTTAAATCACTTTCCCCTGTTGCTAAAAGAATTTCACCATTCTTTGATTTTGCCATATTAAGTACATGCATTCTGAAGTCTTCCTCCACCTTAATATTATTTTTTTCAAATTTTACTTGTTGTATTTTTTTCTCAGTATGGCATGCAATGAATGTGGTATTATTATCACAGTTAAGTATGTCTAGTACATTTGCAAAATCACTTTGATAGCTTGTGACTAGTTCTAAGTCTGGAACTGCATAAAGGTCACCAAATATTGTACTTCTTGTGTTTTGTTTTCCATATGTATTTCCAGGAAGAAATGTTGTTTTAAGAATGTCACATTTAATTGTTTCCCCTGATTTTTCTGGCAAAGTCTTATCCAGCTTTTTCCTTGAAGAAAAAATTTCAGAAGCTTGATGAGACTGCAAGGTTTTCTTCAATCTTTCTTTCCTTGCTATTAAGTCTTCTTTGGTCTTCTGTGTTGTAGAGAGTTCTGTTATGATCTTTATTTGGGTAGGCTTCCATTTTGATTCAAGATTCTCCAAAAGTTCTTTGGCATATTTTGACACTGTTTCCTTAATTTCCTTCTCAGTTAGCAGAATTTTATCTTTTATTTCTTTGTAATTGTTTTCACCATCTATAAGAAGTTTTTCTAGATTTTCATTTTCATCAACGAAAAGCTGATAACAAGATTCAAGTTTATTTTGTAAGTCCTTCATTTCAGAAATAGCAGTATCATAAACTTCATTCACTTTTCTATATTCGTGTTTTTTATGAGAATCTATCAAACAGTCCATGCAAACTGGTTGGTCACAATCTGTACAGAATGCGCAGCATATTTGATCACTATGAATTGTACATGGCATGCTTTTTAGATCTACCTTATGAATTGTCCTTGCAACATCCTCACTTCCAAAGTCTTTAAGATTAATTAATTCATGTTGGTCAGATGATTTGATTTTTCTATGAATCTTTGTTGTACAAAGTTGGCACATGAATACATCACAGTTGATACATTTCCACTTTATATCTGAGGACTCCTCACAGAACTGACACAATGCTGGTGATTGGGCTTCATCTGTAGGTTGTGAACATGCCATTTCTTAATAATCTCAAAAAGTCCTTGATGCACTTGTATAAACGTCTATAAGTTACAGGTAAATTACTTCCTTGTTAGAAGGTCAAGGTGAATTTAGAATAAAAAGATATATTCATGGATTTAAATGGAACGATAAACTAGATATGTTTCAATAATGTAGATCATATACTGTTACATGCTGTATAGTGTATAAATAATAACTGGAGAATGTTCTACTAGTTTTTACCTCTTCTAAGTCTTATTTGCTTTTATATTTCCCCTTATCCAAATTAAACAAACAACAACACAACAAAAGCAAAGAAAGAGAGAGAGAAGGAAAAATTTAAAGATTACATCATTAAGTCATCACAGTTTTATTTTCCATTTATCTATTGTTTTACTGAAAGTTTATACCTTTTACTATCTGAATAATTTTAAATTTGTGAATATTTCTCGCAACTTAGACTTGTCCAAAAATCAATAATTAATGAAATCTCACTTCATACCAAACAAAAATAGGATATGCAGTAGCATTTTAGCTTATTTTGATCTATATGCCATGTGAGACAATTGCAACAATTGGTATCTGTTGTGATCCTCATAGACAATTTCAACCAACTGATTGCCCTTAAAGGAGGAAAGAAAGATACCAAAGGGATAGTCAAACTCATAAATCGAAAATAAACTGACAACCCTATGGCTAAAAATGAAAAAGACAAACAGACAAATAAAAGTACAGTAAAGAATGATTTTGATTAAAATTCTTTTGTTTGTCTTGATCTCAACCTAAAAACAAAAATAGACAGGAAGAACTTATATAGAGGGGGGAAGTACTCAGGAAACTGACAATCTGACAGAAACCATTGGATGATTCCTTAAAGGAGTATCATTGCCATTTAAAAATGATTTTTTTTGTGTTTGTCTAATATCTTGAGATCCATAATAGAAGCCTGAACATCTAAAAAGACCAGCAATACAAGATCTACAAAAATGTTAATTAAACCATTAGAACTCTTAACAGGAGTTATTGTCCATAAGGTACAAACCATTGTGTTAGAGACACATGCATATTTTAAATCATTTCAAAGATCAGAAAAATAATATGGTTTGTTTCCTGTATATTTTCATAAATGTTGTAAAAACTAATTGACTAGAGAAAAAAATCATGCCACTCACAAATGATAAAGGGTTGGTTCATACATGATGGTTTTTGACCACAAAAAAATCAGATTTTGCCTATAATCTAAAAAAATATAATAGATAGATAGAAACTGAAAATGTTCACGAGATCTCCAAACATAAAAATTTGACCAAAACCATTGAAAGATAAGCCTCAAGCTATTTTTCCAAAATTGTTGCCATTATATCTCAAATTTAAATAGATTGGTAAGAACTACAAACAACAACAAGATCTGCATTTTTAATAGGTGAGCAGTACAGGCTGGTAGGTTCCTCTTGTTTATTTGCAAAATAGTATTAACAGTCGTAAGTTCTTAAGTTTGTAATTATTGAATGGGGTTTATGTCAGATAAGATTGATTCTAATAGTAAGTTAAAGATTGTAATTTAATGAATTTTTAAGAATATTTTAACACATCATACAATATATCCAAAGACTTTTTCTTTCAGAATTAGCAGTGCTTTCCAACTGTATCAGATGGCTGAAGAGACAAAATCTGCCAAGAACAAATCAGAATATTTAATAGCCTCTTATCAGGTAGGAACATGAATAAAGGTAGACTCCACAAAGTCAAATGATGAAATGGGAAATCCGTAGACAATAGATAAGACATAAAATGGATGACAGCTTTTTATGAATTGAATTCTAAGTACATTGCATGTCAATGATAGGGGTAAATATTGCAAGTACATTGTTGTACTTGTGATTTTTATAGATGAGTCCCAATTAAGCTTCTGCATTAATTTAATATATAAACCAATTTACATTATATTTTATACAATTCATATATTACAAAAATTTCACTTATTAATGTTAAGATATGAAAACATTTTTTTTAAAACTTGAATTGTAATAAAAAAAAAAATCTTAATTTTTCCCCTGTTAAATTTGGTTTTTTAATTTGAATATAAACAAACATCACAAAATATTTCTAAATGTCACGGGTGCCAAGCATCACGTAAACAACAGATATTTAAAGTGTCCAGCTTTATTCTCCATTATATATGATAGTGATGGAATGATAATTGAATTGAATTGTGGTGACTAAAATGATTGTTTATATAACATTAATTTATTTTCAGCTTTATGATTCAGCAATCAAGAGAAATGTTAACATTCCAAGCTACTGGCACAAAAACTTTGCCTTGGTTTGTGAAAGAATGATGCATATAGAAAGTAAATACAACAAGAAGGACATTCTAAGGAAAGTTATTCAACATTTTGAACTGTTTCTGAAGAAAGATCCTAGTGATGCAGACAATGATGCTATCAGGAAAGCTCTGGTTTCAATGAAAACACAATTAAACGGTTATGTAAGTTAAATTGTGTAAAGTTATCAAATGTGGATAAAAGCAGGAGCATAACTGTCATTTGACCCATTCAAATGGGAAAAAGAAAAAAAATGCAATATTTTTTTCTGTGACACTACATGCAAACATTTCTTTTAGTTAGATCTGTTTCTTATATTTTCATCATTATAAACATTCAGCTGAAATATATTTAATCTGTTGCCTTTAATTTGCTTAATTAAAGTTTTTAGAATATTTTAAAAAGAAATATTTATTAGTATTTGCTATCATTTTATTGATGATTTGTTATCTGTACCATTGTTGATAAATTCTTATTTATATTATTCTTGCCGGTCCCCTTCATGTAAGATACAATAATACAATAATCATATTACTTGTGTTTGTGATAAAAATATCTGAAACTAATATTATTATCTCAGAAAGTAGAACAACTTCAAACCATGTGTCACAGTGTAGATACTATTCTGTACGCTATCCGGAAGTCGCGATTTTCGAAGCGAGAACTTTTTGGATCACATTTTAAATTTGATGGGTATACTGAATTAAACGGTAAGTTGATTATCTGTACATTGCTTAATGATTAATTCAGCAGACATCGATATTCTCAAATGGTTTCGAATTAAATTCCGCACATTCAATATTCGTATCTTTGCCTTAATCAAGAGATTTTCAAGTGCATCACTACGAAAAATCAGTCGGCGAACCTAAAAACAATGTTTTTACCCTCTTAGTGTACAAATTATCGTAAAAACCTGACTTAATTAACTAAATAAAGTATATTTCAAGTGGTGGTAAAAGTTTCAACCAGATCTTTGAAGCCAGAAATAAGAAAATTACACTTGTTTAAATTTCTCACTGTACGATCAGTCTCGCTTGTATATTTTAAAACTGTATGATCAGTCTTTATGTCACTGTATTCTAGTGGTGATTTCAAAGTTATTTACGATACATTAAGAAGGTGGCATTTTTCTAAATAACACAAATATATTTCAATACATTCACATCCTGAAAACTTAGGAAACATGTTTTACTCGGCTTGATAGGGTGTACTCGACTAAGGATGTTTAAATGTTGCTAAAATAAGAGGAAGGTTTGATGTATACTAGTATATAAGTTTCAGAAATGTCCTCCGTTATTCTTAAAATTGTACAAACACAGATTTAGGCAACAACCATTTTCTTATCGGGGGGGGGGGGGATTTTTATTGTGTTCATAATTTTTTTTCAGAACCTTCCTGCGACAAAATATTTTTTTTCTTATGAGAAGGAAAGCAAAAAATTTTTTCCTATAATGAGGAACAGAAATACAATTTTTTTTCTTCACAAAACCATAAAATTAACATAAAATTCATTTTAATTTTTTAATTGATGTAAAATGTAAAGTGCATGGCTCTGTCTATATCCTGGCATTGACTGTTGTCTCAGTTGGTTTTTTTAGCCCACTTTCTACATTATGATATTATCGGAGTCCGTCATACAGGTATCCTTAAATTTTAATACTGCAATTGAAGTGGCCACCCATTGCCATATGTAATGGCAAATAGTGAGTAGCTCCAACTTATAAAATCCACTGTTTCCAACTATGATAATTGACATTCCATTGAAAAAAGTGGTATAAAGAATGATACAAACGGAAAATACTACCAGTATACAAGTCTGTGTCATACACAATCAGGGCTATCTTAAAAGACTGTTTATGATACCATATCTATTTCTGTTATAAAATTACCATTTCATGTTTATAATAGTTGCAGTTTTAAGTATGGTCTTACAGTAGTAACATATATATGCGGGAGATTTGGAATTCTTATAAATATTTCTGGATCAAACACTATTATAGGAAGTTCATACAAAAAGTGATAAGGTATAAAGATCTATAAATAGAAATCTTAGCTTAATCTGTATATATATTGGACAGATGTTTATAATCTGCTGTTTCACTGTCTCGTCTGTTGTTAGTTTCACCATTCTCAAATTCAGCAGTGCAAAAAAAAATTTGCAAGCAGGTGACAGCATAAATTTTTTTTCAGCTTCAGTGCAAAATATAATTTTTTTTTCGGTCAGCTAGGCCATCAAAATATTTTTTTCAAAAAAATCCCAGCCCCCCCCCCCCGGTTTTGTAAGCGCATCTCCTCATAAACCACTTAATATACATTGGGGGTTCCGGCCATTTTTAAATGGAGAGGGGGTCCAATCCAGGAGAAAAGGGGATTCCAAATATATATTCCCATACAAATGCATTATAGTTAAAAAAAAAAAAAGGGTTTCAAACTGCCCGTTCACGTTTTTTTGAATCCGTCACTGATATAACTATTAATTAATCTTATTCGGTTTCCTTATCATAAATGATAATGACTGTATTGTGCACCGACTATTTCGAATTTTAGTAAAAATCTTTTATGGGGTTACTTTATATAAGATACGGACTTGAACATTGCATTATATGGGGGCATCCATCAGGTATTTCCAACACCCCTTAAACCAATCATTAAGTTTCCTGAAATTGCTCCATTTTTACTCGATTAATGCATTATGGACCTTGTATTTCTGTAAACTTACCAAAATTATATCACATGAATTATCTCCCTACGCAAAGCTGTCTTTATCCATTTTTTTGTTAATTTAAAAGAGACAAGCTTGATTTATGTTATCATCAATTGGTCAACGGCGGACGGTGTAAATAATCTTTAAAAATGTAATAGCTAAACAGATAATTGTAACGATACACTATTACAAAGTACACAAGCGAATCATGGATTACTTTTTAGGCATTTGATTTTAAATAAGACTGATGGAACAAAAATACAATTATTTTGCCGTCTGAAAAATTCATCAGAAATATATTTGAATTGTCTGATGAAAGTAATTGCACGTTATAGTTCCATGGATAGTTCATAAAATCACATACTAGTATATACACGTATATACCTTCAAATTGCTGTTGTTTTTTCTTCAAAATCACGACTGGTCATACAGTCAAAAAATCTGAAATCGATTCTAGAATACAGTCAGTTCTAGACTGATCGTACAGTAATTTATTTTGGGATCCTCAAGGAAAACATATTTTTTATGGGAAATACGAATATTCTACTTAAATACGAAAAGAATATTGACACAGTATATATTTAACTGTAAACTGATCCAAATATTTGGAATAAAAGATTATTTGCTTTGTACTACGAGAGCAAAATTGTCCATCGATTTCACTTTTTTCTACCCAGTTGATGTGATGCACACGTATATTTTATATTCTAATGCATGTTTTTGTTACAGTTACTCACATTTATGATACTATATATACCTTGAAGATGTTCAAAGCACTTTGTAGATATAGGAGTAAACAAATGATGAGAAAAGTTACCGAAGGCAAAACCGTCCTGTTAGCCAGTTAGAAATCATCGCTTCGAAAATCGCGACTTCCGGATAGCGTACAGAATAGTATCTACACTGTGTGTGTTATACAATAAAAAAAATCAATCTGGAATCATTTTTAAATAGGTAAAATTAGTGGAAAAAAATTGTATGATGAAAACTAGGCCAGGAGAGTTTGTCTTGTATATAGCATATAGGAAATAAATGGGAATGACTTATCCCTGATTAACAGGGGAAAAAATTCTTCAAAATATTTAAAAGTACAATAGAAAGTAAAATTAACAAAAAATACTGAACTCAGAGGAAAATTCAAAACAGTAAGTCCCTAACCAAATGGCAAAATCAAATGATAAAACACATCAAATCAAATGGACAACAACTGTTATATTCCTGACTTGGTACAGGCATTTTCAAACCTGGTCTTAAAGCGTGAAACCTCTCACTTGTATGACAGTTGCATCAAACACCGTTATATCTAAAACGATAATTTAATGTTAATAGTTTAATGTTTTTTTATTTTATTTTTTTAAAATTTTTTTAAAATTTTTTTCATCAATGATTCATCAATTCTGTTCAATAATGGCCATCTGAACTGAATTTGGACTTAATTCTGATTCCTGCTATTGAGTAAATACAACACTTTCTAGTAAAAAGAGCCCTTGGAGTAAAACAATAAAATAAAAGTAGCCTTTTGTAAGGCTAAACCTCTGATTATACCATGAGTACCCTCTTTCTAATGCAGCTCAATTTCCAAACCCTTAATTCTTATTGACCAATTATTTATATAATTTATATAATTTATTGCAATTTTTCTCACAACTTTAACCAGAAAATGCTTATGTGCACATATTTTGTTTTTTTTTACTTTGAGAACTTGTAATTTTTTTATTTCTTTAATCTTTCTGACTTTGATATGGGATTGAGAGTTTAAAATTCATGAATTTTGCTTGTTTTTTTCCTGAATATGCTTTATAAAACTTTAAGATGTTAATGCAGCAACCAATAATCATTCAATTTATGCATGAATTAAAATAATATTCTAGTCACAACCTTAATTTAGGTTTCCAATAGTTGTAAAAACTTATTAAGGATTTGGGATCCTCAATGCTCTTGAACTTTGTTCTTGTTTGGCTTTATAAGTATTTTGATATGATATATATGATATGTATGATATTTGATACGCTAAATGTGTGAGACTTGTCAGCCCTGTGATTGACTCCCAGAACAATTACAATGTCATGAAGGGCTTCTCCAGCTGAAGTCCAATTTTTCAAACATAAATAATCGAAAAATATTTCAAAATGAAAAAGGAGGCTTCCTCTGGTTATGTCTTTTGTTTTGTATATGTTTTATTTAAACAGTCGAAGCAAACTTGGGTAATTGTGCAACGAAGAAAAGTGTGACAGACAGATACACAGAGTAATTACTATAGGGCTCAACTAATTTTTTTTTATGGCGGAGGATAAATTATGGTTACATCTATCAGTGTTATCATACTAACATGCTTTTATCAAAAGGAATTGAAAAAGTTTACTGTTTTCTATTGCAAATCATTAAAACCAATGCATAAATCACAAAGTACCCTGTATTAAGGTGTCACAAGGTGAAGAAGCTAACGCTTACCAATCTCAAAGTCACAAGAACTTTGGCTCAGCTTTACATTTCTGAAGTCTTAGACCAGCAAATTTGGCATCAATTTGTGTACTAAGTCCTCATTTTTTCGACCTCTTCTACCAGGCCACCCTGTTTAATTATTTTACGAATTGCAAATTGAAACTAGAATGTATTTTTCGCAATTCCTTTCAGGTGCTCTGGGTTAATGTATAAACTTATCATCTTAATTTTTTTATCTTGGGACTGACCATGGTTTTAACGTGAGGATAAATTATAAATAGGAGACAGAAAATAATTTACATTGGTTAGAGGTATAGGGGAGGTTTGAGATCTCACAAAAATGTTTAACCTTGTTGCATTTGTTGCACCTGTCCCAAGTCTGGAATCTCTGCCACAGTCTTGTATGATTTTTTTTATAATTTAAATTTTGGTTCATTCATATGTTTCGAAGTTAATTGTGACATTCATTTTATATGAACTAGTTCACATTTTTGTTCAGGAAACGACCATGTGGCTTCTACCAAACCCCATACCCCCCTTTTTGAAGTAAAATTATTGCCCTTTTAGGAACCAGCTTAATCCCGCCTCCTTTTGTTGGATTTCCTCGCTGTGTTGAAGACTCATTTTTTCTGCCTTTGGCTGTTTTCTACTCTTTGAATGGGTTGTTGTTTCTTTGACACATTCTTCATTTCTATTCTCTACTATACTCAAAGATCTCCAAACACTGTTACATTATCATATATGCTGTATATGCTGTTTATGTCACTTCTTTTAGAACAACGTAAAGAAAGAGATGGACAGCAAATTTAATGTGATTAGTGTCTCATGAATCTTAAAAATTCTTGTAAATAACAGTTGATAACTGTACATGCCTGTACCAAGTCAGGAATATGACAGTTGTTGTCCATTCATTCGATGTGTTTCAGCTTTCGAATTTGCCATTTGAAAAGGGACTTTTTGTTTTGAATTTTCATCGGAGTTTAGTATTTTTGTCATTTTACTTTTCCCAAAGATAAAATATGTCAAAAGCAGAGAACACTTTAAGTTTCAAGAAACAGATAACAGGAATCCCATTTAAAAAAAACAGTTAACAACATTGCAAATTTTAACAGATCAGATAACAGTCAGTGGGTTGAAAACAGTTAACAGTTTAATTTTATCTCAAATAACAGTTAACAAAACCTTGAAAAAGACCAAAACAATAACTTAAACAATTCTGTCCCAAATATATAGGCAAAAAAAAACCTACCACCATATGCAAGTACTAAGAAACTGCATATGACTCAGATGAATTTTTGCTACTGATATAAACATGAATCTTACTGTGTAATACATAACATACATGTTTATTTAATCTTATCTATATTTTGTGGTTAATATGAGTGTTTACATATTACTACTTTTATCTAATTTTTGCATTGTCAAATTTTATACAGGGAATATTGTATTTATGCATACATCTATATACATGATATACAAGTGTTACTTCAGTATTTTCTATGTACATTGAGTTTTAATTACAGTGACTTCTAATGCATTTCTTTATGTTAATTATAATCTTACATGTAGAAATGAACATTCAAAAATCAGGTCTCACATTTGCTCCAACTTATTTATATAATGCATAAAGATCTAGTGAATCTAAAGCAGTGGTAACATTAAGATAACACTTCCTGTTGAAATAAATTATCGAATAATGTGATTATTTTTTATTTGAATCAATGTCAAAAATTCTTTTTATATATTGTACAATTCAACATAAATTTTCATAAACTAATCTTTAATCATTGAAGACTTAAAAAGAAGTGGCGTCTATATATCAAGATTTTCCTAATGTCTGCTTGGTTTAACATTTGTATCCTATTATAACACCATCAACCATAACCAATAGCAATATTACAAACACGAATCTCAAAAAAAAAGAGTATTCTGACCAGATAATTTCCAGTTATTGTACACCTGAGAGGGTTCACTAGATCATTTTATATATTTAATAACATACTGGTTAAAGAAATACAGGATTTACCAGACTGATAGTATTTTTATATTTTGAGGACCTTAAGATGTTTTATTTTTCGAACATTGTGTCTCATTAACTGTGATATTTTGTATAACTCCATTTTCTTTTGAATTTAATAGCTTATTAAAATAGATTTATACTTTTGTATTTCATGTTTTGTTGTTTTATTACACTTTTTGCATCCTTATAGTACAATACATACAGCAGCATCTAACCGATTTTCTTTCAAGTGGTTGATTTCATCTCTATTTAATGAAGTTTTGTTTTATCTGGAGTCAAAACCAAAATTGTTGATTGAACTCCAGATAAGTTTAAATAAGGTAAAATGTCTTGAAGAAAGCTGTTCCATCAATAAGATGTCAAACGTTTGAAAATCTGAAGGAAAGATTTAAATTGAACTAAGCAGTTGCAAAGAAAAAAGTTTACATGTATAGAATTACGATGCAGCTACTAGTAAATACTTACTTTGGTGCATTATAACCTAAAACGTATTAGGATTATGCATAAATCTAAATGTTTAAGGTGGTACCAAACACTTTCACTAAAATTAATTTGGCTCGTTTAATTTTCATAAAATTTTGGACCAGTATTTACTTTGACCCTTTAACAAAAATTTTAAAAAATTCAAACAATTTGAACCAACCGTTTAATCAGAAAAATTACACTGGTTATATAGCAGTTTGAAAAACACCAATTTTGATCATTGAGAAGCTTAATATTCCCTTAACAACACAATGTCATTAAAACGTTCTGCTGATTTTACAGAGTTATCTCCCTGTAGTGTTAGGTACCACCTTAAAGTGGATAGAAAAGAAGTATAATAAAAAATACTAAACTCCAAATTCAAAGGGAAGTCCATAAAAACTGACAGAATCCAACGAGGAAAAACAACTGTCTTATTACTGTACAGGCATTTTCTGAAGAAAATTGTGGGTTAAAACTTGTTTTATATAAAAAATAAGAACATGTGGTATGATTGACAGTGAGACAACTCTCCACAAGAGACCAAATGACACAGACATTAAGAACTTAAGGTTACTGTACGGCCTCAACAATGAGCAAAGCCTGTACCGCATAGTCAGCAATGAAAGGCCCTGAAATGACAATGTAAAACAATTCAAACCAGACAACTAACGGCTTAATGTATGTACAAAAATGAACGAAAACAAAAATGTGACACATAAACAAACGACAAACACTGAACAGGCATTATAGCTAGATAAACTTCCAATTTGTATGACAAGTGTTTTAGTTCAGTTATATTAACAAAATTTGTAGATGATCGATACGGTGTTTATACTCTGCAAGTCATTTAACACATCATTGGTTTTATAAATTGTTTTTAACTCAGAATTCTGCACCATATTTAAAGCCAGAGCTATCAAATTAATATGGACGAATATTTTGTCTAAATTTTTGTCGAGCCTGCAACTTTTGTTGCAGAAAGCTCGACATAGGGATAGTGATCCGGCGGCGGCGTTAGCTCACTTCTTAAAAGCTTTATATTTTAGAAGGTGGAAGACCTGGATGCTTCATACTTTGTATATAGATGCTTCATGTTACGAAGTTTCCGTCAGTCACATGTCCAATGTCCTTGACCTCATTTTCATGGTTCAGTGACCACTTGAAAAAAAAGTTCAAATTTTTTGTAATGTTGAATTCTCTCTTATTATAAGTAATAGGATAACTATATTTGATATGTGCGTACCTTGCAAGGTCCTCGTGTCTGTCAGACAGTTCACTTGACCTCGACCTCATTTCATGGATCAGTGAACAAGGTTAAGTTTTGGTGGTCAAGTCCATATCTCAGATACTATAAGCAATAGGGCTAGTATATTCGGTGTATGGAAGGACTGTAAGGTGTACATGTCCAACTGGCAGGTGTCATCTGACCTTGACCTCATTTTCATGGTTCAGTGGTTATATATATAGTTAAATTTTTGTGTTTTGGTCTGTTTTTCTCATACAATATGCAATAGGTCTACTATATTTGTTGTATGGAATGATTGTTAAGTGTACATGTCTAGCGGGCAGATGTCATGTGACCTTGACCTCATTTTCATGGTTCAGTGGTCAAAGTTAAGTTTTTGAGTTTTGGTCTTTTTATCTAATGCTATATGCCATAGGTCAACTATATTTGGTGTATGGAAATATTTTATGATCTTTATGTCAGTCGAGCAGGTTTTATTTAACCATCAACATAATATCGATGATTAGTATAGAAGGTGAGACATTTCAGCGTGTGCACTCTTGTTATATTTTATGTGATGCATGTATTTATAGATTTAACATTATTTTAAAAGATGGGAATTTTTCTTGTTTGCATTTTCCTTAGTAGGATTGTTTTCCCATCATGTGTAGTTTAGGATTATATTATACTGTTATTTTGGTTTGATCATTCCTGCAGGCCTTAATGGTATTAAACAGTTTAATAGACTACCATACTTAAAGGATATAGCTTATGTACAGTAATATTTAACTACCCAACAATGTCAAAATAGCGTACATCATTAAAGGTTTTCCTTTCTTGGACATCAGGGTATAAGCTATTTTAAAATATAATAACCCTGTGACCTTAATACACCGACCTTTTAACCTATGACCTACTTTTATTTACAATATCTATATTCAAATGCAGTAGGACCCTCTAGTTTGCAATTCTAAGCTAAAGTGTAAATAGATAGAGAGAAAACTGGATCAGCAATAATGATCTGCAAGGCAATATTTACAAAAAAATAAAACGATAATGATAGTTTATTGGACCATTTTAGGGTACGAGAGGTAATTGCTACTGTTGATTAGAATCTTAATTTTACAAACGTTTTCCAGTTAAGTGATTGAGCAACTAGGAACCTCTGGCACAGTTTATTTTTTAATACACCAACTTTATAAGGAGTGTAGAATATAAATAAATTATTTAGAACAATTCCTTTTGGTGTGAAATAAACAGTACTTACACTTTTTAAGACGTGTTTTTCAACAGACTGTCTGCATTCCAATGGGAACCAATTGTGCTCCTCTTGCAGACCTGTTTCTTTATTATTATGAGGCTGAGTTTATAAAAGAACTTCATAGGAAGAAAGATGAGAAGTAAGCACTATCCTATAACTTTACTTTCCGCTATATAAAGATGTTCTCTCACTAAATAATTCAAAATTAATTTGGTGACTACGTAGAACGCATCGATCCAATAGAAATAGAGATAAAGGATATTACAGATAGTTAAGTCGGCCTCATATCTTGACTTACATCTAAAAATTGACAATGAAAAAAACGTTATTGGTATGTTATTAGGATACATTTTCCTGTATCTAAATTGATATCACAAAAATTGTATATCAACCGTACGGTGACCTATAGTTGTTAATTTCTGTGTCATTTGGTCTCTTGTGTAGAGTTGTCTCATTGGCAATCATACTACATATTCTTTTTTATATTCATCACAAAAAAGATTATTTCATCTTCCCAATGGTGAACTGTCAACATCTATTTAGCAACATCCCATATGGCATATATATTATCTGCCAGTTGATATCATATTCCAGGGTTTGTTTTTCCCATCATGATTTCCATGATAGAGGGTTGCCGCTCACGAGTAAGCTATAATACCAACAGTTTCGAGAGGTTGAAATCTACTCTTCATAAATTTTACAGATGCCATCAAGACTTGGTTTACCATTATATAATATCTGTTTCACAGATGACAACATATATATATATATATGTTCTAAGTGTGTCCTCTTGACCCACCTCATTAGGCCTATTATGGGGTTTGTACTTATGTTGTATCTATTCAATATCAATGATATATTTTCAATCTGTTTAATATAAACACTAATTCAAGCATTAAAAGTTGATTTCTGAAGAAAAAAATCAACATTATTCCTTTTGAAATGTCTTTTTTTTATGTGTTTTTAAAACAATTAAAAACTGGAAAATTACTATGTTTTTTAAAAGAAAGTCTTCTAAAATGTATTCAATCATTATTAAAAATTAAATCAGTGTTATATTAAACAGAAATACATGTATATTATTTATATTGAACAAATACAACATCACAGGCAGTTCTGCTCGTATTATTTCATGTATTTTCATCAACTTAAAAGAACTTTTTTTTACTCGACTAAATTAATCAATGAGTGATGGATTTCTCCTAGAAGAAATTCATATGTCCCAGTAAATAAACTTCACAGAAAAAAATTGGTATTTTATTTGTTCAATAGACAATAGATAAATAAAGGCAACAGTAGTATACCGCTGTTCAAACTCATAAATCCATGGACAAAAAACAAAATCGGGGTAACAAACTAAAACTGAGGGAAACGCATTAAATATAAGAGGAGAACAACGACACAACACTACAATGTAACACACACATACAAATAGAACAGACAAAAGATTAAATGCCTTGACCAAGGAGATGACTCTGTGGAAAACTTTCATTTTGTTCGCAATAATAATGCATAGGACAACAATTTATTTTTATTTATAAATCCACATCATATATGAAGGGATACTTTAAGTAAACACACCTTAAAATTTATATATTGTAGAGACAAAACCATCATGTATAACAATTAAAACAATATTTTAGTAACTGTGTACATGAAAACCTTTATTTTATTTAACCAGTTTAACAGCAAATATCTTAGCTTTGCTATCTTTGTCAGCTGTCCATGTATTGCAACCAATCCTCAAAACCCCATTGGAGTCAATACTTAGACTAAGTGGTAATTCAATACCCAGGGTTTTTACGTCCTTACATGCAATAATGTCTCCAGCACAATTTAACATATGTATAGCATGTTTGTTTTTATCTAAAACTAAAATCATACCATAAGAGGTTGGCACTATGTCAGTAGGATTAAATTGGCCTGGGTCTGAATTAATATCACAACCGGTATATGTCAATAGGAGCTGTCCTCCATTGTCTATCACCATGACCCTCCCTTCATACTTTTTACTTAAACTATCAATTATATAAATATTGTCATTTAAGGTTGTGATTCTCCGTGGTAATGTAAATAATCTCTGACTACCTTTATCATACTCATAGGTATGTTGAAGGTCACCGTCCTGATTAAGAACCACAACTCTTCTCACACTGTCTTCTGTAGCTGGAAATGTGACAGGATGACATTCAGCTAATCCTACAAATATTTCATTGCTTTTGGAAACATGAACACTTATGGTCTTTAAGGGAGAAAATGACTTGTATAATTTGAATTGTTTATCTTTGGAATACACTATTAAATCACTTTCTCCTGTTGCTAAAAGAATTTCACCATTCTTTAACTTGGCCATATTACGTACTTTGATACTGAAGTCCTCCACTACTTTGATATTGTTTTCTTCAAATTTTACTTTTTGTAGTTTTCTCTCAGTAAAGCATGCAATGAATGTGGTATTGTTATCACAATTAAGTATGTCCAGTACATTTGGAAAATCACTATGATAGCTTATGACTAGTTCGAAATCTGGAACTGCATGTAAATCACCAAAAAATGTACTTTTTGTGTTTTGTTTTTCAAGTATATTTCCAGAAAGAAATTTTGTTTTAAAAATGTCACAGTTAATTGTTTCAACTAAGATTTTTGGCAAGGTCATATCCAGGTTTTTTCTTGAAGAGAAAATTTCTGAAGCTTGATGAGACTGCAGGGTTTTCTTCAAACTTTCTTCCCTTGCTATTAAGTCTTCTTGGGTCTTCTGTGTGGCAGATAGCTCTATTTTAATCTTTATTTCGGTAGGCTTCCATTTTGATTCAAGTTCCTCTAAAAGTTCTTTGGCATATTTTGATACTGTTTTTATTATTTCTTTCTCATTTAGTAGAATTTTATCTTTTATTTCTTGAAATGTTTTATCACCATCTGTTAGAAGTTTCTCTAGTCTTTCTTTTTCATTGCCAAAAAAATCTTGACTAGATTCAATTTTGTTTTGTAAATCCTTCATTTCAGAAATTGTGGATTCATAAACTTTATTCAGTGAGGTATATTTGTGTTTTTGATGGGACTCAATTAAACAGTTTATACAAATTGCTTGGTCACAATCTGTACAGAATGCACAGCATATTTGATCACTATGGATTGTACATGACATAGTTCTAAGATCCACCTTACGAATTGCCTTTGCAACATCTTCACTTCCAAAGTCTTTTAAATTGATTAATTCATGTTGGTCTGTTGATTTAAGTTTTGTATGAATCTTTGTTGTACAAAGTTGACACATAAATACATCACAGTTTATGCATTTCCATCTTATATCTGATGACTCTTCACAGAGCTGACATACTGCTGGTGTTTGGGCTTCATCTGAAGGTTGTGAAAATGCCATTTCTTAAAGTCCTTGATGTACTTATATACAATTACTGTATCTTTAAGTTACAGGTAAATTACTTCCTTTTTAAAAACTGTAGAAGGTCAAGGTGCAAGAAATACTCATGGGTTAATAATGTGAGATTTAAATAGAACGATAAACTAGATATCCAATGTAGGACATATATTGTAACAGACTGCGTAGTTGGTAGATAATTGTTCCGGAATTTCCAGATATTCTTTATTTCGTCACTACTTTTAAACATTTCCCCTTTCAAAAAATAAACAACAAACAATAAATGCAGAGAAAGATATAAAGAAAAAAGAAAACCAGATAAATTAAAGGATAACAACATTACATTATTTCAGTTTTGTAATTCTATTTATCTATCTTTTCATTTATTATTATTTTCAAGTGTATAAATAGCTTAGTCATTATAAATTTTACTCTTTAAACAAGTAAGCGTCTGTCAACTACAAACTATAAAATTGGAAAAAAGTGTTTGCCTTGAGAAAAGAAATGTGTTTTAGTTCCCGTCTTTTTATCTTATAATTATAAAACTATTATCAGGAATACAAGATCTGCAAAAAATCAAGTTTGACTGACACAATTTAATGATACATGCCTTCTATTTTTTTTTTTAAAAGATTTTGCCATTATCTTTAAAACTATAATAGATAGGTAGGATCGATACTATGAACAGCAAAAAGACCAATGCAAAGCTGCCTGTCTGATACATGAGCAATTATGGCTATTAGGTTGCTCTTTCTTATTTGGAAATTACTATTTACAGACATGAGTTAAAGTTTGTAATTATCGAAGGAGGCTCGTGAGAGATATAATTGATTCTTAACAGATGTAATACTAGTAGTCCGGTAGGAATTGTGATTTAATGTATTTTAAAGACATTGTTAAACATTATACTAGATATCCAACTACTTTTTTCAGAATTAGCAGTGGTTTCCAACTGTATCAGATGTCTGAAGAGTCAAACATTGCCAAGAAAAAATCTGAATATTTAATAGCCTCTTATCAGGTAGGAACATGAATAAAGGTTTAATCCACAAAGTCTAATGTTGAAATGGAAAATGCTTAGACAATATATAAGCCATAAAAAGGATAAATGAATTTTTATTAATTTAATCCTCAAGTACAATGTATGTCAATGAAAAGTCGTTAAATATGCCAAATACATTGTTGTCTTGTAATTTTTATAAAGGAGTCCAAAGCTTATGCTCTTACATGTATATATTTAGCAACATACATTATTTTTCATATGTTTGATGATATAATAATGTTTAAAAAAGTTTTATTCTGTTGTATTCGTGTGTTGTGTTGGGGATAGCTACTCATCCAGTTCAATTGGTAGATTTAATTTTGGATCAACGAAATTTACACGATATATTTGGTTTGCAATTTGATCAGAAGAAACACCCACAAAGCTGGTTAATACAATTAATTATCTAATACTACTCACCACTTCAGTTTAATCATGTATATCTATTATATAGTCATTTTATAAAATATACTATTTGCAAAACTATGTATTATTCTTGATAATAATGATGTTTTTGTCCCAGGCGGAAAACCCTGGCCTCACAACTTTTTGGAACTTTTGGTCCTCGGCGATCTTCAACTTTGTAGTTGTTATAGCTTTCGGTGTTGTGTCTCTGTTGTGTCGTAGTTCTTTTATATTTGATACGTTTCCCTCAGTTTTAGTGTGTAACCCGGTTTTGTTTTTTCTCTATCGATTTATGAATTTTGAACAGCGGTATACTACTTTTGCCTTATTTATTAAAAGTTTCATTGTAATAAACACAACATCTTGATGTTTTCCCCTGTTCAATTTGGTTTTTCAATTTGAATATAAACAAAGATAAAAGAATGCTTCTAAATGTGGTGGCAAGGATCTATAAAAAGTAAAATCACCAAAAAACTGAACTCAAAGAATAATTGGTACAGGCATTTTCTTATGTAGAAAACGGTGAATTGAACTTTTTTTTTTTTTTTTTTTTTTTTATCATACTGACCATGATGAGTGAACAAAACAAACAGACACAATAGGTAAAATTTCAAAAACAGGTAACCAAAAGAAATCTTACGTGTTCAGTTTTATTCTACATTTTCTATGATAGTGATGGAATGATACTGAAGTGTGTAACCCAAATTCTTGGTTAAACAATTCTTTATCTTCAGCTTAATGATTCAGCAATCAAGAGAAATGTTAACATTCCAAGCTACTGGCACATAAACTTTGCCTAAGTTTGTGAAAGAATGATACATATAGAAAGTAAATACAACAAGAAGGCTATTCTGAAGAGAGTTATTCAACACTTCGAACTGTTTCTGAAGAAAGATCCTAGTGACGCAGACAATGATGCTATTCAGAAAGCTGTGGTCTCTATGAAAACACAATTAAACAGTCATGTAGATTAAATTGTGAAACGTTATCAAAAGTGGATTGAAGCAGGAGCATATACTGGCATTTGAGCCATTCAAATGGGAATAATAAAAAAGAAATATGCAAAACAAATTCTGTGATGCTACATACAATTTTTATTTTAGTTAGATCTGTTTCTGAGATTTTTATCGTTATACACATGGAGTTGAAATATGTTTAACTTGCTGCTTTTATTTTGCTTCATAAATGTTTTTAGCGATTTTAAAAAAGAAATATTTATTAGTATTTACTGACAATTTATTGATGATTTGCGTCTTTATCATTGTTAATAATTTCTTATTTATATTATTCTTGTCTTCCCCCTCATGTTTGATTCAAGAATTATATTGATTGTGTTTGTAATAAAAGTATCTGAATGCAATATGTTGAACAACTTCATACCATGTGTTATACAAAAATAAATTTGAATCTGGAAGAATTTTTAATTCTGGAAAATTAGCGGGAAAAAATATTTGTATGATTAAAACTAGGTCAGGAGAGCTTTCTTGTATATAGTATATAGGAAAGAAATGGGAATGACTTATCCATGATAAACAGAAATAAAAATTCTTTAAAATATTTAAAAGGACAATTTAGCTTTAACTTTGATAATTAAATCTGATCTTTTGTTTTTGCATCAATAATTCATTAATTCTGTTTAATAATGGCCAACTGTACTGAATTCAGACTTAATTCTGAATCCTCTTATTGAGTAAATACGACACTTTCGAGTAAGAGAATTATTGGAGTAAAAAATAAGGAGTCAAAAAGTAGCCTTTTGTAAGGGTAAACTTCTGCCTCTATTCTTAATACCCTCTTCTCAGTGCCAGTTCAATTTCCAAGCCTTTGATTCTTATTGACCCTTTCTTAATAGAATTTATTGAAAAGTTACCAAAGGTACCAGGATTATAATTTAGTACGCCAGACGCGCGTCTCGTCTTCATATAAGACTCATCAGTGACGCTCATATCAAAATATTTATAAAGCCAAACAAGTACAAAATTGAAGAGCATTGAGGATCAAAATTCCAAAACGTTGTGCCAAATACGGCTAAGGTAACCTATGCCTGGGATAAGAAAATCCTTAGTTTTTCGAAAAATTCAAAATTTGGTAAACAGGAAATTTATAAAAAAAAACATTCAACATTTTATAAACAGTTAATTTACAGAATAATTTACTAATTATTAATGGTTTATTAATATATAATTGAAATTGTGTCATGTGATAGTGTCAAAAACTCCTGTTTGGGAGTAAAGGGGAGTGGCAACAATTATGCCCTAAATCGTGGAATACATACTCTACTGAACAAGACCAAATAAATTGCTTATGGCAAAGATTAATTGTTGCTACTGATATAAAATATGTACCTTACTATTCAATACATAACATACATGTTTTGTTAATCTTATTTATATTTTGTGGTAAATATGAGTGTTAAATATTACTTCTTTTATCTAATTTCACATTGTCAAATTCTCTACTGAGAACATTGTATTTATACATACATCTCTATAAGTGTGTTATTTCAGTATTTTCTGTTTACATTGAGTTTTAACCTAAAGTGTCTTTCTAATTCATTGTGTGTGAGTGTTAATTATGATCTTACCATGCTTACAGCATAGACAAACATTTTAAAATCAGGTCTCACATTTGATTCAACTTATTTGTATAATGCATAAAGATCTAGCGAATCTAAACCAGGGGTAACATAAGGATAACATTTGAAATAAGATGACCAAATATTGTGATTCATTATATTTGAATGTAAGAAAACACAGATACTTTGTTTATAACGGACAATTCATATAAAAAAGAAAATGTGGTATTATTGCCAATAAGACAACTATATTCACAAGAGACCAAATGACACAGTAATTACAAAACATGCATTATCATTAACAATGCATTACTATCATATTGTAGACTTAAAAAGATATTGCTTAAATATCAAGATTTCCCTAATGTCTGTTAGGTTTGACATTATTTCCCTATTTTTTAACACCCACAACTACAGCCAGAAGCGAAATAATAAACACCAATTTATAAAAATAATCATTCTGACCAGACAAATTAAGGTTATCAGACACCTATTATTGTTCACACAAGATATTTGTATATCATACCAGCAAATTAAATACCCGATTTACCAGACTGATTGTTCTTTAATATACCCGATTTACCAGTATTATGAGGACCTTAAGATGTTTTATTTTACTAACATTGTGTCTCATAAAATGTGATATTTTATATAGGAATATTTTTTTGTTTTAGCTTATTTAATAAAAAAAAATCAATTAACAAAAAATAAAAAGGTAACATGAATATGACTAGATAATTTAAGGTTTACAGACACCTATTAGGGTTCACCAGATCAAAATTTAGCATAACAGCAAATTAAATACCTGACTGAGTGTATTGTTATACTTTGAGGACTTTGATATGTTTAATTTTTCGAACATTGTGTCTCATTAACTGTGATATTTTGTATAACAGTATTTTCTTTTGTATTAGCTTATTAAAATACATTTCTACTTTTGTATTCCATGCTTTGTTGTTTTATCACACTGCATCCTTACTGTACAGTGCTTACAACACAACCTAGACTACTTTCTTTACAGTAGTGTATTTAATCTCTTTTGTATGAAGTTTTATCTGTCATTTCGGGACCTTTTATAGCTGACTACTCATTACTCATTGTTGAAGGCCGTATGGTGACCTATAGTTGTTAATTTCTTTGTCATTTTGGTCTCTTGTAGAAAGTTGTCTCATTGGCAATCATACCACATCTCTTTTTTTTATATTGAAACCAAAACTGATGATAGAACTCCGACAAGTTTAGATAAGGCAACATTTCTTGAAAAAAGCTGTTTCATCTAAATAGCAATGATGGTTAGAATACCAAAAGTTTGGATATGTTTAGGTAGCATTCAATATGTGCAGAGCAGTTAAAAGGTACATGTTTTTTTTATCATTTTATAGACTTTAATACTACAATGATGCAGCTTATATTGAATAATAAATAACTATCCAACAGAGTCCACATAAAATGGATTTTTAGCAATTTTTATTCAGATATGACTAAACTTGAAACAAAAATATATCCCACAGAAGGACCATGGAAATCACTTCTATGCCGTGCTAGTTCAATGTTCCTATAGAAAAGTGGAATATCACAAATAACATACGCACATATTGCCATGATTGCCTTTCTCATTCATTAGCATTTATGCTATATTGAAATATGATTATCCAGATTAATCCTCAAGTCATATCACGTTTTATCTATTTACATTAAGTAGAGCCCTCTGTGTAATATTTCGTTACTATTCTCTAGTAGTGCAATTATTTTTTAAACTAAAATATAAATGAATAAAAGCTATAAAAGAGAGGCATAAAATCCAAAAGAGACATTAAAACATTAAAACTCACACGTCTAGTAAAAGCGATTTTTGTAATAGCGAAAATGATCTGCACACTGCAAGATCTGTAAGAAAAAAGTGACAGTAATAACCAATTGACTCCTTTTAATGTTCTGCAATTAGATCTGGATCACTCAGCATTTATTAGAAGAGAGAACTGAATTACCTTAAAAGTTCACATCAACTCAGTTAAGTATTAACAACTCTCCCTTTCGAGAAGGAAACATAGATGAGTCATATCTGTTACTAATGTAATACATTTCAGAAAAGTGGTTAAAGTCTTCTTTCACCCTAAAACATGGTTCGTGAAAATCTGTAACCAAAAACTGAAAGGACCTAACGATCGAAATGAAATGCGGATTTTCCTAAGCACAGAATAAAAAAGATTGTTACTTTTAGAAACATTACAGAAATTAATAAAACACCACAAAACTAAAGTTAATGCAATAGGGATCACTGTGTTACATGACATATGTTCGATATTAAGCAATAGATATTTAATATTAGCTTGATAATTCATAATAAGTAACTTTCTGCCATAAGAAAATAAAAATGTATGTCATGTACTATCAATCAATAGAATAATGATTTGTTGATATTTTTCAATGCATGTTATAACAAATAGAAACATGTTTCTGAATTCTAATTGTGAATGTTTATATAAACTGTACTTGTATTATAATTCATAATAAAATAATATTTACACTAAATAACAATCTAAACAAGTTTTACAGCAAATATTTTCGCCTTACTATCTTTTTCAGCTTTCCATGTATTGCAGCCAATCCACAAAATTCCATTTTTGTCAGTATCAAGACTTATTGGTAATTCAATCCCTATAGATTTTACAACCTTACATACAATAAATTCCCCAGTAGAATTTAATACATGTACAGCATGATTATCCTTATCTGCTACTAAAATCATACCAGAGGAGTTTGTGGATATGTCAATAGGATAAAACTTTCCTGAATCTAACTTGGTGTCGCAACCATTATAAGTCCACAGCAGTTTTCCTCCATAGTCTAATCCCATCACCCTTCCCTCAAAATTTTTATTCACCCTATCAATGATATACATAGTGTCATTTAAGGTTGTGATTTTCCATGGTGATGTAAACAATCTCTGATTATCTTTGTCATACTCATAGATATGTTGCAAGTCACAGTCCTGATTAAGAACCACAACTCTTCTCACGCTGTCTTCGGTAGCTGGGTGTCTAATAGGAAATTCTTCAACCAACCCAACAAATATTCTATTATTTTTTGAAGCGTGAACACTTATGGATTTTAAAGGTGAAAATGACTTAAATGGTTTGAATTGTTTATCAGTTGAATACACTTGTAGATCACTTTCCCCTGTTGACAAAATAATTCCATTATTGCCTAGTTTTGCCATACTTAATACACTCATACTGAAGTCTTCTTCTACTTTAATGTTATTTCCTTCAAATATAACTTTTTGTAGTTTCCCTCCAGTATAGCTTGCAATAAATGCTTCATTGCTATCACAGTTAAGAATGTTCCATATGTTTATAATTTCACTATGATATTCTCTGACTAGTTGTAAATCTGGAACTTCATATAAATCACCAAATACTATTTTTCCTATATTTTGCTTTTTAAATATTTTTCCAGAAACAAATGTTGTTTTAAGAATGTTGCAGTTGATTGTTTCCACTGATTTCGTTGGCAAGTTCTTATCCAGCATTTTTCTTGAAGAGAAAATTTCCAAAGCCTGGTGAGAGTGTAAGACTTTCTTCAAACTCCCTTCGCTCTTTAATAAGTCCTCATTATTCTTCTGTATGTCAGACAATTCTGTTTTGATCATATTTTCTGTCGGTTTCCATATTGCATCAAGGTCATCTAGAAGTAGTTTTGCATATTTTGATATGGTTTCTGTCATTTCCTTCTCAGTTAACAGAATTTCATCTTTTATTTCTTGATAATTTTTATCACCATCCAGAAGCAGTTTTTCTAGTCTTTCCTTTTCATTTCCTAAAATCTCTTGACTAGATTCAAGTTTATTTTGTAAGGCCGTCATTTCAGAAATAGCCATATCATAAACTTCATTCAGTTTTGTACACTCATGTTTTTTATGGGAATCTATTAAACAGTCCACGCAAACTGGTTGGTCACAATCTGTACAGAATGCACAGCATATTTGATCAGTATGACTTGTACATGGCATTGTTTTTAGATCCACCTTACGAATTGCCTTTGCAACATCCTCACTTCCATAGTCTTTCAAATTGATTAATTCATGATGGTCCGTTGATTTAAGTTTTGTATGAATCTTTGTTGTACAAAGTTGACACATAAATACATCACAGTTTATACACTTCCACCTAATGTCTGATGACTCTTCACAGAACTGACACATAGCTGGTGTCTGGGCTTCATCTGTAGGGTGTGAAAATGCCATTTTTTAATGATAAAAAAAATGGTCTCAAAAAACCATTGGTGCACTTGTACATGTTGTATGAATTTACTGTATCTATAGGTTACATGTAAATTACGTCCTTGTTAGGAGGTCAAAGTACAAGTTATGTTCATGTGGATATGTAACTAGATATCTAAATTAATGTATGTCAAATACTGTTACACACTGTCACTGGGGTAAAGCTGATGACCGTAACTGCATTCACGGTCATCCCAAGATGTCGGATGAAAAATAGGTCAGTATCTGTATTGTCTGTTACAGTGTTTCTATATCATTTTCTTTACAAAGGAGACATTGATACGATGTAAATTTATAAAAGATTCACACGGAAATCACAAATTACTTCCGAGAAATGTGCATGAAACAGGAAATTCGATTTAAAAAAATCGCTAAGATGACCGTAAATCAAAATCGAGATGACCGTAACAGAATCAGCAATTCATAACAAGGGTGACCGTAATTGGTTAAAAAATGACCGTAATTTGTAAAGGATGACCGTAATTTGTAAATGATGACCGTAACTTTTAAAGGAAGATCGTCAATTCTAAAAAATATCCGTATTTGTATAACTACTTTTTTTGTATCAAATGATTAATGGTGTTGATATAAAACGTATTTATATGAGAGTATTTTCCTATAGGTAGGAGAAAATGTGACGTGCTTTAAATACAAAGTTAGTTCACCATATATATATATATTTTTTTACGGTAGAGGGTATAATTTTTAAAATGAACATACAACAAGACATGTACATGAAAAAGTGGGGAAAACATGCAACAAAAGCGCGATTAAATGACACCTTACAAGTATAATAAAAAAAAAAGTGTGCTGCACAGCCTCCAACTAAAAGCCAAAAGATTTATTTTTATTTCTGGAATTCCTTGTAATGACATATAATAAATGCACTTTTTTTTTTAAATTGCCAATGGATGTACACCCATTAATATTATATCGTCTTTGATTTGTCTTCTATTTTGTCTTGCAAGTAAAATAACAGAACCTGTTTTTAAAATACTTCGACCAAACTAGTGAAGGCGAGCTCTAGCAAAATAGATCCTTAAAATAGTCTTGTGCGTATAGCGTATCACAAGGGGCAGGGGCGGATTAAGCCATCTTAAAAAAGGGAGGGTCCCAACCCACGGTAAAGGTGGTTCAAACTAAGTGCCCCATTCAAATGCACTGATCGGTAAATAAAAAGGGACCCCCCTTGTTTCTACCACTAAGGGGAACCTTGTCGATTGTATATACAGCAATGTTATTCATATATAAAGACAAACTAAGATTTTAATCTGCTTCCTCTGGAACCATACACACAGGCTCGATTACCGGATATTCATATGTTTGATTAGTGTGTTTATGCTCCATTCATGGGCAATATGTTTTCTGGTCTGTGCGTCCGTTCGTTTGTTCGTCCGTTCGTCTGCTCGTTCGTCCGTCTGTCCAACCTCAGGTTAAAGTTTTTGGTCGAGGAGAATTTTGATGACGTTGAAGTCCAATCAACTTGAAACTTAGTACACATGTTTTCTATGATAGGATCTTTTTAATCATAATGCTAAATTACAGTTTTTTTCCCATTTTAACGGTCCACTGAACATAGAAAATTATAGTGTAGATGAGGCATGTACTAGAGACACCTCAGAGGGACACATTCTTGTTTCTTCAACTGTTCGTCGTATCTCTGTCAATTTGTATTAAAATTTTAAAGTCGTTATCAATAAATATTTCATTGTTTACGAGAAATTTGCAATTTACTTATTGTCATGAACTCAAAATACGGAAAATAGTTAAAAATAAATTGATGAAACATGTTTATATCCGCTAACTAAGCCCCTATTGAGACAAACACAACAAAAAGCTATGAATACAAATACGGATATTCTTAGAACTGAGGGTCATCATTTAAAAGTTACGATCATCCTTTATAAATTACAGTCAATCTTTACAAATTACGGTCATCTTTTACAAGTTACGGTCATCTGTTTACCAATCACGGTCATCCTTGTTTTATGTTACGGTCATCTTGAAAATATTTTGATAATGATTTACGGACATCTTAGCGATTTTTTCAAATTGAATTTCGCGTTTCCTGAACATTTTTCGGTAGTAACTTGTGATTTCTGTGTGAATCTTTTATAAATTTACATCGTATCAATGTATACTTTGTAAAGAAAATGATATAGAAACACTGTAACAGACAATACAGATACTGACCTAATTTTTCATCCGACATCTTGGGATGACCGTGAATGCAGTTACGGTCATCAGCTTTACCCCAGTGACTGTACCTATAGTTAATATATAATTGTTAAGGAATTTCCTGGTATTGTTTACCTATTCATTACTTTTATACATCTCTTCTTTCCAAAACAAATATTAAAAATAAATCCAGAGAAAGATATAAAGACACTGAACAACCAAAGGCATTTAAAAATAACAACATTACATGATTTCAGTCTTATTTTTTCATTTATCTTTATTCTTATTTACTAGTAATAACCCGTGATTGTGCAGTGTTATTGCCGATTGATTGTGTTAATTTGAATGAATATTTTGGATGTAGTGAAATGGATTGTTCTGAAAGAATTAAGTGTGTATTCTCCAGGGTGTTTTAATGATTGATTATACAATGTGCAATTTGAAATGTCTTGTCAATCCCGGAATATCAAATCTCTAAATCAGGAACTTGCTCTGAACTATTACTATTTTTATTTGATCAGATTGTTCCATACTGTGTATTACAAAAAAAAGTTATCTAATAACCCTGCAACCTACCCTACAGATCAAATGTGATAGTGCACAAACAGTTTAGATGTAAAAAAAAAAGTATGTTGTATAAGAAAGAATGGTTAGTGCGGAGTTGCAGATGTCATAAATCACCACTGCCGTAGACACCCAAGTGAAAAAAAAAATGAAACCGTGGTGCACAACTACAAACACTTCGAAGAGAACAGTGTACATTAAATTTGTTTTAGAAGTTTCACTTCAATACATAATCCTGCTAACATGTTTAACCCCGCCACATTATGTTTATAACTAACTAACTAACTAACTAATTTTATTCAGTATAAAATCCAGTACAAAAGGATCATCGCTGAAGCACATGAACACATATAAAACATATACAAAACAAAACAGCAATAAAACATAACAACCAACAATTTTTATATTTATAACAAGCAAGAGACAAAACTCACACTTCGATATTATGCACTTATTCCCACTGATGAATGTCTAATCAAAATACATTTGTCTATATATATAAGAAATCTGGTGGGGACATCAGTCTCCGAACAGTTCATCAAATATTTAAATTTATCAAAATTATCTAAATTACAAAAACATGGTATAATATTAACAATGTCATCATAAAACGTTTACCTCTCGTCTTGATAGAGGTTGCATTCACATATAAAATGAAACTCATCTTCAATTTTGTTATCAATACAATGTTTACATATTCTTTGATCCAAAGGCGTATTAGTATATCTGCCTTTTTCAATTTGTAAATTGTGGTTAGAAATTATTAATTTACATAATTGTCTAATATATTGTTTTGAGATATTTAACTTTGTATAAGTCTCAGGTTTATATTTTTTTTTACTTATAATATGTGCATAGTTTGTTTTGCTTTTCACCTGACAAACATGAGAAAAAATAATTTCCATATCTTTCTTGTAATATCTTTTTCACGGCAGATATGAATTTTCCTTCTGACATAGTTCCTTTATTATTCCAAACATGGTCAAAACGAATGAATTTTAGAAACTGAAAAATGTGTTTATTGAAGGTACATGGAAAGGTACAATCAACATCTTCGATTGACTTATATGCTAATTTTGAAAAATTCAAAAGAGGGTCTTTATACAAATATAGCCAGTATTTAAGAGACTGCAAAATAACAAATATAGAGATTGGATAACGACCAAGTTCTGCCATACTGGCAATATTAGAAGCATATTTCGTGGCACCAAGTACATATTTACAATATCGAATGTGAAACTTTTCAGGTGCAAAATTTAAAAAAGTTTTTTCTAAATCATCATTTGAACCTTGTTTTAATCTTTTGTCCAGGTTACGAATGTACGAACCCCACAATTTACTTCCATAGAGAAGGACGGGTTTAACACATGAGTCAAAAAGCTTTAAAAGCAAAGGTGTATTATTATGTGTACAATAAAATTTACGTTTAATCATGAAAATTACTTTAAGTGCTTTCTTACTAAGATCTTCAACTGCAGTACTGAAAGAACCAGATGCTCTCATTACAATACCTAGGTATTTATACTCTTGAATACTTTTGATCAGATTTTGATTAAAATAAAAATTACAGTCTTTCAATAATTTACCTGATTTGTTAAATACTATTATTTGAGTTTTTTCTATATTCAATGATAATTGCCATTTTTGACAATAAAGTTCCAATGAGGATAAACAATTTTGTAGCCCTTCTTTGGTTTGAGACATTAAAATTATGTCATCTGCATACATTAAACAATCTAAACTTGTATTCCCTATATCTACTGGATCATACTTCTTATCAAGATATCCTGGAAAGTCATTCATAAATAAATTGAAAAGAAGGGGACTCAGTATACACCCTTGTTTAACACCAACATTTGAGAGTATGGAATCAGTCAGTCCGGAATCTAGTTTAACTGAATATTTAACACATGTGGACATATTAGTTAAATGGAAAATATTGCCACTAATACCTTGCTCAAAAAGTTTAGAAAACAGAAAATTCCTCCGGACTGTGTCGAAGGCTTTTCTAAAATCAACAAAACAGCAATATAGATATTTGTTTGCCCTAAACATTTCATCCACAATAGATTTTAATGTATAAACATGATCAATTGTTCTATTAGCTTTTCTAAAGCCTATTTGATTTTTACATAGTATGTTGTTCTCAGTTACAAAAAAAATCTAATCTGTTGCATAAGATCTTTACAAACAACTTACTTATTGCTATACCTCTATAGTTACTTGGATCTCTAATTTATATGTGCCTGTCCCAAGTCAGGAGCCTGCAATTCAGTGGTTGTCGTTTGTTGCTGTGTTATAATATATACATATTTGGTGTTCGTTCATTTTTTGTACGTTAATTAGGCCGTTAATTTTCTCGTTTGAATTGTTTTACATTTGTCATTTCGGGGCCTTTTATAGCTTACCATGCGGTATGGGCTTTGCTCGCTGACCGTTGAAGGCCGTACGGTGACCTATAATTGTTAATTTGTGTCATTTGGTCTCTTGTGAAGAGTTGTCTTGTTGGCAAATACACCACATTTTCTTTTTTATATATATATATATATATAAGAGTTGTTTGAACCTACAAATGTTACAGACGGACGGACGGATATGTGAAATATTATATATGGCCGGTTCGCTGGTGGAGGTATAAAAAGATGGCAAATATATGTAACATTATTAAAACATAGAATGGTCTGAAGTTTAATTTAAAACTTCCTTGTACACTATATTTTGTGTTGTGTATTTCTCATTGACGAAGGAATCTTTGTTAGGAAGTATTGTTAATTAATGAAAAGAGCGGACTCTAGATAGGGCAACATATAATTGTCCATGGGAGAAAACTGGCTCTGTACCCACATCGCCCACCTTTTTATTTTGTTACTGTCAATGCAGTGTACCGTTGTAGTTCGACTTAAATTAGTTTTTTTCAGAACGTAGAGAAGCTTACTGTCAAGGCAGTTACCCTAGCAGTGCCAGTGTACCCACATCGCCCACCTTTTTATTTTGTTACTGTCAATGCAGTGTACCCTTGTAGCTCTACTTAAAATAGTTTTTTTTCAGAACGCAGAGAAGCGAGAAGCGATATTGATAGTCGACTTTATTATTTACAGAATTTTATTCCTGTGGGTGAACGTTGTGCACTGAAGTCTCGATTTGGGTTCCCTCCATTGTGGCTCTAAATAAGTGAACGAACTAAAGCGGGTGCGTGTGTTGGTCATCAAGGCAACACTACACTGTAAGCATTACTTTTCAGTTCAACTGAGTTCGACTTAAAATAGTTTTTTCAGAATGTTCAACTTACACATGCGATATGACCGGAAGCTATATGTTACATATACTATTGGTATCGGTGTCTGACTCGACCCGGAACTTCTTAATTATTGGCAATATTAATTACGTGGAAAACAAATGGGCCTGGAGTGGTGCAATTTTTAATCAACAGCATAGTTCTATATTAGTTATATATAAAGTTGAATTCTTTGATTCATCGTTTTTACGTGATGACGGCTGACAAATTGGACCTCGTTATTTTAGTATTATAGATTTATATTTTCAAGTGCATAAATAGCTAGGTGATAATAATTTTACGCTTTAAACAAGTAAGAGTCTCTCAACTAAACACTATACAACTTGAAAAAATGTCAAGCGAAAGTTTTCTACCTTTTAATTCAATAAATATAATACTATAATCAGGAATACAAGATCTGCAAAGTGTCAGTTTGACCGAGATAATTGAGTGATATGCCTCTTATTTTTGACGATTATTATCTCTAGTGACACTTTCTCAAAAACAATAATAGATGGGTAGGAATTATGAACAGCAAAAAGATCAATGCAAGCTGCATTTTGTAAGACTCTTCAACTTCGTACTTTATTTGGCCTTTTTAATCTTTTTTTTTATTCGAGCGTCAGTGATGAGTCTTTTTTTTATATGAAACGCGTGTTAATACAAAATTTAATCCTGGTATCTATGATGAGTTATATGACACATGAGCAATAGTTATCAAAGGTATCAGGATTATAATTTAGTACGTCAGACGCGCGTTTCGTCTACATAAGACTCTTTAGTGACGCTCATATCAAAATATTTATAAAGCCAAACAAATACGAAGTTGAAGAGCATTGAGGGTCCGAAATTCCAAAAAATTTTTGCCAAATACGGCTACGGTAATGTAAATTGCGGCTATTATATTTATTTTGTTTATTTGCTGAGTAGTATTTACAGTTGTAATTAACGAATGAGGTTCATGGAAGATAAAACTGATTTTAAACAGATGTTAAACGAGTAGTAAGGTAGGGTTTATAATTTAATATATTTTAAAGAATATGGTTTAACATCATACAAGATATCAAACTTTTTTATTTCTGAATTAGCAGTGCGTTCCAACTGTATCAGATGTCAGAAGAGACAAAACTTGCAAAGAAGAAATCAGATTTATCATTATTTGATAGCATCTTATCAGGTAAAACAAGAAAAAATAGACTTCACATAAGACTTCACCAAGTCAAATGACGGAATGGACGTGGGAAATTCTTAGACAATATGTATGACATTAAAGGGATAACATATTTTTATGAATTTAATCTTAAGTACAATGCATTCCAACGAAAAGCAGTTAATATACCAAATACATTGTTATAATTGTGATTTTTATATATGACCCCGAAACTTCTTCTGTTACATATATACATAAAACAATATACAATATATTATTTTTCATATGTTTGATATAATAATATGGAAAAAGGAAAATAGTTTAATTTATTACTAAGATTGTAATAAACAAAAAATCTTAATTTATTTATGTGTTTAATTTGGGTTTCAATAGCATATAAAAACAGACATCAAATAATGCTTCAAAATGTCACAGGTGGCAATCATCATGTAATCAACATATATTCTAATTGTTTAGTTTTCCTCTCCATTATCTATTAAAGTATTTGAATGATAATAAATTGTTACAACTTAAATGATTGTTATTACATTGATTTATTTCAGCTTTATGATTAAGCAATTAAGAGAAACTTTAACATACCATGCTACTGGCACAAAAACTTTGCCTTGGTTTGTGAAATAATGATGCATATAAAAAGTAAATACAATAAGAAGGAAATTCTGAAGAAAGTTGTTCAACATTTTGAACTTTTTCTGAATAAAGATCCTGGTGATGCAGACAATAATGCTATTAGGAAAGCTCTTGTTTCAATGGAAACACAATTAAACGGTTTTAATGGTAAAATTGTGTAAAGTTGTCAAAGTTGGATTGAAGAAGGAGCATTGCTTGCATTTAACCCATTACAACGGTGATAAGGGGGAAAAAAGCAATATTTTGTTCTGTGACACTACATGCAAACTTTTTTTTTAGTTAGATCTGTTTCTGAGATTTTCATCATTATACACATGCTGTTGAGATATATTCAATCTGTTGCTTTAATTTTGTTTCATGAATGTTTCTAAAGATTTTAAAAAGACTATGTATTATTATTTGCCATCATTCAATTGATGATTTGTTATCATTAACATTGTTAATAATTTCTTATCTTATCTTATTCTTGTCCTTCCCTCCTCATGTATGCTACAATTATTGTGTGTTTGTGATAAAAGTATCTGAAACTAATATTATTATCTCAGAAAGTAGAACTACTTCAAACCATACAAAAAAAAATGAATCTGAAATCAAATTTAAATATGGAACATTAGTGGGGAAAAAAAGAGAAGTGTATGATGAAAACTAGGCTAGGAGAGTTTGTCTTGTATATAGTATATAGGAAATAAATGGGGACGATTTATCCATGATAAAAAGGGGGGGGGGATCTTCAAAATATCTAAAAGTACAACATTAATAATTTAATCTGTTTTTTGTTTTTGCATTTTTGTTTCTTTTTTGCTTTATTGATTAATCAATCCTGTTCAATAATGGCCATCTGAACTGAATTTGGACTTAATTTTGATTCCTCGTATTGAGTAAATACGAAACTTTCTTGTAAGAGAACCATAGGAGTAAAAAGATAAACAGTCAAAAAAGTAGCCTTTTGTAAGGCTAAACTTCTGACTGGAGTATGTTTTTGGTATTTCTAATTCATTCTGACTTTGATTTGACTTGATATGGGCTTGAGAGTTTAAATTTGTGACCTTTGCTTGTTTTTTTCCTGGATATGCTTACAAATATTTAAGATGTTTATCCAGCACTAAATAATCATTCAAACTTTCACAGATTACATGAATTGAACAAAATTCTAGCCTCAAACTGAATTTCGGTTTCCAATAGTTGTAAAAACTTATTAATGATACTTAGGATTATAATCTAATACGCCAAACGAGTGTTTTGTCTAGATAAGACTAACCAGTGACACTAAAATTGAAACATTTGGAATACAAAATCCAATTCCAAGTTAAAGAGCATAGAGAACCCTTCATTCCAAAAACATTATGATAAAAGTTGCTAATTCCATCTGTGCTTAGAGTTCAACATTTTATAAACAGTTAATTTACAGAATAATGTACCATATCAATGATATTTCATTTCTGCACAAGCAATAGAATGCTTGAAAATTGACAAAGCATAATAATAGATTCATCTTTAAAGTTTTTGATGCTTTTCACAGTGCGTTTAATCTTAAGATGAATATTCGAGTAATTAATGGGTTATCAATACGTTATATTAAGATTGTGTCATGTGAAAGTGTCTTGAACTCCTGTCTGGGATTAAAGGGGAGTTTCAACAATTATGCCCTAAATTGTGGGAAACATACTCTACTGAACAAGACCAAATAAATTGCTTATGACCATGGCTACTGATATAAAACATGTACCTTACTATTTAATACATAGCATACATGTTTTGTTAATCTTATCTATATTTTGTGGTAAATATGAGTGTTTCAAATTCAAATTGTTGAATTATCTACTGAGATCATTGTATTTATACATACATCTCTATATAAGCGTGTTGATTCTGTTTACAATGAGTTTTAACCTATGTTGTCTTTCTTATTCATTTTTTATGTGTTAATTATGATCTTTCAAACATTTAAAATCAAGTCTAACATTTGATTCAACTTATATGTATAATATATACAAATCTAGTGAATCTAAACCAGGGATAACATAAGGGTAACATTTGAAATACGATAACAAAATAATGTGATTCGTTTTATTTGAATCAAAGAAAACTGTCAAATATACTTTGTTTATAATGGACAATTCATTTTAAAAACAAAGATGTGGTATGATTGCCGAAGGGACAACTATTCTCAAAAGACCAAATGACACAGAAATAAAAAAATAAACCAAACATGCATTTTATATAAATGATGCATTATATTTTCGAATTTTAGACATTAAACGACAGGGCTTAAGAACAAGATTTATCTAATTTCTCTTTGGTTCAACATTTGTGTCCCATTTTTAACACCCTCCCTCAAAAACAAAAAGAAGAAAAATGATAAACATGAATCTTTTAAAAAAAACATTCTGACCAGACAATTTTAGGTTATCAGATACCTACGAGGGTTCATCTGATCAATTTATATCTTATCATACCAGCAAATTAAATACCTGATTTACCAGAGTGTATATTTTATATTTTGAGAACCTTGATCTGTTTTATTTTTCAAACATTGTGTCTCATAAACTGTCATATTTTGTATAGCAACGTTTTTTGATTTGTATGAGCTTATTTAATGATTAAAAAAAATCTGTTAAAAAAAATATTAAGGTAGCATAAATCTGACTAGATAAATTAAGGTTGTCAGACAACTATGATGATTCACCAGATCATTGTTTATCATACCAGCAAATTAAATATCTGATTTACCAGACTGAGAGTATATTTCATATTTTGAGGACTTTGATATGTTTTATTTTTTCGAACATTGTGTCTCATCAACTGTGATATTTTGTATCACAACTTATTTTTGTATTTAATAGCTTATTAAAATATTTAATAATTTTGTATTTGATGCTTCGTTGTTGTATCACACTGTTCGCATCCTTGTTATACAGTACTTACAACAAAAACTAGAAGACTTTCTTGCCAGATAGCTGATAAATCTTGGATGAATAAAACCGCAATTGAGGTTGAATCATGTTAGCAGTAATTGCTCCTGCCCATGAATCGATGGAAGGCCTTTAGTAATTTGCTAGTATTTGCATGTGTTGTCAAATCAAACCATCTGTCACAACAACCTTTGTGAATGCAATCCTCAGAGACTGTTTGAGAGAAAACTGTCAAACTTAAAAGAGTTGTTTGCCATCATGATAGATAACCATATTATATCCCAATTTTGATTAGGTCTCCTATTTTTAGGTACGTTCTATGCGTATTGGATATTGACGTGCCTACCTCAATAATATGGAGCTTATATGAAATAGTAAATTACTATACAACAGTTGAATGTAGCAATTATAGGTCACCGTACAACTTCAACAAGGAACAAACCCCATACTGTATAATTATCCACAAAGACTTGAAAACACATGAAACAGAAATATATCTCCATAGAAGTAACACTGAAATTACTTCTATACCTTGATAATTCAATGTTAAACTTTATGACATAGTTTTATAGACGATTGTGATATTGTGCACCTTCCTTTGAAGGAATGATATAGGCTTTGTAGTTGTCGTTTGTTTATGTAATGTATACGTGTTTCTAGTTTCTCGTTTTTTTTCATATAGATTAGACCGTTAGTTTTCCCGTTTGAATGGTTTTACACTAGTAATTTTGGGGCCATTTATAGCTTGTTGATCGGTGTGAGCCAAGGCTCCGTGTTGAAGGCCGTACATTGACCTATAATGGTTTTCTTTTTGTAAATTGTTATTTGGATGGAGAGTTGTCTCATTGGCACTCACATCACATCTTCCTATATCTATTTGATGAAATTTAATAACCCACAACAATTCAGTCTAAAAATATTTTAAAATGGAAAAGGCTTTCAACAAAATCCTTGTATAAACATAAACCTATATCAACATTTCAAGATTAAGATATCCAGTTGCACTTTTTGAGGTTCGAAGCACCAAGTGATATATTGATAAACTTGGTTGAAAAGTGAGAGTATGTTTGCATATAAAAATGTCTGTCAAATGAAAATAGATGTTATAAATTTTTAGTCATTTTCATCATTTTATAACGAATGAGAGAAAGAACTCTTTTTGATTCAGCCATACTGGATCTATGTGATAACTCTGGTTTTGGAGATACTTAATAGTTGAAGAAATATCATGAAACAAGTTATTTCTGCACCATTTTAATCACCAAATGCCAACTTTTGACATGTTATTTGCCATTAATTAAGAAAGGATTGGTCGAAACATCCTTTTATTTTAGATTTACACTTGAGGGAAATCACAAGCCCAGTAGTCAGCACTTTTAGTGCCGACATGAATTCTCATTGATCTGGTTATATTTATTAATTTACTGTTTACAAATTTTTGAATTTTTTGAAATACTAAGGCTTTTCTACCTCAGGCATAGATTACCTTAGCTGTATTTGGCAAAACTTTTAGGAATTTTGGTCCTCAATGCTCTTCAACTTCGTACTTCATTAGGCATTATTAACTTTTTGGGATTCGAGCGTCACTGATGAGTCTTTTGTAGACGAAACGCGCGTCTGGTGGATATACTAAATTTAGTTCTGGTATCTATGATGAGTTTATTTGCATATAGCTCCTTTGTAAATCACAATGTAATTGTAAAAAAAAATCACTCCGTCATTGTTTGGAAATGAGAAGAAAAAAAAAATATAGAAAAAAGAGACCAATTGTCAAGTTCATAAATATACTTTTCAGTTGGAGATTTTGAACAGTCAATACAATTTTTTCTTTTCTCAACAGTACCATACCACCCATTCCATACATATATATCATTTAGAATGTTATGTTCACATTTTATGAACTTTATTTATGTTCCTCATACAAAAGCATCCACAACAGAGTAATGAGGACGACATAATGAAAACGACACTGCAAAGGTTTTACGGTCACCAATATAATGTGTTTGCCAGATACATAGTGTTATCAACTTATTAGCGAAATGTTTTCGAAGATTTGACATTAAGATATCAGTATAGGTATTCAATATGTTTACCGATTGTGTCATGTTGACTGGCTATATATTTATGTTTTGTTCTTAGTTTATTTTAGGTATTCGTTCCTGTCATGTAATGTTGTCATTTTAGCGGTATATTCAACTTTGCCGTAAAGCGTGAGGTTTATCTATCTACAAAACAAGGTGCAACCCATCATTTTTTCTTAACATATCCTGTACTACTATTGCCTTTATTCAGCTTGGCTGGTAGTGCATATAAAAAAGAAGATGTGGTATGATTGCCAATGAGACAACTATCCACAAAAGACCAAAATGACACAGACATTAACAACTATAGGTCACCGTACGGCCTTCAACAATGAGCAAAGCCCATACCGCATAGTCAGCTATAATAGGCCCCGATAAGACAATGTAAAACAATTCAAACGAGAAAACTAACGGCCTTTTTTATGTAAAAAAATGAACGAAAAACAAATATGTAACACATAAACAAACGGCAACCACTGAATTACAGGCTCCTGACTTGGGACAGGCACATACATAAATAATGTGGCGTGCATAGCAACAGACGCATCACCCTCAAGTTAACTCCTTTTTGAGTTCCTGCTATTTCCTTAGTTTTTATTTGGTAACTATATTTGTCTCTCTATTAATATTGATTTACCAACTTTGAACTACCGTCACCTTAATTTCCAATCCGGGTCTCATTTTGCAAAATAAAAATAAACATTCATAACCACTTAAGCAATCACTTGGACATTTATTGTTAAGCAATCAATAATATCAATATTATTCCTTATGTTGAAAATATTTTCTTTTGGTAGCTTTCTGATTTAAACGTGTAGAAATTTCTGCTAAAAGAAAATGTTAAATGATTTGGAGACGATTCAACCACGTATAAGAGTTGCAAGAGATACCAAAGTTACATTCAAAGTCATCAATCGAAAATAAACTGACAACGCCATGGAAAAAAAACACACAAAGAAACCAAACAACAGTATAAAAAACACAACATAGAAAAATAAAGAATGAGCAAGACGAACGCCACCAAATAGTTATAAGCAATCAATGAATAGTGCTTTATTAATATGTTCAATACATGCTTAACTTTAAATTAGTTTTACAGCAAATATTTTCGCCTTACTGTCTTTGTCAGCTGCCCATGCATTGCAACCAATCCACAAAATCCCATTGATGTCAATACTTAGACTCTTAGACTAAGTGGTAATTCAATCCCTAGGGATTCTATATCCTTACATGCAATAATATCCCCAGCAGAATTTAACATATGTATAGCATGGTTGTCTTCATCTGAAACCAAAATCACGTCAGAAGAGGTTGCTGCTATATCACTTGGATAGAATTTTTCTGTATCTAAATTAATATCACATCCCCTATATGTCCTTAGTTGTTGTCCACCATAGTCTAACACTATGACCCTTCCTTTCCTCTCTTCACTTAAGCTATCAATGATATAAATATTGTCATTCAATGTTAATATTCGTCGTGGTGATGTAAACAGTCTCTGATTATCTTTATCATACTCATAGGTAAGCTGAATATCACCGTCCGGGTTAAGAACCACCACTCTTCTCATACTGTCATTTGTAGCTGGAAATGTGACAGGATAACATTCCGTCAACCCAACAAATATTTCATTGTTTTGGGAAACGTGAACACTGATGGATTTTAAAGGAGAAAAACACTTAAACGGATTGATTTGTTTATTAACGGTATACAATTGTAATTTACTTTCTCCTGTTGCCACAAGAATTTCATTACTACTTAATTTTGCCATGCTACATACATGTGTGTTGAGGTCTTCCTCTGCTTTGATATTATTTCCTTCAAATTTTACTTTTTGTAGTTTTTTTTCACCATCACATGTAATTAATGATGTATTGTTATCACAGTTCACTATTTCTAGTACATATGGAAAATCACTAATGTAGCTATTGACTAGTTCTAAATCTGGAACTCGATACAAATCACCAAAAAAGTTTTTTATGGTGTTTTTTTTCGAATATATTTCCAGAAATAAATTTTGTTTTCAGAATGTCGTAGTTTAATGTTTCCACTGAAACTTTTGGCAAAGTATCTTCCAACAATTTTCTCGCATAGAAAATGTCGGATGCTTGATGAGACTGCAAGGTTTTCTTCAAAGTTTCTACTCTTGCTATTAAGTTTTCTTTCGTCTTTTGCATCACAGACAGTTCTGTTTTTATCTTGTTCTCAGTAGGTTTCCATATTGAATCAAGTTTCTGTAAAAGTTCTTTTGCATGTTTCGATACTACTTCTTTAATTTTCATTTCGTTAAGTATAATTTCATCATTAATTTCTTGGTAATTTTTATCACCATCTAGAAGTTTTTTTTCTAGTCTTTCCTTTTCAGTTCCCAAAATTTCTTGACTAGATTCAAGTTTGTTTTGTAATTCCTTCATTTTAGAAATAGCTATATCATAAACTTCATTCAGTTTTCTATACTTATGTTTTTGATGGAACTCTATCAAACAGTCCAAGCACACTGGTTTGTCACAATCTGTACAAAATGCACAGCACATTTGGTCATTATGGACTTTACATGAAGATCTACCTTACGAATTTTATTTGCAACATATTCACTTCCATAGTCTTTTAAATTAATTAATTCAAGTTGTTTTGTTGATTTAAGTTTTGTATGAATCTTTGTTGTACAAAGTTGACACATAATTACATCACAGTTTATACATTTCCACCTTAGATCTGAGGACTCTTCACAGAGCTGACATACTGCTGGTGTCTGGGCTTCATCTGTATGTTGTGAACAGGCCATTTCTTGATAATCTCAAAAAGTCCGTGATGCACTTGTATCTATAAGTTATAGGTAAATTACTTCCTTGTTGGAAGGTCAAGATTAATTTAGTATAAAAAGATATTCATGGATTTAAATGGAACGATAAACTAGAAATCTAATGTAGGTCATAACTTGTAATAAACTGTATAGTTTGCAGATAATTATTAAGGAATTTCCTGGTATTGTTTACGTCTCCTTTGCCTAACATCTCCCCTTTCCGTAATAAAAAAAAAAAACAAATAACAAACAACAAATGCAATGAAAGAAGAAGAAAAACCAGAACCACTTTAAGATGACTTCATGTATCGTCACAGTTTTTTTTCTAATTATCTATTGTTTTACTCAGAGTATATAAATAGCTTAGCCATGTTAAATTTTACCATGTAAGTGCTATATGAATATTTCTTGCAACTTTTTCAAATAGTCCAAAACTTGTCAAATTTATGAAATCTCACTATATACACACCACAAAATAGGAAATGCAGTTGTATTTTAAGTTTACCTGGAACCTATAGACCATGTTAGACAATTGCCATTTAAAAAAAATACACCTCTTAATCAAGAAACAAGCCAAAGTTGAACTGCATGCTCTTAAATGATGATTTTGGCTTAAATTTACGTGTTTGCCTATTACATAAAATAAACGATACAAAATTCAGAAAAATTACAATCTTACTGAAACTAATGTATAATTGCTAACATAAGTTATTGCCCTTGAATGAAGATTTGACTGATTTTCGTTGGTTTGCCTATAATCATGAAAAATATATCAGAATTATAAAAATAATTGAACAGCTTAAAATATAAGCAAAACAAAATCTACCAAAATGTTAATATGACCATTTGGATGACTCTTTACAGGAGTAATTGTCCATAAAGTACATGTACCTTCATTCATCTTTTGTTGGAGTGGCATGTAATGGGGGATCTAACCGAGGATTAAGAGAGTTCTAACCATATGTCTCCATGCATTGATTGTCCCAAAAAATTTGTAAGGGTTCTGCGGAACCCAGTGTCTCGGCTACTTTTGCTGTTAATCACACACTCATCAAAAATGATGAAAAAAATCAATAAAATTATTCCTCTCGATACTATCTTTTGATTGTCAGAAGCTTCTGTCCAAGTTTGGTAAAAATCCAGGCTAGTTTAAGAATCTTAAAAATGTTTTAAATACTTCAACTGCAGACTGTATGTAATGTTAACTGGAAGAAAAACTAAGTCCATTTATAAGTAAATTACGGGAAAAATGGAATTTTATTTTTACAAAATTTACTTCTGGATACTATCTTCTGATTATAAACAAGCTTCTGGCCGAGTTTCTTACAATTCCAGGATAGTTTAAGAAAGTTATTATCTTATGATCAGAAACAAGCTTTTGTCTAATTATAAAAATTTCAAAAAATTTAACCACAGAGTGAATGTTTTGTTTCTGGCAAAAAAACTAAGTCCATTTATAAGTAAAATACGGAAAAGTGGAAATTTATTTTTACAAAATTTTCTTCTTGATACTATCTTATGATCATAAACAAGCTTCTGTCCAAGTTTGGTACAAATCAAGGATAGTTTATGAAAGTTATTAAAATTTAAAAAAACTTTGACCACAGAGTGAATGTAATGTTTCCTGGCAGAAAAAACTAAGTCCATTTATAAGTAAAATACGGAAAAAACGGAATTTTATTTTTACAAAATTTACTTCTGGATACTATCTCCTGATCATAAACAAGCTTCTGGCCAAGTTTTGTACATTTCCAGGATAGTTTAAGAAAGTTATTAAAATTTTAAAAACTTTAACCACAGAGTGAATGTAATGTTTCCTGGCAGAAAAAACTAAGTCCATTTATAAGTAAAATACGGAAAAAACGGAATTTTATTTTTACAAAATTTACTTCTGGATACTATCTTATGAACATAAACAAGCTTCTGTCCAAGTTTCGTACAATTCAAGGATAGTTTAAGAAAGTTATTCAAATTTCAAAAACTTTAACCACAGAGTGATTATTTGTGGACGCCGCCGACGACGACGACGCCGACGCCGACGGAATGTAGGATCGCTATGTCTCGCTTTTTCGACTAAAGTCGAAGGCTCGACAAAAAGAGGGTGTTTTGACTCCCAGAATTCAACTTTTCCGAATTCACTACTGCATGAATTATTTTTTAAATGTTTCAAAAGGGCAGTATTATCTCAAGAATCTTAAAAGATGTGTAGACACTGCATACATCGACAATTATCAGGATTGCAGGTTCTTCAAAAATGCCAATTTGACTAAAACCAATGAATTTTTGGCCTCCTTCTATTTTTAACAGATTCGTTGAAACTACTAACAACATAAAGGTAAGGTGAGCAATTTATGCTCTTAGGTTCCTTTTTTTATTTGCAAATTAGTATTTACAGTCGTAAGTTGTTAAGTTCGTAATTATTGAATGAGGTTTATGTAAGATAAGACGGATTCAAATAGTAAGATAAAGATTGTAATTTAATCAAGTTAAAAAAAATGTTTTAACAGATCATGCCAGATATCCAACTTTTTCTTTCAGAATTAGCAGTGCTTTCCAACTATATCAGATGGCAGAAGAGGCAAACATTGCCAAGAAAAAATCAGAATATTTAATAGCTTCTTATCAGGTAGGCCCAAGAAAATGGTAGACTCAACAAAGTTAAATGTTGAATAAGAAATCCCTAGACAATAAATAAAACATAAAAGGGATAACAGAATAAAATTTACTTTTTTTTATGAATTAAATAGTACAATGTATGTCAATGAAAGGGGGATAAATATTTCAAATGCATTGTATTTTGGTGATTTTTTATTTGATGAGCCCAAAACTCTTTCTGCTACATATACATTCTACCACTGCATTTAGTGCTATACGATATTTATCCACTCTAGACAGTTACATTTTCAAATTTAAAACGTGATGCTCGCCAAGCGAAAGTGGATAAATATAGTATTACACGAGAATTAGTTGTGGAATCTGTTTCTCAAACGATTTTTAAACAATATGTGGGCAAACGTCTTTTGGAATGATTTGCAATAAGACGTGTTCTTTCTATGTGATGTCATCAGACATGGTCGCCTTTTTTTCATGCCGTTACAATAGGAAATTCAGAAGAAAGTTTGACGTCATAATTGAATTTTGACCAATGAAGACCTGAGATCAAACAAATCACACGTTAATTAAATGAAAATAGTCAACAGGTCGGGAAAAGGATAGATAGAGTAAGAATTAGAGAAATACATATATATACAACAATATACAATATATTTCATATTTTGTACTTTAATAATAATGTTAAGTATGAAAGCAGGTTTATTCAAACTTACATTGTAAGAAACAAACAAAAAATGATTTTGTTCATTGATTTTTGTTTTGAATTTGTATCAATAAATAAAGAAAACTGATATCAAAGAATGTTACTTAATATGATAGCAGGGATTATGTTACGTAAACAACAGATATTATAGTGTTCAGTTTTCTTCTCCATTATCTATGATATTAATTGAATGATAATAAATTGTTACAACTCAAATGATTGTTAATACATTGATTGATTTTCAGCTTTATGATTCTGTAGTTACGAGAAATGTTAATATTCCAAGCTACTGGCACAAACACTTTGCCTTGGTTTGAGAAAGAATGATGCATAAAGAAAGTAAAAACAACAAGAAGGAGATGCTGAAGAAGGTTATTCTACACTTTGAACTGTTTCTGAAGAAAGATCCTTGTGACACAAACAGTGATGCTATCCGAAAAGCTCTGGTTTCTATGAAAACACAATTAAACAGTTTTAATGGTAAAATTGTGTGAAGTAATTAAATGTGGATTGAAGCAGGAGCATTACTGACATTTGACCAATTCCAATTGGAAAAAGGAAACAAAAATATGCAATATTTTTTTTTGTGACACTACATGCAAACATTTCTTTTAGTTAGATCTGTTTCTGATATCTGCATCATTATTAGCATGCAGTTGAAATTTTTTTAAATTGTTGCTTCGTTAAAGTTTTTTTTAGAGATTTTGAAAAGTAATGTTTGTTAGTATTTGATATCAATTTATTGATGATTTGCTATCTTTACCATTGTTGATAATTTCATATCTCATCTTATTCTTGTCCCTCCCTTTCATGTAAGATACAATAATTATATTGCTTGTGTTTGTGATAAGAGTATCTGAAAGCAATCTGTGAAAATGGAACAATCTCATACCATGTGTTGCACAAGAATATATTTGAATCTGCAAGTTGAATTGTCTAAATGTCTAGACGAATTAGAAAGACACTTGAAATCAATACCCAATTAACACAGAACAAACTGAAATAACACTCTTATATAAATATAATATTCCCTGTAAAGAATTTGACAAAGTAAAATCAGATAAAAGTAGTAATATGTTAATACTCATACAAACAACAGAATATTTATAAGATTAAATAAACATGTATGTTATTTATTACAGAGTAAGGTACATGTTTTATATCAGTAACAACATCATTGCAAATATAACGGAATGTGATTACTCTGACGTACAAGTGAGAGGTTTAGCGCTATAAAACCAGTTTCAATCCACTATTTTCTACATTTGAAAATGCCCGTTTCAAGTCAGGAATATAACAGTTGTTGTCCATTCGTTTTTTATATGCTTTGTCATTTGATTATGCCATGTGATTAGGGACTTTCTGATTAAGTTTTCCTCGGGGTTCAGTATTTTTGTGATTTTACTTTTTAACATACCAGCAAATTAAGTACCTGATTTACCTGTATTTTATATTTTGACGACCTTGATATGTTTTATTTATGTGAACTGTGTGTCTCTTTGACTGTGATATTTTGTGTAACAACATTTTCTTTTGTATTTAATAGCTTTATTAATTAAATTTATACTTTTGTAGTTCATGCTGTGTTGTTGTTTCACACTGTTTACACTGTTTCGTTATTATACACTGCAGTGCTTACAAAAAAAACCTAGTCTTTTGTGCTAGTAGTCTACTTTATTTTCATATTTTTATTAGGCACTGTTTTGTTAAAACAAAAATAGTTGATGGAACTCAGTTACGTAAATTAGATTTTTTTTCTTTAAAGCTGTTTAATCTTTATAGATCTATAATTGTGTAAATATTACTGGTTTTTGGATTGACTCCTTATAAGAACTACTGCACCTAAATACATATTTAATGGTTTTTTTTATGGCCTTCCCATGAATCAATGGAAGGCCTATAGTAATTAGCTGGTCTGTGTACGGGTCCTAAAACCATCTGTCACAATTACCTTTGTGAATGCAGCTTCTCTAAGACGGTCACACTTAGGATTGTTTGCCATCATGATAGATGACCATATCATACCCTCATTTTGAATAAACTATTACTATGTACGTGTTGTGCGTATTGAACTTTATCTTTTTTAGACTATCATATCCCGATACCACAGCTTATATAAAATAATAAATAAGGCTGAATGTAGCAATTATAGGTCACCGTACAACTTCAACAATGACCAAAACACATACGGTATAGTTATCAACAAAACACTTCAAAACATATGAAACAAAAATATATCTCCGTAGAAGTGACAAAGAAATCACCTTGATAACTCAATGTTAAACTTTGTGACATAGTCCTATAGACATTTGTGATATAGTGCATCATCAAATGTGTGCCTTCCTTTGAAGGAATGATAAAGGCTTTGAAGAAATTTATTATTTTTTTAATTAAGAAATAGATGGTATAAATTGTTTGTCATTTTCATCATCTTATAACGAATCAGTGAAATAACGCTTTATTCATTTTTTTTTATTCAGCCATGCTGGATCTAAGCGATTACTATGGTTTTAGAGATGGTGCAGAATACTTAATAATATTTGGTGACATATCATGAAACTAATTATGTGTGTTTATGACTTGCAGAAACCTTCTACACCATCTTAATCATTAACTGCCATCTTTTGACACGTTATTTGCCCTTAAATTAAGAAAAGATTGGTCGTAGCATTCTTTTAGAATAGTTATACTCTTGAATAAAGAAACTATAGAAAAAAGTATGTTCAGAATGAATATCACACTAGCTATAAATATGGCTGGATCACAACATCTATTTCTATACATGTTTAAAGAAATATAAACCTAAACTAGTTTTACTCCAAATATTTTTGCTTTACTGTTTTTGTCAGTTACCCATGTATTGCAGCCAATCCACAAAATTCCGTACTTGTCACTACTAAGACTAACTGGTAATTCAATCTCTAAGGCTTTTACAGCTTTACATACAACAATCTCCCCATTATAATTTAAAACATGTATAGCATGATTCTTTTGATCAGAAACTAAAAGCATATCATTGGAAGTTATCGTTATGTCACTTGGATAAAATTTTCCTGTATCTAAATTGATATCACATCTCTTATATGTCCAACGAACTTGTCCACCATAGTCTAACCTAATGACCCCGACTTCCCACTGATCATTTACCCTAGCAATGATATAAATATTGTCATTCAAGGATATGATTCTCCGTGGCTCTGTGAAAAACCTTTGACTGTCTTTGTCATACACGTATGTATGTTGAAGGTCACCGTTCAGATTGAGAACAGCAACTCTTCGTTCTCATACTGTCTTCTGTAGCTGGAAAAGTAACAGGAAAACATTCAATCAGCCCAACAAATATCTCATTGTTTTGAGAAACGTTGACACTTATGGATTTTAAGGAAGTAAATGTCTTAAATGGTTTAATTTTTTTATCAAGAGAATACACTTCCCTGTTGTCAAAAGTATCTCATTATTATTTGATATTCCCATATTAAGTACAGGTATATTGAAGTCTTCCTCTACTATAATGTTATTTTCTTCAAATTTCACTTTTTGTAGTTTTTGCACATTATAACAAGCAATTAATGCTGTATTGCTATCACAGTTAAATATGTCTAGTACATAAGAAAAATCACTTTGATAGCTTCCTACCAGTTCTAAGTCTGGAACTGCATAAAGGCCACCAAATATTGCACTTCGTGTGATTTCCTGTTATCTTTGAAATAAATTTTGTATTAAGAATGCAGCAATTAATTTGTTTAACTGATTGTGTTGGTAAATTCTTATCTAGTGTTTTTCTTGAAGAGAAAATTCCTGATGCTTGGTGAGACTGTAAGGTTTTCCTTAAACACTCTTCCCTCATAATTAAGTCCTATTCAATCTTCTCTATGTCAGACAGTTCTTCTTTGATTTCATTCTCTCTTGTTTTCCAGATCAATTCTAGTTCTTGTAAAAGTTCTTTTGCATATTTGGTATAATTTCTACAATTTCATTTTCAGTGAGCAGTATTTTATCTTTTACCTCTTGGGAATGTTTATCACCATCTAGGAAAAGTTTTTCGAGTCTTTCTTTTTCAGAGCCCAACATTTGAAGGCAAGATTCCAGTCTTTTTTGTAATTCCTTCATTTCCAAGATAGTGGTATCATATACATCATTCAGTTTTATATATTTATGTTTATGAAGGCAATCTATCAAACAATCCATGCACACACGTTGGTCACAGTCTGTACAGAATGCACAGTATTTTTGTCCTCTATGAATTGCGCAAAACATGTTGTAAAGACCCACCTTGCGGATTGATTTTGCAGCATCATCTTCTCCACTGTCTCTAAAATTTAAAATCTCATGTTCTCCAGACGCTTTTATTTTACTATGAATTTTTTATATACAAAGTTGACACATGAATACATCACAGTTTATACACCGCCATCTTATATCTGATGACTCTTCACAGAACTGACACAAGGCTGGTGTCTGAGCATCCTTTGTTGGTTGTGAGAATGCCATTTTGTTTTGTACTGATTTTCGAAATTACTTTGTATACTTTAATGCATATTATTAAATAAAAGTTAAATATAGTACAAAATATATTCATATGCGCATAAAATGTGTGATTAAAATGGATAGATGGATAGATAGATAAACAAGATATTTATTGCAGATAATACAATGTAACAGTCTTTATCTGTTAAAAAATATTTTATGAATTTTCATTATTAAGAGATGAAGTAGTGAGATCAGTTATTTATATTTTAATCAGAAACTTAGTTTCAACTTAGAGAGCCCATTTCACAGTCAATCAACTGGATAAAGAACCTGGTTACTGATAAATGCAGTTTCACACTGTGACAGAACACTTAAAAAAACGCGAGCCGAATAAACCCAAACTTTATCTGAATGATCAAAGCTATTCAGTCATGCAATCAGAATGTTCCTGCAGACAAAGCATCAAACAACATGGTTTTATAAGCAAACACCATTTTTCAGAATGTTTCTTTAACCATCTTTGAACTTACAGGGCAAGAGTGCACATTTTGAAATGTCTCTTGTTTTTTTGTGTTTTTTTTTAAAGAGCACTAGCTGTCAAATCCATGCTCATTGATTTTAAATCAAATTCTCATGTTTGATTTATAACAATGTAAAACATTCATCCAAGGTATTAAAAGTCTAAAATAAACAATTAACAGGGCACGGGAATGAACATACGTAGCTTCGTTTCGTGTGTATCTTAGTTTAGACGCCATCTAATTAACTATCGATTCGACCTCTAAAGTCATCTGATGACCATATCAGCGATGTAAACATAAGTATAGATAGAAAAAGATTAAGCAAACTCGTTCTGTTGGATTTTTCTAGGTCTATTTAATTTCATATCATAGATGAAAAATAAATGTTTATCATCGTTATTACCTGATAGGAGTGATTTTTGTGGATCGAATCATCAGTCCATCAAATGATTTAACTTTGTTTCACTTTCATGGTTGACATTCTTTTCCTTTAAATAACTTTACACATACAATTCACAATCTCAAGCTAAGGAGTTAACTTAAAGTTCACATGAATACGGATTCAATGGGGTCGAATTATTCACTTGCAAGTGAATAATTCATAATCAATGGGATTTTTTTTAGCTTATTTTGACAAAATTGAACCATACTGGCTGCTTAAAGCCAAATATTATTTCACTATTTGCATTTCATTATTAAATGCAAACAAATAAAATATTATATTTTTTATATATTTCGTAGCTAGTGCATCTTTAATACATCTATGATTGTGTAAATATAACTGGATTTGGGATAGACTCCTTATCGGAGTAACTGTCACTGAATGAATATTTAAAGTCATAAGAAACCTCAAATTAAAAAAACCTCATGCATATGTTTTTTTTATAACTAAATGGATAGTTTTCATTATACAACTTATGTTCATATACTTTTTTTCTGAGAAAAATTCTTGAATTTGTCCACATTTAGAAGAAGTTTATCTATTTTTAATTGCTTGCTTCCAGGAAGCTATTCGCCGACATATTTTCCGTATGCATAGTGACCTGAGCGTAACCCTTCTCGTAAAAATCCGGCGATCGCAATACGCATGGATCTGTCATTAAAATAAACAATTATCTGATTGTACATGTTAAACCCATGCTTTTTGTCATTTGTTTACTATAAGGTGACAATTGGTAAACTTCGGCTTTAAAACACGGCATTTAATGAGCAGCCATATTTGTTAAATTATAACAGACAGAGAGAAAAAAAAATGACGATTATACGATATATTTGCGTAAAAAATGACAAAATTGTGCACAGAGTTCTTAGTTTATGATATATAAATGCATTGGTTCAAGAATTGGATAAACATTATTTTCCACCACTCACTGGTTTCATATGACTTTAAGGTCAAGGAACAATAAATGATCTATGTCACAGATTTTAGTAAATTTTGCATATCAGTTTGGCTTGTTGAATTATATCTGAAAATGAAAAAAAAGTACATTTATCTCTTTAATTTTCTGAAATATTACTGTTTAAATTCTTTCAAAATAGGTGAACATTTGTACAGGAGGCACATGAAATTGACGGAAAAGGTTCATAAATTTACCATCAAATAAATTTATTTTTTTTAGATTTTTCCAAAAAAAACTATACGTTATTGATAGCTGGAAAGATAGCAGCCTTATAATCTAATACGCCAGAAGAACGTTGTTGAAATGCGTTGTTGAAACATACATTTCCGTATAAAATAATAATATGGTCACCGACTTAGTTTTTGGTGTTCTAAAAAATCCGTTACCTTGTTCGAAGTAAAAAAAAAAGTCAAAAATCGACAATTTATGGTGTACAACTCGATGATTTCGATTTTTTTTGTGTATTTATTCATCAAGTACACTACATTGCTTTATTTATTCCGTTAAAAGTTGGCATTAGATGATTTTGGTTATTAACTTCTAGGTATTTTTGACATATAGCTCTTCAACGGTTTCGGTACTTATGCTTCTTCGGATTTCAAATGTTTGGTTTTGAGCGTTCCTGATGAAGGTAAATCCAGAAAAGAGCGTCGGACGCAAGACATTATTAAACGTGTTGTTTTCAATGTTTTTTAAACAAAGTTGGCGATGCTATTTTTATTTTACATCATTAAAACAGAAATATTTATATCAACAACATATAGCTTTTTAAGAAATCTATGGAGTAAAATTAGAAATTCGATGATTTAAAGAAAAATTTAAGAACGTTTTTGTTCATTTTAAGTGCTTTCTATACAAACGGGAACCTATTTTAAAAGAATTCAATCAGTAATATTTAAGGGAAGAAAGAGATAAAGGCATAATTTTATCGATTTTCAAAAACAGTTCAACAAGCCAAAGATGTATGCAAAATTTTAAGAAAATCTGTGACATAGCCCATTTACTGTTACTTGACCTTAATGGTTATTTGCAGGGTGCCCATTAATTGAGGAAAGGCCTATTTTAGTTGGCTGGTCTGTCCACATGTCCTAAAACCATTGTCATAATGACCTTTGGGAATGCAACTCCTCTAAGTACGTCCTGTGCATATTGGACAATGACCATTTTTCAACTATCATTCCCCAATAACACAGCTTAAATGAAATATGATAATAGCTAACTATCTAACAGAGTCCAAATAACGTTGAATGCAGCAATTATAGTTCACCACACAACTTCAACTATGAGCAACACCCATGATGTATAGTTATCTACCAAATACTTGAAATACATGAAACAGAAATATATCTCCACAGAAGTAACAATATAATTATATTTAATATTAACAGGCAAATATTCTTAAATTGGTTACATAAATACATATCTGTACTATATTGATAGTTTTCTGAGTTCAAATTAAAACATTAATTAATATAAATTGCAATAGTTTTCAATATTTCTTGGGTAAAAAAGCCAGTTTAAACTTGGCACTTGTGAAAATATACATGTTGTAAATTTGGAGATATTTTCATCATGTGTCTCCGATCAGTGAAATAATGCTTTATTTATACTTTATGAGTTTATTTACTACCACTGGGTCGATGCCACTGCTGGTGGAGCTTTTATTACCCAAGGGTATCACCAGCCAACTTCTGTGCTGACATAAATTATCATTGATATGGTAATATTTATAAATTTTGAAATACTAAGGCTTTTCTACATCAGGAATAGATTACCTGAGCTGGACTTAGCAAAACTTTTAATAATTTTGGTCATCAATGCTCTTCAACTTCGTACTTTATTTGGCCTTTTTAACTCTTTTGGATTCGAGGGTCACCGATGAGTCTTTGGTAGACGAAACGCGCTTCTGTGATGCGTTTATTTGCCATGCATGTTAAAACAAATATTAACTCAAACTAGTTTTACAGAAAATATTTTTCCGTTACGGTTTTTGTCAGAACCCCCGCATGTACTGCAGCCAATCCACAACATGCTATAACTGTCAATACTTAAACTAAGTGGTAATTCAATCCCTAAGGCTTTTATATTGTTGCATACAATAACCTCTCCAGCAGAATTTAAAACATGTATAGCATGATTGTCATGATCTGAAACTAAAAGTGTATGTGAGGAAGTTGCTGTTATGTCAGTAGGATAAAATTTGCCTGTTTCCAATTTGATATTACAACCATTATATGTCCATAAGAGTTGTCCCGCATAGTCTAAAACCATAACCCTCCCTTCCCACTCTTCATTTACCCTGTCAATGATATAGATATTTTCATTCAATGTTATTATTCTCCGTGGGTATGTAAACAGTTTCTGATTATGTTTGTCATACTCGTAAGTATGTTGAAGGTCACCGTCCTGATTTAAAACCACAACTCTTCTCATACTCTCTTCTGTAGCTGGAATTGTAACAGGAAAAATTTCAGTTAACCCAACAAATATCTCCTTATTTTGAGAAACATGAACACTGATGGATTTTAAGGGAGAAAATGACTTAATTTTTTTGAATTGTTTATCTTTTGAATACACTTGTAGTTCACTTCCCCCTGTTGACAAAATAATTTCATTATTACTTAATTTTGCCATAGAAAGTTCATATATACCAAGGTCTTCCTCTACTTTGATATCATTTTCCTCAAATCTGACTTTTTGTAGTTTTTTCTCAGAATAGCATGCAATAAATGCGGTATTGGTATTATAATCAAGTATGTCAAGTACATTTACAAAATCACTTTGATAGCTTCCTACTAGTTCTAAATCTGGAACTGCATAAAGGTCACCAAATAGTGTACTTGTGTTTTGTTTTTCATGAGTAAATGGAAGAAATTTTGTTTTAAGAATGTCACAACTAATTGTTTCTTCTGATTTTTTTGGCATAGTCTTATCTAGCCTTTTTCTTGAAGAGAAAATGTCTGAAGCTTTATTGGACTGCAAGCATTTCTTCAAACTTTCTTTTCTTGCTACTAAGTCTTCTTTGGTCTTCTGTGTAAAGGAGAGTTCTGTTTTGATCTTATTTTCCGTAGGCTTCCATATTGATGCCAGTTTTTGTAAAAGTTCATTGGCATATTTTGATATTATTTCTGTTAATTTCCTCTCAGTTTCCAAAATTTTATCTTTTATATCTTGGTAATTTTTTTCCCCATCTAGTAGTAGTTTTTCTAGTATTTCTTTTTCAGCGCCAAAAAACTCTTCACTAGATTCAAGTTTTTTTTGTAATTCCTTTATTTCAGAAAGAGCGGTATCATAAACTTCACTCAATGTTGTATACTTGTGTTTTTGATGGGATTCAATTAAACAGTTGATACAAACTGGTTGGTCACAATCTGTACAGAATGCACAGCATATTTGATCATTATGAATTGTACATAGCATGCTTTTAAGATCCACCATATGAATTGTCCTTGCAGTATCTTCACTTCCAAAGTCTTTTAAATTAATTAACTCATGTTGATCGGATGATTTAAGTTTTGTATGAATCTTTGTTGTACAGAGTTGACACATAATTACATCACAATTTATGCATTTCCATCTTATATCCGAGGACTCCTCACAGAGTTGACACAAAGCTGGTGTCTGAGCTTCATCTGTAGGTTGTGAAAATGCCATTTCGTAATGATCACAGAAAGTCCTTGGTGCACTTGTCTATAAATTTACAGGTAGATCACTTCCTTGTCAGAAGGTCAAGGTGCAAGATATATTCATGGGTATTTAATGTGAGATTTAAATGGAACGATAAACTAGATATAATGTAGGTCATATACTGTTACATACTGTATAGTTTAAAGATAAATATTGGGCAATTTCATACTAGTGTTTACCTCTTCTTAGTTTAATTTGCTTATATATTTCCTCTTCTCCAAATAAAACCATCAAAAACAAACAATACAAAACAAAAGCAAAGGAAGAGAGAGAAAAATATATTAAAGATGACATCATTTAGTCAACACAGTTTTATTTTCCATGTATCCCTTGTTTCACTGAAAGTGTATAAGAAGTTAAACTATGTTAAATTTTACCATTTAAATAATTTTAAGCTTCAAATTGTCCAAAAACTGATAACTAATGAAATCTCACTTCTGACGAAATAAAAATAAGAAATGATGCAGACCTTTAGCTAACTTTGACCTATAGTCCATGTGAGACAATTGGGACAGTTGGTATCTTGTGATCCGTTACCTATAGCTGTAAAAAATGTTACACGGATGTTAATGAACAATTTCAACCAACTGATTGCCCTAAATGATTTTGACTTAAAAAATTTTGTTTGTCTTTATCTCAACCGAAAACTAAAATAGACAGGTACGTAGAACCTGTAAAAGCAAAAAAAAAAAGAAACCACTAAAAATTCAGGAAACTAACAATCTGACAGAAACTATTGGATGATTCCTTAAAGGAGTTATTGCCATTTAAAGAATTTTTTTTGTGTTTGACTAATATCTTGAAAACCATTATAGAAGGGGTTAAAACTTAAACAGTTTAAAAGCAAGCAATACGAGATCTACAAAAGTGTCAATAAAACCATAAGATGACCCTTTCCATGAGTAATTGTCTCAAAAACTACTTTGATGGAGGGACATGCGTTTTAAAATATTTCAAAAGATCAGTAAAACAACATGGTTTGTTTCCTGTATATTTTCACGCATCATTGTAAATATAACGGAATTTGATGAGACTGTCATCAAAGTGAGAGGGTTAGCGCTATAAAACCAGGTTTAATCCACCGTTTTCTACATTTGAAAATGCCTGTACCAAGTCAGAAATATGACAGTTCTTGTCCATTCGTTTTTGATGTGTTTTGTTTTTTGATTTTGCCATGTGATTATGGACTTTCCGATTAGATTTTCCTCTAAGTTCAACATTTTTGTGATTTTACTTTTTTCATAAAGTTGGGGAAAAAATGTATAGACTAGAGAAACAGAAATCATGAAAGACACACACGATGATGGGTTATTGCATACATGATGGTATTTGACCCAAAAAAAATCAGCTTTTATAAAAAAAAAAAAAAAGAAGAAGATGTGGTATGATTGCCAATGAGACAACTATCCACAAAAGACCAAAATGACACAGAAATTTTGCCTATTATCTAAAAAATATAATAGATAGATAGAAACTGTTAATGTCCACAAGATGTGCAAAAATGACAATTTGACCAAACAATTAGAAGCCTCCTGCTATTTTTTAAAAAGTGTTGCTATTATTTCTCAAACTAAAAAGAACTACTAACAACAACAAGATCAGTGCAAGATGCATTTTTCATAGGTGAGCAATTCAGACTATTAGATTGCTTTTCTACCTCAGGCATAGATTACCTTAGCTGTATTTGGAAACACTTTTAGGAATTTTAGATCTCTATGCTCTTCAACTTCGTACTTTATTTGGCTTTTTTTAACATTTTTTGGATTCGAGCGTCACTGATGAGTCTTTTGTAGACGAAACGCGCGTCTTGCTTATATATGAAATTTAGTCCTGGTATCTATGATGAGTTTATTTGTATATAAGAAAAATAGTGATAAGTTTGTAATTGTTGAATAAGTTTTATGTAAGATAAGATTGATTCTGATAGTATGGTAAAGATTTTAATTTAAAGAATTTCAAAACATGTTTTAACACGTCATAAGTTAAATTTTTCTTTCAGAATTAGCAGTGCTTTCCAACTATATCAGATGTCTAAAGAGACAAAACATGCTCAGGAAAAACCAGAATATTTAATAGCCTCTTATCAGGTAGGAACAAAGTCCAAGGATAAGGTTAAAGTGGGGAAAAACATTTATCAATTGGATTCTAAGTACATTGCATGTCTATGAAAAGGGGTAAATATTGCAAATACATTGTTCTAATTGTGATCTTTTTTTTTTTTTTTTTTTTTTAGATAAGCTGCAAGCTTATGGTTTTGCACGTATACATAAAATAATGTACATTATCATTCATATGTTTGACTGAATAATATTTAAATTTGATAAACAATTTTAATTTTGAGGAGCCTCTGGCTTTTGTTATTCTTGTATGTTTTTAATTTTAGTTCAATTATATGTTTTAGAGTTTACTATGACCTCTATTTTCACTGAATTGGTACACAATATTGTTAAGGGTCCAGCTGAAGCCTGCATCTGGGTTCAGAATTTCCCTGCTGTGTTGAAGACCCATTGGTGACCTTCTGCCTTTTGGCTGGGTTGTTGTCTCTTTGAAGCATTCCCAATTTCAATTCTGAATTCAACTTTTTAAAATTGTGTTGTAATAAATAATTTTCTTTGGGGTAAATTTAGTTTTCATTTTGAATATAAACAACATAACAAATGCGTCTAAATGTCACAGGTGGCAAGCATCATGTAAACAACAGATATTGAAAGTGTTCAATTTTGTTCTCCATTATCTATGATAGTGGTAGAATGATAATCAATTGTTATAGAACTCAAATGTTTGTTATTATATTTAAAAATAAATTGAAGTAACTAAATGATTGGTATTACCATTATATATTTTTAGCTTTATGATTCAGTAATTAAGAGAAATGTTATCATTCCAAGTTACTGGCACAAAAACGTTGGTTTGTGAAGAATGATGCATATAGAAAGTAAATACAATAAAAAGGAAATTCTGAAGAAAGTTGTTCAACACTTTGAACTGTTTCTGAAGAAAGATCCTAGTGACGCAAACTATGATGCTATCCAGAAAGCTCTGGTATCTATGAAAACACAATTAAACTGGTTTGATGGCAAAATTGTGTAAACGTGGATTGAAGCAGGAGCATACTGGCATTTGACCCATTCAAACGGGAATAAGGAAAGAAAAATAGGCAATATTTTTCCCTGTGACACTACATGCAAACTTTTTTTAGTTTAAAAAAATCTGTTTCTGAGATTTTCATTCTTATAAACATGCAGTTGAAATATATTTAGCTTCATGAATGTTTTTAGATATTTAAAAAAAGAAATATTTATTAGTATTTGCTTTCATTTTATTGATGATTTGTTATCTTCACCATTTTTTATAATCTTACCCATCTTATTCTTGTCCCTTGAACTCATGTATGATACAATTATTATTTTGCTTGTGTTTGTAATAAAAATGTCTGAAATTAATATTTTAAAATAGAAAACTTCATACCATATGTAACACAAAGAAATATTTGAATCAGGAATAATTTTGAATTCACCAACTAAGGAGGATGTGCCTTGTATATAGTATATGGTATATAAATGGATATTTATATTTTATTCATGATAAAAAGAAAAGAATTTATTTTTTTCAAACTATTTAAAAGAACAATGTAAGATTCAATTCTGTTCAATAATAGCCAAATGAACTGGATTTGGACTTAATTCTGATTCCTTGTATTGAGTGAGTACGAAACTTTCTAGTAACGCAAACCATTGGAGTTAAACAATAAGGAGTCAAAATTTAGCCTTTTGTAAGGCTAAACGTCTCTATCCTGAATGCCCTTATTCCAGTACCAGTTCAATTTCCAAGCCCTTGATTCTTATTGACCCATTATTACAAGAATTTATTGAAACCTTTCTCACAACTTTGACCATAAAATGCTATTGTGCACATTCTCTTTTTTTTCCTTTTCTTTCTTATCCCTTCTGGCTTTGATTTTACTTTAAATGGATTTGAGGTAAAATTTGTAACCTTTGCTTGTTTTTTCCTAAACATGCTTTATAAAATTTTAAGATATTAATCCCGCAACCAATAATCATTCAAACTTTTACAGATTAAATGAACTGAACAGAATTATAGTCTCAAACTGAATTAAGTTTCCAATAGTTGTAAATACTCATTAATGATACTTATGCTTATAATTCCAAACGTGTGTTTTGTGTATATTAGACTAACAAGTGGTACTAAAATGGAAGCATTTGGAATGTAAAAACAAATTCCAAGTTGTAGAGCATAGAGAACCCTTCATTCCAAAAACTTTATGATAAAAGTTGTTAATGCCATCTATGAAGTCAAGGGTTCAACATTTTATAAATAGTTAATTTACAGAATAATTTACAATAACAATCAATGATATTTAATTTCTGCACCAGTAAAGGGATATTCAAAAATTTAGCATATATTAATAATAAATTTATAGTATAAGTTTTAAGGCTTTACACAGTATGTTTAATATAAGGATAAATTTTCTAATAATTAAGGGGTTATTAATATATAATTGGGATGTGTGATGTGAAAGTGTTTAAAACTCATGTTTAGGTAAAGGAAAACGTAAACAATTCTGTCTCAAATAGGCCAAAAATCTTACCCTCATACGCAAGTACTAAGGAACTGCATATGACAATATTGAATTGTTGTTACTGATATAAAACATGTACCTTACTATTTAGTACATAACATATATGTTTATTTAATCTTATGAATATTTTGTTGTTTATATGAGTATTGACAAATTACTATTTTCATCTAATTTTACATTGTCAAATTCTTTGCAGGGAATATTGCATTTATACATACATTTACATAAGAGTGTTATTTCAGTACTTTCTGTGTTAATTGAGTTTTAAATTATAGTGTCTTTCTAATGCATTTTTATGGGGTTAATTATGATCTTGCAGTGTGGTTAAGCTTATTAAAATCAGTTCTCACATTAGCTTCTTATTATTGATATGATGCGTAAAGGTCTGGTGAATTAAAAACAGGGATATTAAGATAACATTTCTATTTGAAATAAAATTACCAAATATGTGATTCCTTATAGTTGGATAAAAGGAAACTGTCAAATATCCTTTGTTAATGCTTTACAATTCAATATACAATTTCAAAAACAAATCGTTTATTCTCATATTTTAGACATTAAAAGACATGGCTTTGATATCAAATTTGAATGATATCTGATTGGCTGTATAATTGTCAATTTTTTAGTATTCCCAACTATAACTAGACGCAAATTAAAAAACAGACATCTATCCACAAAAATAATCTTCCCAGACATTAGGTTATCAGAAACCTATAATGGTTATACCAGATCAATGTTTTACATACCAGCAAATTAAGAACCTGATTTACCAGACTGATTGTATGTTTTATATTTTGAGGACTTTTGATATGTTTTATTTTTTCGAACATTGTGTCTCATTAACTGTGATATTTTGTATAACAACATTTCTTTTGTATTAGCTTATTAAAATAAAGGAGTAGGTTCAGTAAGACCACGTTTTGGCCCCAAAATATAGCAGTTTTACAAAATTGATAAAATGTAAACTTTGAGTTATTTATTGGAAACTAGAATGCTTCTGCTACATAAATATGGGCAGTTTTTGACAATACAATGTACATATATCGGGTACTAGAATCATTAAGTCATGCTAAATTACTCAAATCTTCACAATTTTAGCATTTTAGTTAAATTTTAGACGGTTTCCGTCTTAAATCAAAGTGGCAGCATTTGTGTTCATTCTTTATATTGAAATGTAAGTTGTATTTGATAATAATACATAACATATATAAAGGTTGAGCATGAACACGGATGCGGTCACTTTCAGTTTTTGACAAAAACCATCTGAAAAGTGATATTTTTTGGCATATTTGATAGATTTTTCTTATTTAACCTAGAATCGGAGCGTTTTAAATGAGTAAATCAGTTAAAATCTTTCAAAAAACTAATTGAATCAACTGAAATTTGAGGCCGAAATCGGCCCTTACCGGACCTACTCCTTTATACTTTTGTATGTCATGCTGTGTTGCTGTATCACACTGTTTACACTGTTTCTTTATCATACAGTGCTTACAACAAACAGGAGTGCACACACTGAAATGTCTCGCCTTCTTAACTAATCATTGATATTATGTTGATAGACCTAAATATAAAGCTTTATTACAACTGTCACATAAACTGAAACAAGAAAACTAAACATTGACCAATGAACCATGAAAATGAGGTCAAGATAAGATGAAGCATGCCAGGCAGGCATGTACAGCTAACAATTCTTCCATAGAACAAATATAATTGACCTATTGTTTATAGTTTAAGAAAAACAGAACAAAGGACAAAAACTTCACACTGACCAATGAACCGTAAAAATGAGGTCAAGGTCAAATAAAACCTGCGCGACTGACAAATAGATCATTAAATATTTCCATACACCAAATATAGTTTATTAGAAGAAAAAAAAACTCAAAAACTTAGCTTTGACCACTGAACCATGAAAATGAGGTCAAGGTAAGATGACACCTGTCAGCTAGACATGTTCACCTTTGAATCATTTCATACACCAAATATAGTAGACCTATTGCATACAGTATAAGAAAAACTGAGCAATGAACCGTGAAAATGAGGTCAAGGTCAAATAAAACCTGCGCAACTAACAAATAGATCATAAAATAATTCCATACACCAAATATAGTTGACCTATTGCAAATAGTACCAGGATTATAATTTAGTACGCCAGACGCGCGTTTCGTCTACATAAGACTCATCAGTGACGCTCAAATCGAAATATTTATAAAGCCAAACAAGTACAAAGTTGAAGAGCATTGAGGATCCAAAATTCCAAAAAGCTGTGCCAAATACGGCTAAGGTAATCTATAACTGGAATAAGAAAATCCTTAGTTTTTCGAAAAAAATCAAAGTTATAAAAATGACCACATGATTGATATTCATGTCAACACCGAAATGTTGACTACTGGGCTGCTGATACCCTCGGGGACGAAACGTCCACCAGCAGTGGCATCGATCCAGTGGTTTAAATAGTTATCAAAAGGACCAGGATTATAATTTAGTACGCCAGACGCGCGTTTCGTCTACATAAGACTCATCAGTGACGCTCAATTCGAAATATTTATAAAGCCAAAAAAGTACAAAGTTGAAGAGCATTGGGGATCCAAAATTCCCAAAAGCTATGCCAAAACAGACCAAAACTCAAAAACTCAACTTTGACCACAGAACCATGAAAATGAGGTCAAGGTCAAATGACACCTGCCAGTTGGACATGTACACCTTACAGTCCTTCGATACACCGAATATACTAGACCTATTGCTTATAGCATCTGAGATATTGACTTGACCACCAAAACTTAACCTTGTTCACTGATCCATGAAATGAGGTCGAGGTCAAGTGAAAACTGTCTGATGGGAATGAGGACCTTGCAAGGCATGCACATACCAAATATAGTTATCCTATTACTTATAATAAGAAAGAATTTAACATTACAAAAAATCTGAACTTTTTTTCAAGTAGTCACTGAACCATGAAAATGAGGTCAAGGACATTGGACATGTGACTGACGGAAACTTCGTAATATGAGGCATCCATAAATAAAGTATGAAGCATCCAGGTCTTCCACCTTCTTAGATATAAAGCTTATAAGAAGTCAGCTAACGCCGCCGTCGACGCCAGATCACTATCCCTATGTCGAGATTTCTGCAACAAATGTTGCAGGCTCGACAAAAACTAGAGTCTTTCGTGCTGGTAGTCAACTTTATTTTTATATGTTTATGAAGCACTGTTTTGTTGAAACAAAACTTGTTGATGGAACTTAGTTACGTAACAAAAGATACGCCATGGTGATGTCAGTTAATTTTCAAAATGTATGAGTTTGACTGTCCCTCTGATATCTTTCGTCCCTCTTTTACGTTAATTAGTTTATATTTGGTTAAAGCTGTTCAATCTTGATAGATCTATAATTGTGTAAATATGAGTGGTTTTTGGATTGACTCATAATAATTGTAACTACGCCTGAATAAATATTCAATGGTTATATGTTGCCTGCCCATTATTTGACGGAAGGCCTGTAGTAATTGGCTGGTCTGAGCATGTGTTATAAAACCATCTGTCACAATTACCTTAGTAAATACAACTGATCAAAGACGGTTACGGTTAGAGAGAAAACTGTCATACTAAGAAGGGTTGTTTGCCATCATTATAGATGACCATAGTATACCCTCATTTTGATAAGACTATTATTATGTATGTCTTTTAGGTATTGGACATTTACCATTTTTAGACTATCGTACCCCATAACACAGCCTAATATGAAATAACAATAACAATCCCATAGAGATAAAATAACATTGAATGTAGTAATTATAGATCACAGTACAACTTCAACAATGAGCAAAACCCATACTTAATAGTTATCTACAAAAGACTTGAAAACACATGAAACAAAAATATATCTCCATAGAAATAACAAGGAAGTCACTTCTATACAGGACAATTCAATGTTAAACTTTGTGACATAGTCCTATAGACAATTGTTATACAGAGCATCATTAAATGTGTGCCTTCCTTTGAAGGAATGATATAGGCTTTAAAGAAATATAAAAACCCTCATAACTTCAGTCCGAAAATATCTTATAATGGAAAAGGCTTTCAACAAAATCATTGTATAAACAAAACCCTGTAGCAAATTTTCAAGATAAGATATTCAGTTACACTATTTGTTGTTCGAAGCACTATGTGATATAATGATAAACTTGATTGACAATTGATTGAAAATTGATAGTGTGTTTGCATATAAAAATGTCTGCCATAAAAAAAATGATGTTATAAATTTTTAGTCATTTCATAATTTATAACGAATCAGAGGAATAGCACTTTATTTAATTTTTGGTTCAGCCATGCTGGATCTATGCGATCACTCGGGTTTTGGAGATGGTGTAGAATACAAAGTTGAAGACATATCATGAAACTAATTATGAGTTTTTATGACTTGCAGAAATTTTTTGCACCATTTTAATCATCAACTGCCAACTTTTGACATGTTATTTGCCCTTAAATTAAGAAAATATTGGTCTAACCATCCTTTTATTTAAGATAAATGCTTGCATACAGTTCCTTTTGGAAATCGACGATGCTTTGATTTCTATAAATGTTTAAACAAATATTGACCTAAACTAGCTTTACTCCAAAAGTTTTGCTTTACTGTTGTTGTCAGTTACCCATGTATTGCAGCCAATCCACAAAATACCATAATTATCAATTCTAAGACTAAATGGTAGTCATGTATAACATGATTGTTTTGATCAGAAACTAAAAGCATATCATTGAAAGTTATCATTATGTCACTTGGATAGAATTTTCCTGCATCTAAATTGATATCACATCCCTTATATGTCCAAAAATTTTGTCAACAGCAGTCTAATCCCATGACCCTGCCTTCCCACTGATCATTTACCCAATCAATGATAAAAATATTGTCATTCAAGGATATTATTCTCAGTGGCTCTGTGAACAACCTTTGACTGTCTTTGTCATACTCGTATGTATGTTGAAGGTCACCGTCCAGATTAAGAACAACAATTTTTCTCACACAGCCTTCTGTAGCTGGAAATGTTACAGGAAAACATTCAGTCATCCCGACAAATATCTCATTGTTTTGAGAAACGTGAGCACTTATGGATTTTAAGGGAGAAAATGACATAAATTGTTTGAATTGTTTGTCAAGAAAATAAACTTGTAGTTCACATTCCCCTAATGCCAAAAGTATCTCATTATTATCTATTGTTTCCATATCAAAAACTGGTATACTGAAGTCTTCCTCTACTATAATGTTGTTTTCTTCTAATTTTACATTTTGTAGTTTTCCCACATTATAACAAGAAATGAATGCTGTATTGCTTTCACAGTTAAGTATGTCTAGTACATAGGGAAAATCACGTTGATAGCTTCCTACTAGTTCTAAGTATGGAACTGCATAAAGGTCGCCAAATAATGTATTTCTTTTTTTTTCTTTTCGGATATTTTCTTAAAATAAATTTTGAATTAAGAATGCAGCAATTAATATGTTCGATAGCCCCTCATAGATTTTGTTTGTAAATTCTTATCAAGTGTTTTTCTTGAAGAAAAATATCTGATGCATGATGAGACTGTAAGGTTTTCGTCAAGACGTCTTCCCTTATAATTAAGTCCTTTTAATTCTTTTCTATGTCAACCAGTTCTGCTTTGAATTTATTCTCTGTTGTTTTCCAGATCAATTCTAGTTCTTGTAAATGTTCTTTTGCATATTTTGGTATAATTTCTACCATTTCCTTTTCAGTGAGCAGTATTTTATCTTTTAACTCTTGGAAATGTTTATCACCATCTAGGAAAAGTTTTTCGAGTCTTTCTTTTTCAGAGCCCAACATTTGAAGGCAAGATTCCAGTCTTTTTTGTAATTCCTTTATTTCCAAAACAGTGGTTTCATATACATCATTCAGTTTTATATATTTATGTTTATGATGGGAATCTATCAAACAATCCATACAAACTGGTTGGTCACAGTCTGTACAGAATGCACAGGATTTTTGTCCTCTATGAATTGTGTAAAGTATGTTCTGAAGATCCACCTTGCGAATTGATTGTGCAGCATCCTCATCTTCAATATCTCTCAGATTTAAAATCTCATGTTCTCCAGACGATTTAATTTTAATACTATGAATTTTTTTATGTACAGAGTTGACACATGAATACATCACAGTTTATACACCTCCATCTTATATCTGAAGACTCTTCATAAGGCTGGTGTCTGAGCTTCTTTTTTTGTTGAGAAAATATCATTTTGTACTGATTTAAGAAATTCCGTTGTGTACTTTAATGCATATCATTAAATAAAAATTAAGTATAGCCAAACTTTGTACAAAATATATTCATATGCGCATAAAATGTGTGATTAAAATGGATGGATAGATAGATACTAAGTAGATAGATAAACAAGATAGTTATTGCAGAAAATACAACGTAACAGTCTTTATCTTTTAAAAAAATATTTTAGGAATTTCCATTATCAAGAGATGCAGTAGTGAGATCATTTATTCATATTTTAATCAGAAACTTAGTTTCAATTAAGATGGACAATTTCACATACCATCAACTTCAAACCGATTCGAGTTACTGATTGGTGCAGTTTAGCACTATTCCAAACATTCAAAAAGCGCGAGCCATATAAACCAAAACTGTATACTTTATCTGAATTATCAAAGCTATTCATACGGAGCCCCGATAGGGACATGCAAAAAAAAATATATTGTGCGCACAACTTAAATATATTGTGCGCACAAAAAAATATAATGTGCGCACAAAATAAGACTTGGCAATAGAGCGAGGACAATATCGAACTTATGTAGACTTTGATAATATGGTTTTACCTGTTTTCTTGTAACAAAAAACCCTACTATTTGCACTTATGCATTATACTTTATGTCTGAAAATCTCAAGATATTGACACAAGACTGATATGTTACCCAATTCACGACTTTGATTTTGTTATGCTCCGTCGACGATAGAGATGGTCATTATATTTAAAAGTCTGTACGTCCGTTCCTCCGTCCGTCTCTGTTTATGGTAAATGATTTGGTTATAGTTTATGATGAAGTTTTAGTGTCATCAACTAAAATGAATTATGTGGTTTCTCTAAAGATATCATTGTAAAAGTTTAGAGTAAGTCAAATCCACTGAAAACTGAATACACGTACAATTTTATGTTTTGTTTTAATTAAAGATGACTTTGTTTTATCATGATTAAGTACAGTTTTGACCCAAAATGTACTGTTCGTTATTGAAATGTGAAAGATAAAACTGAGTACATATATAAATCAGAAGATGCAATATGAGTGCCAATGAGACAGCTCTCCATCCAAGACATAATTTATTTATAGTTAACAATTATTGGTTATAGTACGGTCTTCCTCACGGAGCGTTGGCTCAGACCAAACAGCAAACTATAGTTTGTTCCGCAATAAAAAAAAAAAAAAGTCCTGTATGATAGGAGATGGACTGACAATTTCTGTTTTGTTGAGGATAAAAATCAACAAAATTTATAATTGCATTTTTTGTTTGCATTTAGTGAAACTTACACAAGTATTCCACATTCCAAACTAAAAGATAAATTGAAAGAGTTGGTATTGCTTTGTTTCATAAAAAAGAATGGACAACGTAAATACAAGTATCTTGTCTTAGGGAAGGATAAATCCTACTTTGTAAAGGATCAATCTGATTCAAACAAAAAATTCTCTGAAACTGACATTATCAAGATGCTTGATTTCTTGATTAACAACATATTTGTTACGTTCGAAGGACGTGTTTTTCAACAGACTGAAGGCATTCCAATGGGTACAAATTGTGCCCCTCTTCTTGCCGACTTGTTTCTTTATTATTATGAGGCTGACTTCATACAGGAATTTCTTAGAAAGAAGGACAAGAAGTTAGCAATATCCTTTAACTCTACTTTCCGCTATATAGATGATGTTCTTTCACTAAATAATTCAAAATTTGGTGACTTTGTTGAACGCATCTATCCCATCGAACTAGAGATAAAGGATACTACAGATACAGTTAAGTCGGACTCATATCTTGACTTACATCTAGAAATTGACAATGAGGGTCTATTGAAAACAAAATTTACGACAAAAGGGATGATTTCAGCTTTCCAATTGTGAACATTCCATTTCCAAGTAGCAACATTCCAGCAGCACCTGCATACGGGGTATATATCTCCCAATTGATACGATATTCCCGTGCTTGCATTTCCTATCATGACTTTCTTCATAGAGGGTTGCTGCTCACAAAGAAGCTATTAAACCAAGAGTTCCAAATGATAAAGTTGAAATCATCCCTTATTAAATTTTACGGACGCCATCACGAGTTGGTTGACCGTTATGGAATAACCGTTTCACAAATGATATCGGATATGTTCCTTACGTAGTAACTACAATCCCCTTCCCTTTCATGAATATGACCTACCGAATTAGACTTTTTTGTTATCACATAAGCAACACGACGGGTGCCACATGTGGAACAGGATCTGTTTACCCTTCCGGAGCACCTAAGATCACCCTTAGTTTTTGGAGGGGTTCGTGTTGCTTATTCTTTAGTTTTCTATGTTGTTTCATGTGCACTATTGTTTGTCTGTTTGTCTTTATTATTAGCCATGGCGTTGTCAGTTATTTTCGATTTATGAGTTTGACTGTCCCTCTGGTAGCTTTCGTCCCTCTTTTATAAATAAATCATTAAAATAATTTGAAAAGATTGTATGTTATCCTCAAGACGAGAATAGAAAAAAAGAAAAAAAAGAACCATACTCTAATTATAAGCTGTACATTTGTATAAAAAGGTGGAAGGTCCATAAAACCTAACAAAGGCAAACGCTTGACTACATTAACAAACAGAGGGAATGAAAAAAGAACCTGTCATATTCCTGACTTGGTACAGGCTTATTTCTTTAAAAATAAGGATGGGTTAAACTTAGTCTAATTGTTTAGACTTTTCAAAACTTGATGTTATTGTTTACAGACTTTTCTTTGGTCTCCAGGGAGAATAAAATGTGTAGCCCTATTATTGTTAATGTTATTATTATCATTACTGAAGTTTTTTTTTCAGTTTTTGTATACTATATTGACAAGTAATATGATGGTAAAAATCATTGCAAGGACATCTAAGCAGAAATGTACACGTGTATTGTATATTCTACAATACAGCTTGCACTATTCAACCTGTAGTGCTGTACTACAAGTAGTTCCTATGAAATCATAGTACTAGTAGCCTAACTGTTCTAATGTCTAAACACAATATATTTCTAAACATCTGACATCTAAACACTTATTGAAATCTAAACACTTGTTAAAATCTAAACATGTTTAGATGATAAACGTGTTTCAAAACTTACACACGAAAAGTGTTTAGCTTAGTGTTTAGGATCTAAACACTGTTTTTACAGTGTATAAAAGGCCCAAAATGACTATAACAAAACGATAAACAGATATTAACCACATGTACACCAATAAACGACAATCACTGAATAACAAGCTCCGACATAGAACAGTATGCTTATTATGATTTAAAATTTTTAAGAATTGTGTGCAAATGTTTCAGGTCAAGTTATAGTTTCATTCTGATTGATAGAGGAGAGGACAAGAGGTCACTTATAGTATCTATTTTTAATCGATTTCATTATACAATTTTACAGAATGTTGTTTGTATTCATTATGTAACTGAAATGTTATGAAGCAATTTAGGAACAGTCAATGAAAATGTATTCTTCAGTGGAATATTTTAAAAACAAACGAAACAATTATGATTCATTTTTTCCAAATATAGTCCGTTTTTGTTCATCAATTTTCAAAAACTTGTGGGCCGATTGATCGCGATCGATGCGATTGCCAATGAGACAACTATATACATATACACAATAGCTCATACAAATACGGATTATATTCTTCTCATATATTTTATGATGGTATGATACCCAACCCTAACGGGAATGATTGCGCTTGATATTCATAAATTAAGACATAATCTTCCAATCAGTTTAATTGAGGTGTGGAGCTGGCATGTCAGTAAATACCATAAGACCTTTGTTCATTTATGTATCATTGTCATTTTGTTAAGTTTCATTTGTTACCTATTCTGACATCAGACACGCAGTGTTACTGTCGGTTTTGCTGTGTGGTTTTTTTTATCAGCATTGGCTAGAGGTATAAAAGGATGGTTGAGATCTCACAAAACATGTTTAACTCCACCGAATTTTAGTGCCTGTCAAAGGTCAGGAGCCTCTGGCCTTTGTTGGTCTCGTATGATTTTTTAATTTTAGTTTCTTGTATTTATTTTGGATAGATAAAGGAAGATGTGGTATGAGGGCCAATAAGACGACTCTCCATCCAAGTCACAATAAATATAAAAGTAAACCATTATAGGTCAAGGTACGGTCTTCAACACGAGAAACGAGAAACACTTATAAAGTTTAGTATGACGTCCATTATCACTATACTAGTACATATTTTTGTTTATGGGCCAGCTGAAGCACGACTTTGGGTGCGGAATTTTCTTGCTGTATTGAAGAACCGAATGTATCTGAGAAACAAACCTTATACGACATGCGCGCCGTATAATTATTTTGTACATTAAATACAGTTAAACTATACCTGTATTATCGTATCTGAAAAATAGACCAATTCTGAGACATTAACACTGACCAATGCAATAACCATGAAAATAAAGTCAAGGTCAGATGATACCGACCAGACAAACATATATACATTACAATCATTCCATAAAACACATATAGTTCACTTTTTCCTTATAGTATCTAAAAAACAGAACAAACTAGAATCAAATAACATGGATCAATTAGACATGAATATAAAATGAAGGTCAGGTTATTATTACTGCAAGATAGACAATTACACCATACAAACTTTCTTTGCACCAAATTTATCTAACTATAAATGCTTTTAGTATCCGAGAAATATACCAAAACACAAAAATTTTACCTTGCCAGACCACTAAACCCTGAAAATGAGGTCAAGGTCAGATGCCACATGTCAAGTGGATATTTAGACATTAAAATCGTTTCATACAACCAAATATAGAAGAACTATTGTATTTGGTATCTGAGATTTAGACTAAACCACAAACACTTAACCTTGTTCAATGATCCATAAAAGGAGGCCATGTTCAACTGAAAACTGTTTTCCTAATTTTGGGCGCACACCATATTATTTTGGTGCGCACAGTATATGATATTGTGCGCACAATATATTTAAATTGTGCAAACAAAATATTTAAATTGTGCGCACAATATATTTAAGTTGTGCGCACAATATCTTATTTTGTGCGCACAATATATTTAAGTTGTGCGCACAATATATTATTTTGTGCGCACAATATATTTTTTTTTATTTGCATGTCCCTAGCGGGGCACCGTATATTCATTCATGCATTCAGAAGCGAAATTAAAATCGAAGATGTGCTATGAGCTCACATGTAGTTTTTATCTTCTCTTTGCAGTAAAACTGTGAATGTTCCCACACAAAAAGCACCAAACAACATTGGTTTTGTAAGCTTTTGTAGCTTACTCGTCAAAATGTTCGACAAAACATCTTTCAAAAGTTTTTCCATTCTACTGTTACAGATGGCCTTAAATATCTTAATGAGATAACTAGTATTCAATCAGCGGATTCTTAAAACTTATGCAGATAAACTTCAAAGTTTTCAATCCCAATTTATTTTTCAGTTATTCAAAACTATTGTTTCCCATAAACAATTGAAAATTCGACTGCATGATCTCGATAAGAAGAGCTATCAAAATGGAAAAAACGTAGTCCATTAAAATTCTTATCGCACTAATTCCCACAACAAATAGATTTGAGGTGATATTCAAAAGCTGGACGTTTTGACAAACGACATATTACTTAGTAGTTGCTTTAGATGATATATACGGTATTTCAATAAGTACTTAGTGTGCACCACTACTGGTAGATTTGTTTTTGTATACATATGAAGCAGAACCTTCGAAAAGACAAAAAAAAACGGACCAAGAAAAGAAAGGTCTTTTAATCTACTTTCAGGTATATAATATTAATGGTGATCTGTCACTCAATAACCAATTTTTCTAGATTGCTTACATCTCCTATATCCCAACGAACTTGAAATTAAGGATACTTCCGATACTAGATGGTTTTTTTCATACCTTGCCCCTTTCTTCGATATTAACATAGATGGAAGACTTCAAATAAGAAACTTTGACAAACATGACCAACTGTCAGGTACATAAAAAGACTTTTCACTTAGGAATTTTAAAAATTCAATACATTTTCTTATATCTTTTCTCAACAGTAACATACGGCCCGTTTTATACGTTTACATATATTTCATTTAGTATGTTACGTTCGTACATGTTCACGTTTTAGATACTTTATTTAGAGGGTCGTGTTCCTCGTACAAAAACGTCCCAACAGAGTAACGAGGACGATATAATGAAAACGACTCTGCAAAGTTTTACGGTCACCATTACAATGCGTTTGCCAGATACATTGTGTTATCAACTTACACAGCTACTTTTGCATAGGTACTATTTCTGTACTAAAAATCTGTAGTACTGGAAATCTACTTTTATTATTCAGTACTATTTGGTTACTTTAAAATTATTGTAATATTTAGGTACCTGTATTTTACAGTACATAATTTGTACATGAAATTTAGGTACTACAGATTTTTGGTTACTACCGTTACATTTTCAGCATTTTGAAAGTTTTTCTATTTCAAATCTCTTAAAATTATGATTTTTCAAGCATGGAATATTGTATTATTTCTGTACCAAAATATTTAGCACAAATCAAGTACTGTAAAATAAAAGTACCTAATATTACAATAATTTTAAAGTAAAGAAATAGTCCTAATATTAAAAGTAAATTTCCAGTACTACATATTTTTAGTACAGAAATAGTACCTTTGCAAAAGTAGCTGTGTACTAGCGCAATGTTTTCGAAGATTTGACCTTTAGACCATTCAATATGTTTACCGATTGTGTCATTCTGACTGGGTATATATTGATATGTTGTCCTAATTTTTTTTAAATATTTATTGTTGTTCTGTGGTTTAGATGACGAAATGTACTACTTAATATTATATCATTTATTAATGTATTTCTTAAACTTTGCAATAAAGCGTGAGGTTTGGCTATCTACAAAACAAGGTTTAACCCACCATTTTTTCTTAAAATATCATGTACTACTGTGGCCTTCATTTAGCTTGGCTTGTATTGCATTCATAGTATCAAACGCACCACCCTCAAGCTAACTCCTTTTTGAGTTCATGCTATTCCCTCAGTTTTTGTTTGGTACCTTGATTTGTCTCCCTATTTATATGGATTTATGAGATTTAAACATCGATAAACTACTGTCACCTTAATTTTAAATCATTGTCCCATTTTGAAAAAAAGCATTTATCACTTAAGCCATCCCTCGGTGATGAATGCTCTACAACTTCTTACTTTATTTTGTCTTTTTAACTTTTTTTTATTCGAGCGTCACTGATGAGTCTTTTGTAGACTAAATGCGCCAAGCGTCTGGTGCAAATACAAAATTTAATCTCGGTATATATGATGAGTTTATTTGAACATTTATTGTTAAAAAATCAACATCATTCTTTATGTTGAAAATATTTTTTTATGGTTAACTTTCTTATTAAAACATGTAGAAAGTTTCAGCTAAAAGAAAATATATGTTTCAATAATTTGGAGACGATTTCACCAAGTATATGAGTAGCAAGAGATACCAAACGGACATTCAAAGTCATCAATCGAAAATAAACTTACAACGCCATAAAAATAGCAAAGAAACCAAAAGACAAACAACAGCATACAAAACACAACATAGAAAACTAAAGAATGATCAACAAATACACCACCAAATAATCCTAAGCAATTAATGAATAGTGCTTTATTAATATTTCAAATGCATGCTTAACTTAAAATTAGTTTGACAGCAAATATTTTCGCCTTACCATCTTTGTCTGCTTGCCATGTATTGCAGCCAATCCACAAAATGCTATTACTGTCAATACTTAAACTAAGTGGTAATTCAATACCCAGGGGTTTTACGTCCTTACATGCAATAACGTCTCCAGCACAATTTAACATATGTATAGCATGGTTGTTTTTATCTAAAACTAAAACCATACCAGAAGAGTTTGCTGCAATGTCACTAGGATAAAATTTAGATACTTCTATAAAATCGACAAAACAACCTTTATATGTCCACAATATTTTCCCATCATAGTCTAATACCAAAACCCTCCCTTCCCATTGGTTATTTAAACAATCAATAACATATATCATGTCATTCATGGTTATGATTCTATATGGTTCTGTAAGCAGTCTCTGATTATTATTGTCATACTCAACAATAAGTTGTTTATCTACTTCCTGATTAAGAATCACCACTCTTCTCACATAGTCTTCTGTTGCTGGATATGTGACAGGGTAACATTCGGTTAACCCCACAAATATTTTATTGTTTTTGGAAACATGAACGCTTATGGGCTTTAATGGAGAAAATGATTTAAATGGTTTAAATTGTTTATCACTCGAATACACTTGTAGTTCACTTCCTCCTGTTGACAGTATGATGTCATTTTTATTTAATTTTGCCATATTTAGTGCAGATAAAATGATGCTTTCCTCTATTATTATATTATTTTCCTCAAATTTGACTTTTTGTAGTTTTACCTCAGTAGGGCATGTAATGAATGTCATATTGTTATCACAGTGAACAATGTTCATTACATTCGGAAAATCACTTTGATAGCTTTTGACTAGTTCTAAATTAGGAACTGCATTAAGGTCACCAAATATTGTTCTTATATTTTGCTTTTTAAGTTTGTATGCAGATATAAATTTCGTTTTCATAATGTCGCAATATAAGGTCCCCATTGATTTTTTTGGCAAAGTTTCATCCAACAATTTTCTTGAATTGAAAATGTCGGACGCTTGATGGGATAGGAAGATTTTCTTTAGATTTTCTTCCCTCTTTAATAAGTTATCTTTCTTCTTCTGCATGTCAGACAGTTCTGCTTTGATCTTATTCTCTGTTGGCTTCCATATTGATTCAAGTTCCTGTACAAGTTCTTTTGCATATTTTGATATGATTTCTGATATTTCCTTCTCAGTCAGCGTAATTTCGTTTTTTATTTTTTGGAAATTTTTGGCACCATCTAGATGCAGTTTATGTAGTCTTTCCTTTTCATTGTAGAAAAATTCAAGACTAGATTCAAGTTTATTTTGCACTTCCTTCATTTTAGAAAACGTGGTATCATAAATCTCATTCAATGTTTTATATTTGTGTTTTTGGTGGGATTCTATCAAACAGCTTGCACACACAGGTTTCCCACAATCCATGCAGTATACACAACACGTGTGTCCTATATGAGTTGAACATGGCATGTCCTGAAGATCAACCTTTCGGATTGCCTGTGCAGCGTCAATACCTCCGCAATCTTTTAGATTTAAAATTTCATGTTTTTCAGCTGATTTAATTTTTCTATGAATCTTTGTTGTACAAAGTTGACACATAAATACATCACAGTTTATACATCTCCATCTTATATCTGATGACTCTTCACAGAACTGACACGTTACTGGTGTCTGAGCTTCCCCTTTGAGTTGAGAAAACCCCATTTCCAAATGATTTATGAAAAATTATTGATACACTTTTTATGAATATTACCTGGTCTATTAATAAAATACTTCCTTATTTTTTAGAATGTCATTCTAAACCGTATAAATGTTAGGTTCAAGTGGAACGATACACTATAAAATAAATGTAGGTTAGACTGAGTTGTCAATTCGTTTGATGCGTTTTGTCATTTGATTTTGCATGTGATAAGGGACTTTCCGATTGAATGTTCCTCAGAGTTTAGTATTTTTGTGATTTTATTTTTTCTGTATGTTTTATAGATGAATTACTTATTTTTCCTGGTATTGTTCGCCCCTTCTGATTAATAACGCCCTACCCACCCCCCTAACAAAAAAGAACAGTGCACACGCTAAAATGTCTCGCCTTCTTTACTGTTACCATTGATAATATGTTGATAGTCCTAAATAGAAAGCTTGACTACAACTATTACATAAACTTAGCATGGTCCAAGAAATGAGGTTAAGGTCATAAAAACCAAAAGAAAAAAACATGTACATTTTACAATCATTCAATACACTAAAAATACCTATTGCTTATAGTTTCTAAGAAAACTTACTTAACCAGGAAAACTAAACATTGACCATTTAACAATGAAAATGAGGAACAATACCAGGCAGACATGTACAGCTTACAATGCTTCCATACAACAAATATGGTTAACCCTTTGCTTATGTTTTCAGAAAAAAAACCCAGACCAAAACACATAAACTTAACACTGAGTAATGAACTGTGAAATGAGGGCAAGGTGAAATAAAACCTGCGAGACCAACATGTACATCATAAAATATTTCAATACACCAAATATAGTTGACCTATTACATACAGTATTAGAAAATATGACAAAAACTCAAAAATTTAAGTTTCACCGCGAACCATGGTGATGAGGTCAAGGTCACATGACATCTGCCAATTGGACACGTACACCTTACAATCATTCCATAAACCAAATATAGTAGACCTATTGCATACAGTATAGGAAAACAGACCAAAACACAAAAACTTAACTATAACTACTGAACCATGAAAATAAAGTCAAGGTCAGATCACACCTGCCAGTTGAACATGTACACCTCACAATCCCTCAATACACCAAATATTCTAGACCCATTGCTTATAGTATCTGAGATATGGACTTGTTCACTGATCCATGTAATAAGGTCAAGGTCAAATAAAAACTGTCTGACGGGCATGAGAACATTGAAAGGTACGCACATACTACATAAAGTTATCATATTACTCATAATAAGATAGAAATAAACATTACGAAAAGACCTCATTAGTAGTCACTGAACCATGAAAATAAGGTCAATGACAATGGAGATGTGACGGACGGAAACTTAGTAACATTAGGCATCTATATACAAAGTATGAAGCATCCAGGTCTTCCATCTTCTAAAATATAAAGCTTTTAAGCAGTAAGCTAACACCGCCGAAGGATCATTATCCCTATATCAAACTTTCTGCGACAAAATTCGCAGGCTCGACAAATAACTACAAATAAACACACGAGTGCACACGCTGAAATGTCTCCCCTTCTTTGATAACCACTGATATTATGTTGATAGTCTAAAATATAAAGCTTTGCTACAACTACCACATAAACTTTACATGATCCAAGAAAAAGTAGTCAAGGATAAATAAAATACCCAAGAAGTACATGTACACCTTACAATCTTTCAACACACTAAATATAGTTGACCTATTGCTAATAGTTACAAAAAAAATGACTTAACCAAGAAAAGCATGAAAATGAGGTCAAGGTCAGATGAACCCTATCAGACAGTACACCTTACTTTAAATATATGAATTAAATATAGTTGACCTATTGCTTATAGTATCTAAGGAACAAACTGAAAAAAATGAACCATGGAAATGAGGTCACGGTAAGATGATACCTGCAAGACAGAAATATACATACTACAAACTTCCATACAACAAATATACTTGACATATTGCTTGTAAATTAAGAACACGCTGAAATGTATCACCTTCTTTTCTAATCATCTATATTTTATTGATAGTTATAACACATCAGATTGTTAAGTCAAGTCGCACGAATTTCTTGAAGGAGAAGGTCAACTGCTAATAAAATTGTCGAATGCCACTGCACACAGATGCATGCCATAACTGTTTACCATAAACTGAAAAGCCAAAGAATTGGCTGCAGAAAAACATTCAAAGCCCTAAAGTTTCACCCGCATAATTGCCAAACACACTGTAATGGGTGGAACAAATAAAAAGTAAAATCAAAGGGTGCAAAACAGAACCCAAGACATGCCAAACAGAATTGGTTGATCTTTCTGGCATTCATTCTGGTGTTGGTTATAGACAGTTATTGTTTTCGACAGTGACACAAAGTTCAAACCAGGGTTTTAGTTTATATCAAATGATTTGAACACTAAAATGACGTAATCAACTCATCTTTCAAACTAATTTTGTTGACCTATTGCTTATTTATTAACTTTTTTTTAAGTCGTCACTGAACCATGAAAATGAGATCAAGGACAATGGACATTTGACAAATGGAAACTTCGTAACATGAGGCATCTATATACAAAGTATGAAGTATACATGTTTTTCTTCTTCTATAATAACAAGCTTTTAAGAAGTTAGCCAACATCGCCGGATCACTATCCCAAAGTCGACCTTTCTGTGACAAAAACGCAACAAAACACAAAATCTAAATACTGAGCAATAAAATGTGAAAATGAGGTCAATATCAAATAAAACTAAGACTGACATGAACATCAAAACATATTTCCTGCACAAAATATAGTACACCTAATGCATACAGAATAAGAAAAGAAAAAAAACTTTACTGTAGCCACTGAACCATGAAAAGGTCAAGGTCAGATAACACCTGCCAGTTGGACATGAACACACCTTACAATCCTTTCATAAACCCAGTATAGTAGACCTATTACTTATAGTATCTCAGATATGAACTTAACCTTGTTCACTGATCCATGAAATGAGGTCGAGGTCAACTGAAAACTGTCTGAAAGAATATGAGAAATTACCATTACAAAAAAATCTTGAAATTTTTCAAGTTGTCACTGAAGAATTAAAATGAGGTGAGGGTTAACGGACAAGTCACAGACGGAAACTTCGTAACATAAGGCATCTGTATACAAGGTATGAAGCATCCAGGTCTTGCACCTTTGTCCTGAGCATCCGAGATCACCCTTAGTTTTTGGTGGGGTTCGTGTTGCTTAGTCTTTAGTTTTCTATGTTTTGTCTTCTGTACTATTATGTGTGTTGATTTTCAATCTATGAGTATGACTATCCCTCTTTCCTAAAATATAAATCTTTTAAGAAGTTAGCTTATGCAGCGACAGAACACTATCCCTATGTTGAACTTTCTGTGACAAATGTACATGTTTCCTGTATGTTCATGACATGTCTTCTAGTAGGGTTAAATGATGATGCCACCTTTTATCCTGAACCAAAAGGGTATTAAAGTTGGGGATCCTAAAGTAATTTGTGTACATGCATCTATGTGAAGTTTGAAGAAAGTTCTAGATCCTGATCTTAAATGAAGTTTTGTTCAGTGTAAATAATCTTGAATTATTTGTAAATGATCATGCAGATTGTCAAATGTAAAGCTGGAACAGAAACTATATCTACATGAATCTAAAGTTGTTTTGGGGATTACTGATATAAATATGCCTTTTTATGTATTAGAGAATGGAAAGAATTTGTGTACATGTGCACAGGGATGACTAAGATATATTAGGTTTGACCATGACTTTTAATGTACTGTTTCTTTCTTCTAGTTGTGGTGACTTACTATTAAAAAATTGAAGACAACACGTATAATAATTTCTTGCGTCCAAAGCGCTTTTCTGGATTTACCTCCATCAGAAACACTCAAAGCCAAACATTTGAAATCAGAAGATGTATAGTACCGAAACTGTTGAAGAGCTTTAAGTCAAAAATACCTAAATAAAAGTGTTATAATGAAACAACTATCTGCCTGAGACCAAATGAAGTAGATTAAAGCAACTAATGGTCACCACAGGGCAGTCAATAAGTTGATTTATCTAGGTTTCTACTGTAAAATCAGCATGTGTATAATAAAATATAATTACTATGTATTTCAATAAGGGAACATCTTTATGAAAAAAAGAATTATCAAGGACTTTTAACCAAAACCAAAATTCCATTTCTTTTCACGACTTATTAACTATGGTGAAATTACATTCTAAAAACTTGAAACCAATACAATTTTTTTTATTTTCATGTTCCACCTGAATTCACATTGTGACTGAAACCAAAAAATTAAAAATGATTTCAATTTTTTGTTATCTGCAAATCAGCAGTACAAGTGTATCAGAAAGTAAGACTGGTTCCCGATTTCAATATTCAAGTATGTTACACATATACCAATATAACTTTGTGACAGCGTATGGCTATCAGCTAATACATGGAACGTAGTACCGGCAACTAGGATAATTAGAAATCTACTGAGGAAAACATTCCTCTAAATCAAATGGTAGCTATTATTACATGTGTATAATACTTTTATGCTTTATTTTCCCGATTAAACATTGTAGTATATATATTTTATCTGAATATTCTCACACAATATTGAATGCTTATATAACAAGCCAAGACTAGACATATTCAACAAGAGGCTCACAGCCTATCTCATCAGTTATTAATATGTTCACTCTATACAGTAAACCAACTCATTTTCCAAGATAATTTTTTGTTTCTATAATTTAATTATAGCTAGACTTTTACTAGATTTATTTTAATAATGTGTTTTAAAATTGTTGATAAATTTAAAACAGAAATAGACATATTTGATACTGACATGTTCAAAAACTAATCGTATTTTTTTTCCCAAATTTTCTACATCTGAATGTCACAAAATATCAATGGTGAAAGTACATTGGTTTACAGTATATATCACTGAGAACTAATGAAGATTCGTTTATTTCCATTGTAACCAATCTTTGTGGTTGGTGGAAAATTTGCATTTTTGAGGATATTTGATTCAGTGGTATGACACAAGTGAGCATTCAAACCTGTAGAATATTTAAAAAAAATTGTTGGACATTTCAATTGATAGTATCCCTTTACCCACAAAATCAATGAATCCACAGCTGTATTTCATAAATGCACAAATAATCTTTACATTTAATATAAAAAAAAAAATGCCCCCTTTTCTTTATATGTACATGAACAAACCTAAGTCAAAGTTGATCTTTAAATCTAATATCAAAATCAAATTTGTTTACAAATATCAAATAAATGTTTCTAGATTAAATACCACAATTGATTTTTTCTTGACATATACCATGTATATACCATAAACCAAAAAATACTGTCATGATTTTATACTATGTTAAAAAATACCATTGAAAATTAAGTTTAGTTTAAACAGATCATCATAACTACAACACTTGTACAAACGTGGTTGTAGTTTTTTATCATTTGATCCAATGGTAAGAATAAAATTCAGTTTTTGTTGTCCAGAAACATGATAGCTAAAGATACTCAATTGAACATCTGTCAAATGTTTTGGCAAAAAAATTCAAAAAAGGTTTCATGCAAAAGATTTTTCTGGACAAAGGTGATTTTTCGTCACAAGATAAATTGTCTTATCATTCAGTCTATTTCCAGTATACTACATGATCGTATTGTTTAAATAGTATGTTTCCCTTTCTAATAATGTGTCAATAAATCTAGGAAAAAACATTATACCAGTTTCACTTTCAACACCTAAAATGTTTATGAAAATATTCTCTTCAAAACATTAAGCTAACATAAAAGTCCCAAGGGAAACGGTAAACCCAATAATTTGCAAAATAGAAGTTTACTCTTTTTTGTTCAGTTTATCATGATGATGAAAGATAACTTAAAGGTATTTACAGCTTATTCCCTACTGCGTGTAAAGCAAGACTTTGGTTAGCTTGCTTGCTTGCTTTGTTCATATAAAATACAATTTTAATTGGGACATCCAATCAAATTTAATTATAATATATACAGGTTGAAATATGCATAAACATGTATATATATTGTTTGTCAATATCAATTAAAAAGCTTGAATTGAAGTTTACACAAACAGAGCAAGCGAGCCTAGCAAAATTTAACACTACAAGCATTAGGGAATTAGCTGTAAAACTTATTGTAAATCTAAGCAACCAGTTCAATGACGGGTACATTGTCTGGTTCTATGTCAATAAAACAACAGCTTTCATCTCCCAAAGTTTAACCCTACAGGCAGTAGTAAATTAGCTGTAAAAGTTATTGTCAATCTAAGCAACCAGTTCAATGACGGGTACATTGTCTGGTTCTATTTCAATAAAACAACAGCTTTCATCTCCCAAAGTTTAACCCTACAGGCAGTAGTAAATTAGCTGTAAAAGTTATTGTCAATCTAAGCAACCAAATCAATGACTGGTACATCATCTGGTTCTATGTCAATAAAACAACAGCTTTCGTCTCCCATCCAAACAACATCATCATCAACTTCTTGTAGCATGATTACATCATCATCAATTTCAATGTAACGGAACCGTTTCTCTTCGTTATCGATCATTTCCTTTTTGATTTGATGAGACTCTAGTATCTGCATCCTGTCCGACTCTGAATGACATTCAAGTTTGGTTCGGAAAAGGTCTCTACCGAGATCCGATTGTGAATGGTGTCCGAGTTTACCATTGAAGAGATTTTTCCCCATGTCGGAAGGAGTGTGACAACCTAATTTTTCGGTCTCCTCTACCATTTCCCTTTTCACCGAAACCAAAGAAGGTGAGAAACAATATAATTTTCTTGGATTGGCTGTTTCAGCACAATCCAAATCTTGCAATTTTGAGATGACGTTTTCAACTCTTTCGTTGTACTTTTCTTGTGCATTTATAGCCTCCTGTTTAATTGTTTTACTTTTTTCAGTGCAGTCATCTTCAGCAGTGCTGGTAACACTTTTCTTAGACCTCAGTACTTTTTTAATATTGTCAATTTCCATTTGGTGATTGTTCTCCTCAACAGCACTAATTGCTTCCTGTTTAATTGTTTTATTAGTTAGATTGTTCTTCTTCAATGCCTTGGCATCATCTTCTGCAGTCGTCTTGGTTACCTTATTCCTTGACCTGAGCCTGCTTTGAATGTTGTCAATTTCCATTTCCCAATTGTTCTCTTCAATACTTTTCTGCTTCTGAGCCATGTTATCTTCAATAGACTCTGATGCAGGTTTCAATATATTATCTGATACTGGCGTATTAGATTTGTCTGTTAAAGCATTCAAGTGTTTAGAGGACTGTGCATTTGCCTTCTGAGATACTGGCGAATTCATGTGAACATCGTCAGGTTCACTAGCAGATTTGTCTTTGGAAGACCTGACATTTTCTTTCTCTAAGGTTAGTGAAATTCCCTCCTCTTTGACAATACTTGGAACTTTTCCTTTTTCAGATGGTGACATTTCAACAATGTCCTTAGTATGTGTGTCTGATACCCATGCTTTGTCAATTATTCCCAAATCCTCTAGAACATGTCGTGTTCTGTACTTCAGTGTTATTTTTCCAAAATTTCTTTGCCCCAATTTATACCTTATCATGGTAATCCTTCTATCTGTGTTCTCAAAAGTACAAATTCCTCTTCCTTCTCTAGTTGATACTCCAATGCCACCTAACAACAAATAATTGTACATATTTAAAAGATGGGAATCAAATAAACAATACGAAAAAATCCCTGAAATTCTAAAACAAAGCGCACTAACAATTAAAATTGTTAGGTCTTAAATATTCACTTTATATTTTATACATGTATTAGACATGTTAGACCTACAAAATGTAAGTGTTACATAACTTGTGTCATCTCTGCCATTTTCAGAAGGCACAATGCCCACCTCTTTAGCATGTGCCCTTTTCCATATATCTTTGTGATTTGCCCTTTAAATGATCCACCCTTTTCTTTTAACAGCAACAAAATTTGAGGTTAATGACACTTTCATACAGGTTAGCCTTTGAATAAACATGTATAAGTTGGTTAAAACTATTTTTACAATCAAATGGATTTTGACATACTGTGGATTCATTCATTTTCATGGGTACCAATTTTCTTGGATTGCGGAATCCTTGCATTTTTTTGGATAGGATTTGATGGTTCTGCCAAAGTCTGGATACAACTTTATAGAAATTTGTATTTCATCGAACATTTAAATTCCTTATTCACCTGTACCCTAGAAAATTAGTATCCAATGAATAATAATTGGATTAACAGTACTGTAAATTAACTTCTGTTACTTCATTCTGTAGTAATTATTAGTTTTGTATTTTTTAAATACTGATGATTCATAATTACTCCTGGAGTACTAGTACTTGAACACCAATATATTTATGTCTCATGAAATAAATTTGAATTAAGTTTATTTTCAAAATGCACACTGTCAACTGATAATGTTCAAATGATCTACAACATGTACAATGTATTATTGTTTACTTTTACAAATTGTGACTTGGATGGAGAATTGTCTAGTTGACATTCATACCACATCTTCTTATATCTATATACTGTAATAGACGAAATTTTAGTGGAGGATTTAATTTCATTTATTTCTTGGAAAGAAGATGTCCACGAAATTAAAACCACATCGAAGATATAACCTGCATATATTATAATATCACTTCCATTTGAAACCATATAATTAAATCCCTATGAAATCTTATGTATAGACTCCAAATTTTGACCCCAGGAAAATTAATGTTTCTACAATAATCATATGTATGGCAAGAACTCAGGTTGACAAAAGTATGCTGTAATCTATTGTAGTAAAGTTGTATTGCTTTGTTTCATTTGTCATGTACTTACATTTTCATTAAAAAAAAATTGTGATGTGTTGTTGTTTTAAATTCTTTGATTAAAATTTTGTACCCCTGTGATGCATTGCAGTTTGAAATTCTTGATGGGTGTTTGGATCTATCTCATCTTGCATGTATTTAGGTATACATTGTATTATGATGCATTGTCCATTGCATAAATATTTTCCGCTTTTGCCTTAAATCTTCATTTTAACGGGTGTTTTCTTTCCACCTCATTTTGTGGTGAATTACGCCAATAATACACAACAAAAGGAAGAGTTACGTAATTTTTCGATGTTTTAATGCCACTTTTAAGTCGGAGATATAACTCTATAGGGTTATTACAGAAAATAACTTGTGTATGTTATTACAGATACTTTCATGAGTTGTCTACTCTTTATTCCTTAAATTTTCTAAATCTGTGATAATATATGTTTGTTATTTTTAAAATTATTTCATTTATAGTGGGCTCTAGGGAACTCTTGAGACTTTGCACAGAAACTAAATGCATAGCCTTGATAACTAATTTTTTAATTAAATTAAAACATTTTTGATTAACCATGGTGAATCAATGAAACAAGTCTATTAAGGGATAAACTTAGCTGTGATAACAAGACTCAGTTATTAAAGGAATGTAATTTATTATATAAGACATTTGGGAATTACTGAGAGACTTGCGCAGAACCTCATTACATGCTATGAACTGTTATATGTTTCAATAGTTAAGTATACATATAGACAAACGTAGTATCAATAGAACTTTTATACATTTTAACTAAACTATTGATGTATATTGTCCCTTTGAAACATGTAACATACACAGTTCTTTGATTTTTTAGTCCATGATAACATATGGATGTTATTTTTCTGTAATAACCCTATAGAGTTATATCCCTGACTGTTTAAGCACCGCATTTAGACTATTTCGTGGCAGCGGTCAGTTTTTTTTGGTGAAGGAAGTCAGAGTGCCCAGAGAAAAACACTGACCTGTGGTAGGAAAACTAACAATCCTAGTCAATTAATATTGCAGTCGAGTGAACCTGCACGAGCAGGGTTTGAACTCAACCTCAGTGTTGACTGGCTAGTGATTACAGTAGTTACTACTTGGACCACTCAGCCACCAAGGCCCCAAACTCTATTTGGAAAACAAAAAAAATCATACCTCTCTTTGAACAATCTTGCTTGGTTGCTTGCTGGTGTACAGCTCTATCAGAAAGATTTCTTGGTGCTGTTTGGATAAACTGTCTCTGATATGTCTGAAAGCACCCATCTTCAATTGCTTCTAAACATTCAAGGGTTATTGTACCAAGATCTGATTTCCAGTTTTTAGAACCTCTGTCCTGTTAAAGAAAAAAATCTTTAATACCAGCGTCAATTTTATTTCATAAACCTTCTGAATCTTGTATGTGTTAAAAATCAGAATTAGTTATAGCAAATTACTAATAGAAGTTGGTAGATATACTAGAACACCTTTAGAACAGAGAATTTGTTCACTTTGCAAGGATGGAATTGAAGATGAATTCCATTTCCTCATTAAATGTAAAGCGTTAGAATTTTATAGATATGTACTCATTTGTAATTTAAGTGATAGCTCCATCTTTTGTTAATATGTCTGAACAAGATAATTTTAGTTTCATTTTAAAAAGTAATGATACGGACATTAGTACTGTATGTGTAGCTGGAATAAGCAATATGTATGATTTGAACATTCATTTTAAGCAAACATAATGTTGCTAAGAACTGTTATAGTATTACAAGCTTATTGTAATAGCTTGAATTAATGATATAGTATGAATAACACCTCCACACAATGTAGAAATAAATATGTGTCTCTGTATATTTGTTTTTTTTTGTATTTGTATTTTGTAAATGTCAGCTGGTATCATTCCTGTATTGGAATTTACTCCCAATAAAATTATTTGATTTGATTTGATTTGTATGTTTTCAATGTTGACAATGGTAAAGAAGTTAACTCTTATTTTTTACATATTACTCAATACCATGAAGTATTACACAACTTCTGTGGATTCATTTTTTGATGTGGGAAGTAATTTTTGTGGATTGAGAATTTTATTTTTTTATTTTTATGGATATTGGTTTTTTTAAAGTCTGATTGAAATATTTTACTTCATGGTTCACCTTTACCCAGGAAATCAATGAACATTTGGTATCCCATGAATGATAATGAATCTACAGTAACAACACTTAACTGGAGTTCATTCAATAAGGCCAAATAAAAAAATGTGTTTCTTAATTCCCTTTCCTACCTTTTTTTAAGTTAAAAAAGAGCCTACCGTAAAGTTTTTTAGTTATTTTTCAATAATCAATGTTAAATTCAAAATGTCCCTTTCATAGACTCAATGTCAAATAAAAAAATGTAAAATGAGAAAAAATCCCTACCCACCGGTCATATTTTTTTCAAAAATTTAATAGGAAAACACATATCATTTTTTTTGGCCTATTATTACACTTTTTAAAATTACCAAAATTTTATTGGACGGAAGAATGCAGCCTCAGACTGTCCATGGGTATAAACCATTTTTTCTATAGAATATAGACTAATTAATCAAATATTAACATTGGGATCAATAAATAGTACAAAGTCATTAAGAATGATTTCTTGGAAGTGTTTAATTTGTTTTTAAATGTATGTAAAATATATAACATTCTTCTTAAAGAATCTTCATCAACTTATTTTATAATAAATGCGGCCAACATATTAAGATATTGACATACCTTTTATACAAGTAACTGTATTATATTTGAGAATAACATACCTTTTGTGAAGTGATCTTTGGCAATGAGAACAGTAGCTCTTTCACGGTTCCTTTTCTGTTGTCTTTAATACCAGTGACTTTGCTGCAAAATAAAAGTACATACTCTATACTGTTGAATAAATCAAATGGTACAACCAAGGCTTGATATTTATTTATGAATTAAAATATTAGTTTTATTGTCTATGTTTTAAATTTGTTAAATGTACTACATGACATAACACTAAAAAGCTGATTTTTATAATTTTTTTTACAATCGGCAACACCAAGAAAATAATAATTTTGGCATATGACATATATCATACCTATGAAATTATATAAATTTTTGTTGAAATTCTAGCTCAAACAGATCTAGATGTTTCATAAAATTTGTGATTTTTTTTTTCAACAATTTGTTTCCAATTTTCAGAAATAAAGAATAGACACATTGAAATATCTCTCCTGCTTTATAGACAAATCATAGTTGATTTTTATGTTGAAAGACTTTAAATAAATATCAAATAATTTTAGCATGATCAATTATCCATGACAATTAGGTGACGGACAAGAAAAGTGGTTTAAAACAACATCAGATACTTTCATATGTAATTTTCATTGATTGATAAGTACCATATATCTGAAATAATCTATAAATAGAAACATGTCTTTACCTCTTTTTCTCTATTTATATATTAATCAATAATTCCAGTTATTTTACTTCCCTGTGGAAATTTCTCTTCTGGGATTTCCTGAGCAACAGAGCATCATTCAACTTTCCCAACTTTAATAGTAAGAACTTTTTTGGACATCAGGGTATACATTTAACATTAATGAAACAGCAGTCCAATAGCAAAAGAAAAGGCATTTACAGGTAAAAATGTAAAATTGTCATAATCCAGGCCTCGACAATAACGCTTGTCCGATTGTCCGGTACCAGAGGGAAAAAAGGTCGGACAAGTAAAAGCTGTATCAAGCTTGTCCGTCGGGACAAGTACACTTATTCTGTAGAAAATATTTAATCCAACTTTGATGAACAAAGTAATTATAAACAAAAAACAAGAAAACAAATATTATTTTGACATCGTTTCTGAATTCTGTTTATTCAAATGAAAACCTTTTTCATCAACATGTTTACTTGAAATCGATAATTTTAACTGGTTCATTATCAGGTACTTTTTAACAGGTAAAAGGTATACTTTTCTCGGAAACCAGTCTTACTGATCCGAATCAATGATGGGCTTTGTAGATAAGGTAACTTTACAGAACAGTTCGTCACCTCGAAAGATTCAGCTCCAAGTTTAATAGACAGTTTGGCACCGTAGAGATTGAAATAAACAATTAATTTCCCCATAGGCGACAATGGTAGCCTTTTTCGAGATACAGACTTTAGAAAGTTGATTTTCTTAACGAAACCTTGCTAGAATCAAAGAAAAGTTATTAGGACAGTATTTTTTGGTCCAAAAAATATAGGTTCACGTTGCTTTTCTTAGCGTATTTTGTACTTATCTCCCATGCCTATCAATTTTGCCCTTAAAAAAACGTGTCTTGTCCTAGCATTGAAAAGTCATCTCAGTGCCTTTAGGGCTACGGAATAATTTTTATTTTGCCTTTTGTATAAAGCAGAGTGCATGAAGTCTCTAATAATAAAAAATAACGGGCGCACATATCGACCAATCAGGATTAGCCATACTCTTAATTCTGAATACCATGTTATGTTCATAAAATGGCTGCGCCCATAAAATCTAATGGTGTATTGTAACCTATACGGTATTTAATACTTTCTTGTATCGTGCAATTCATAGTGCGTTAGATGCACAAATATATATGCCACAAATAAATCATCTTTAAAACGTTCTGGCAATCCTCTCTGAATTTTCACAATTTTTTATCGGAGGTGACCCCAGTCAAAAAATGTGAAGAAAAAAAATCTGTTTTTTTGAGTAAATGCGGTACTGCTAAAAAGGGCCTGAAGATAATGCCCACTTTCTCCAATGATTCTTTATATATCATCAAGTACTGATTATATTGATACCAAAACCAATTCAATATGTAACTACTACGGTGAATTTCGAACAACAGTTTTAAATGAAATCATTTTCGTAAAAAAGTACATTTTTGAAACAGACTATAGCATTTGAAAATATGGAATATGTGTAAAAATTTGTGTTTTAACATCGATAACTGTTTGTTAACTACAAAATGGCATGCTTGTTCTTATTCTTTTATTTGTTATTCATGTGAACAATTCAATGTTCGAAGGGGATCATTTTCGTACATTTTCGCTGAATTTGGTAATTTCGATAACAGCATTTGGGTCGAGATTGTTATGTTTAAAAATCTATTTATATTCACAAACTCTAGATGTGTACTTGCTCTTTTCGAACAAATCAACAGAACTTCAGAAAATGGCATATTCGCTCCACAGTAAGTCAAAAGTCGAGCCCACCCTTGTTTCTAAGGTAAAACGCAATACAAATATGAAACAGACTATACCTTAAAAACTAGATAATCAATATTTCTTTTGTCACCAAAAAATACGGTTTCACATCAAATGTCAAGTAAAATGGCTGTTTTTGACACTTTTTGAGCACTATGATAAAGAAATGTCGATGCTGTATAGATTGAAATAAACAATTAATTTCCCCATAGGCGACAATGGTAGCCTTTTTCGAGATACAGACTTTAGAAAGTTGATTTTCTTAACGAAACCTTGCTAGAATCAAAGAAAAGTTATTAGGACAGTATTTTTTGGTCCAAAAAATATAGGTTTGCGTTGCTTTTCTTAGCGTATTTTGTACTTATCTCCCATGCCTATCAATTTTGCCCTTAAAAAAACGTGTCTTGTCCTAGCATTGAAAAGTCATCTCAGTGCCTTTAGGGCTACGGAATAATTTTTATTTTGCCTTTTGTATAAAGCAGAGTGCATGAAGTCTCTAATAATAAAAAATAACGGGCGCACATATCGACCAATCAGGATTAGCCATACTCTTAATTCTGAATACCATGTTATGCTCATAAAATGGCTGCGCCCATAAAATCTAATGGTGTATTGTAACCTGGAAGACATATTTAGTAGACATGATTGTTAGACAGTTTGGCAAGGCAGGAGATATTTCGGGACCAAGACAAATCAGTACCTCATTTTGCTACCTTATTCTGTTCCTTGCAATAAATACCATACCGGTAATTTTTTCACAAAAATATTTTTTTTATTTACCATAAATTTCACATGACCTTTAGTTGTTAATTTCTGTATCATTTGGTCTCTTGCAGAGTGTTGTCTCATCGGCAATCACACCTTATGATGGCTCATCTTCTTCTTTTTAATGACTGCATTTGAATAGACTTTTTTCGACTTAAAAAAAAACCAACAGAATACAAATCCAATGAGTGTACAGGCCTTTCAGATGGTGCCTCATGTTTAGAGTCTGGTGAGACTGGAATTGATGAAAACTAGAAAATTCCTGTGACATGACTAGTTTCGCAGTTGTACTTGACTCATATTTTTGAAAGGTATTTCAAAAGAAATACATCAAATTCTGTTATATTGTTTAAATTCCTTTTGTTCCTATAATTAACTAAAAATGTAAAAAGGTTATTTTTAATAGAATTTTTTTGGACAAGTAAATTTTGGTTTGTACTTGTCCTACAGGACAAGTTGAAAAAAAAGTTATTGTAGAGGCCTGTAATCAAATGCAATAATAGACGAATGATCAGGGTCCTTCAATTATAAAATTGCTTATTATTCTTTATCTTTAAAAATAATGGCTTTTATGTAATTACTTGGTAACTGTATGATGGACTTTTTTCTTTTTTGTAAACGGTATATTTTACCCAATTCTTTAACTGTTTATATTCTAACACCCCTTTATTCTTTCTTTTGGTCATTTTTACTCTATATTATATTTTTTATTTTATTGCCTATTATTATGTATCTATTATTTCATTCTACATTGTACTGCATCCACAGCCATGTCTCTCGCCAAACAGGAAGCTATTTAGTCCCCGAAAATGAGCTAGTGTAAAATGTTTTTATTTTTAAATCTCAATGAGATTTTCTCATCCAATATTTTCAACGGATTGCAATTTTTTTTAAAACTTATTGGTACATGCATTGCAAATCTAAAAATATCCATAAAAGTTAAATATTCTGAAAGTTATGCTACATGTACATGTATGCATCCTTGCTACATTTTGTGTAACCAGATGTAAGTGTGTTTTCTATGGCCAAGTGATTCTTGGTAATAAATAGTGTTGTTTCAATTGATATAAAAACATTTCTAAAAATCTTTTTCTACTCTTATTTTCAGAATAAAGATCTAGAGAATATGGCGTCATCAGATATGAAAATTTGCAGCCTCTGTTATGAGGATGATGAAGACGGATCATTTACAGATCCAGTAGAATGGTGCATAGAATGTGAGGTGTTCCTTTGTACGGACTGTGAAAAACATCACAAGAAGTCCAGAACATCTAAAGACCATAAAACCATGTCTACTGAAGACTACCATGAATTACCAAAATTCATGCAAGAAATTAGTAACCAGTGCAGAGACCACAAGAAGAAGTTTGACCTTTACTGTTCTTTACATTCCTGCCCCTGCTGTGTCACATGCATCACTGATAAACACCAGCAATGTCAAGAAATGAAATCCCTGACAGAAGTTCTAGATCACATTAAATCATCTGCCTCCGTTCAACTTCTTGAAAAAGATTTGAAGGACGTGAAAGAAAGCTTTGAAGAGATTCAAAAACATTTGAACTGTAGGATGGAAACCAGTGATAGTCAGAAACAGAAAGCAGTTGAAAACATTAAATCTATTAGGAAGTCCATAGATGATTATCTAAACAAAATAGAAAAAGAAATTCTGGATGACCTTGAATCTCAACAATCAAAGCTGAAATCAAAGATGAACTCTCTTCTACAACAACTGACACAACGAGCCAATGAGATTAGTCAATTGCAGAGCGAGTTTTCTAAAATGACACAATATGCAACTGACTTACAAATGTATGTTGGTCTGGGAGAAATTGAGAAAACAACATCACAAGCAGCAGAATACATAGAAGATTTGAAAAGTGGAGGTCAATTTGATGAAATTAGCCTAGAAGTGACCATCTCATCTGAAATTCAATCTATCATAAAAGATGACCAATCATTTGGAGATATTAATGTCAATACAAGTCCATGCCCTCTTCAAGTTAAGACACGAAGGAAAAATCAAGCACAGTATTTAGCTCCAAGGGTGTCCATAATAGAAAAAATCAAGCCATCGAAGTTAAAACAGCTGACAATGCCAGAAGAAAAAGATTATTTGATGGTGAAGTATCTTGATATAGTTGCCTGTAGAATATTACCCGATGGTAGATATTTGATTCTTCATAGCCATTCGTTAGGTAGTCATCTTCTTTTGTTTGGTAATGATGGCATGTTTTTGAGAGACATAAAGCCGATAAAGACACTGACTGGATATTCATCAGATTTTTGCTATGTAAAATCTAATACAGTGGCTGTTACATTAGGAGATTCAAAGAAAATGAAGATGACAGCATTGGTGGATATAGAACTAGAAAAAATTATCAAAAAAATTCAACTGTCTCATTTCTGTTATGGATTAGCGAGTGATGGTCAAATACTGGTTGTGGGCGGTAATGAGGACAGCACTGTAGTTAATCTGAACAACATGTCGCAAACAATCTTAGAAGGGGTTAGGGCATATTGTGTTGCGTTATTTAAAGGAAATATCTATGGTACCGCAATAGAAGAGGTTTTTTGCATTGATAGTTCGGGTACATCTATCTGGACATTTAAGCATCAGGATATTGGCATTCCAGGAAAACTCGCATTAGACCAGAATGGCTGTGTTTATATAGCTTGTAAGAATAACAACAGAATTGTGGTAGTGTCACCAGATGGAAAAAACTGTAAGACAATACTCTCAGAGGATAATGGAATTAAATTTCCTAAAGGAATAGATATCGACATAGAAACAGGAACTATGATTGTATCAAATCAATCAACAAGCATTGATCATGATCATGTTGATAGTGATCTTAAACTTAATCAAAAAGCTTTTGTTTATAAATTGGGAAATTTATGATTGTTCATTTTGGAATAAAATTCTTTAGTAACTCCTTCATGTTACCTGAACTCCTTCAACATACATTTGTAACCAACAGTTTTAAGTCTTCCTATCGATTGTTAGGACCTCCAGGGTGAATTGGTGACAGGTCTAAGTAGACAAAATACTGCAACACTGAGGTTAAGAGTTTAAATCCCACATGTGACAGGTATATAAATCTCAATTGACTGAGATTGTCAGTTTTCATACTGGTCAAAGGTCAGTGGTTCTTCTGTGGGCACTTAGACTTCCTCAACCAATAAAAACTGACTACCATGAAAAAGCATAAAAGTGCTGAAAGTGGCATTAGACACCAATCAATCAATCAATCCTATATTGATATGTCTCTAAGAAATTGTGAAGCCTTCTACAGTGAGTCGACAAATGATCATTTTCTATAACTATTAGTGTCAAATTGATTGATTCACTTTTGATTCATACAAGGTTTCAAATTATAACCATTAAATTTAATTCAGACACAAAAATTGATTAGATAAAACAGGTCGATGCTTTATCGTCTATATAAAAAGGTAGAAGTGATATGATTGCCAATGAGACAACATTTCACAAGAGACCAAACAATACAGAAATTATAGTCTCTTTGACAATTCCCTTATTGATCCTGTAATTAGGGATTTTTTTAATTTGAGTTGTGTCCCTTATCATATGATAATAAGATTTTTTTTATTGACAACAAAGACAGTCAGGGGTACTACTTGTACAAGTGTATTTTATTTACTTGAAGAAGTAAAAAAAAATATACACATATAAGTAAATAAATAATGTTTGAATAATCTCCCCTTAATTTTCTAAAAAATTTACTTGTATAAGTAAATTTTTCTTACCATCCCACAAAAATCCTCAAGTTTTGAGATGTAAAATCATGCCTTTAATGATTTTTCCCAGGTTTGCTCAAATTTTTTCATTAAAGTTCAATCTTTCATCTCATTAATTCATCAAAGAAACTGATTGAGCAAAGATCTTGTATATTTGCGCAAGGCAATCAAAAATTGCTCCTTTGGGGCTTGTAAATGAGCAGTGTTATGAAGATAACAAACAAATGGGATTTTCATTGTCCATTAAATTACACTTAAATAATAAGTAAAGACATCTGTAAAGGGTACACAATTTAAAATTCTATTAGAGCAAAGAAATCTTAAGAATTCAAGAAAAGAAGAAAGGATGACTTTTTTACTTATACAAGTAAAAAAATTCTGAATGCCTAAGGGACATAACTAAGCGAATTTTTTTTTACCTGTACAAGTAAATAAAATTCACTTGTACAAGTATCCTACAAAATTACTTATATGTGTATATTTTTTTTTTACTTCTTCAAGTAAATAAAATACACTTGTACAAGTAGTACCCCTGACTGAAAGAGCTACTTGAAATGTAGTGGAAATACCAAATTTATCTGTGGTAATCAATGTGTGTTATATTTAAATTTTACTAAACTCTTCATTCAACATAATCTATTTTCAAGCTAAACAACTAATTACTTTGATATCATTTTTAATTCTTTTTTTTAGGAAATTAGATAAAACTGCTACATGTACATAGTACATATACAACACTTCTCATGCACTGCATGGACAGAAGCCCATAATGTCTAGTAAGGAACAAGTCTACAATTGGCAAAGGGACACAACTCATGTTAAAAAAAATTATAACAACACTTCATTTTATTTGTCCAGAAGTGTTTTCAGGATTTACCTGAAAATGTGATATAACAGAATCCCCTCAGTTCTTGTCAATTTGATTATTGAAGAAATTAACCAAAAAAATGGGTATCAACTCATTACCCTGATTTTCGTTAGAAAGGACAAGAAGACATTCTTATATTTCAAAGAGATGTAAAAAACTATGTCATTTATATGACCTTTTATTAAACATTATATAATAGAATGTAATGGAAATAAATATAGTTATAAAATACATGTAGAATCTATGGTGACCGTCATATAAAATTATGGAAATTTATAATCTATGAACATCCTTGTTCCTGTAAAATTTATTCTTGCTTTGCTGGACAAATAAAATCATATGAAAGTTGCTTGCTTTATTATTATGTTTAATGTCCAGTGGCAAATAGTTCATGCATATTGAGGATATGAATAAATCAACAACTACATCCAAAACAATTGATATGTTTTGCTACATGTCAGTTGATCCAATGTATTGTATACATGTATCTCCTGTTTTGAATGGGAACTGCTTCTGTCTCTATATTGCACAAAACAAAAACAAAATAGAAAATAGCATAATCAATAAAAAGCAAATATAACTTAGTAAATATATATGGACCATAATTTGGTATTCAGCCTTTGGTTTCTTTTTGTATCCTTTTTTATAAGTTCTAAAACTTTAACTTTTATTCTGTGGGTTGTGTTGGTGTTAGAATAGTCTTAATGGAACAATTGAGTTTTTCAAGAAAAAATTAATACATTTTGATTCACCGTTTACGTGACAGGAAACCAAACAGGAAACTAATCTTTATTTTCTTTATTTTGCACAATATATTTGAAAAGACATAAATGAATACCATTACTAGTGTTACTTGCTTCATGTTAATATTTAAAATCTATTTTCAATGTTGAATTAAAGTTTTTTTTTAAACGCGACAGGAAACCATAAGAAACCGAAAGCATTTTTTTAGTTTTATTTTCTAGCAAAATCTGCTTAAAATAATCTGAACAGTATACTTTTTCTTAAAATCCAACTTAAATGTAACAGTATTATAAAACTCCTAAATATGTGCTTGTTTTGAAAACAATTAGTACAATTTATTCAGAAATTTCCATATTTTCTTCATTGATACAGGATACCATAATCGTTGTATCTTGATGTTTTAGCCAAAAAAATGTATTTATATTTGGTTTTGAAATTCCAGTTATATACAATTTATTCCAAATCATTGGCAATGTAAAATTCTTTAAATCCAGTAAAGAAAAAAACTTTTAACTTGTAATTAAAATCTTTAAAATAGGCACCATGTGATATTTGTGACCTGTACACCATCTACATGGTTTCCACATTTTAACCTACTTTAGTGGGCTAAAATCAATAAAGTACTTCCTTTCAAGTCATGCATGGTAAAAGTTTACTTCTCCTTTGACAAGTTTATTGCGTTTCTGAAAAGTGTTTGCAGAACATGAATAAAAAAAAATAATTAAAAATTGTGACAAAGATACCACTTTTGTACATTCCAAGTGTAACGGTATATTAACATGTATTTTTTGTTAAATTATCTTTAAATTTGTTCACCTAAAATATCCAGAAATATTTACTGCTGAAGCAAAATCAATCCAACGAGCATCGGCACAATGATAAGAGACGTAATGTCGATTGAATTTTCCAAGGACCCTTTACATCGTTATCGGGAAACGAAGTGTGTTATAACGTCTGTCAAATCTGAAATCGATTTTGTCAGGTCATTGGGCATTTATTTTCACACAAGATCGTATGTAACATTATGCACATAGGAAAAATAATAGACCCCCGGCGCAATCTCTTTGAAAATTGTATTTTCCTTTTTTAAACAAGACGAAACAAGTCTACAGATTATGTTTGCTAACATCCCGTTAGAAACAAAAACAATGTTTAGTCCTATTATTTCATATATCCGGCCGTAAGGGCGTGATCACATGTTAGTCACATGTTTCACCTATGACCTGAAATGATTAGAACTTAACGACAAAAACAATTTTAAGAAAAAAAAGGAAATAACTGGACTTCTGTTTCGTGTGAAATGTAATGCATAACGATAACGTCATTTTCTAACTAAATTATTACGAAGAACAAAACTAGAATGTAAATCATCTCTGATTTACCTGTTTGAACATCTCGCGAGAGTTCATATTTGCATATTGTTAGAAAGAATTCTATTACAACAAAGTAGATTACATCATCTAAAATTTGCGTTACGAAATCGGAAACCGAAGTAACGCTAGTGTTCTTACACCTGCTACAGAAATACTTATAGTTCTCGGCATTTTCTTCTGACTATTCTTATTGGTCGATGTTCTTTATTATTTGAAAGCAAAAGTTACGAATTTGCCAGTAACAATTATCTATAAATCAGTCAGCGTTATGCACTTCGGAAGCGAAAAGTAACGCGAGAAACGACACAAAAATACGGTCGTATAATCTTTGAAATTTATTAATTTCAATTTTTTTTCTAGGGAAGAGTAGCATACACTTGTATGTTGATAAAAATAAAGGCATCTTTAGATGTAGTTACAACTTTTCTTAAAGTAATACAAATTTTTATCACTTTTCTATCGTTATAGGAAACGAGCCCAATAGCAAATTATGGTCCATATGCATTAAAGGGACAGAAGAATTCGGTCTAGTTAAAAATCTGCTGTGTTTTGGCATAAGAAAAAACACTTTTTAATCCTGATAAAAACATGATAAAAAAAATTGGTAAAATGTATATACATGTACATGTATAATAAACAAGATAAATGTATTTATTACATATGTAGATGGATCACCAACATTCATAATGAAATATTACCAGCAAGAGCCATTTTCAACTAAATCAATCTGTGTGTACATGTACTATACTTATATATGTTATTTGTTCTTACAAAGACTGCTCTCTATAACTTGGAGGAAATGGCTTCATCCATATTTGTTGACCATCAACACATAACCTTAGGTAGCAAGGCAGGGTCAGTCTGTTCTTAAAATTTCCAATAATTTCAAACGGCGTGACTGGATAATGCTGCAATAAACAAAACAGGATATTAATTTGAAAATAGAAATTTGATGGTACACAGTCCTTGAAATTAGCACAGGACTGACAGGACATGTTCTGTAAAATATATTCAATCCAGTCAAATTTTGTCAATTACAAATACAAACCTAAGAAAACATTTTGAATGTAAATCTCCTATTTTGACTGGAAACTGCTTTCTGAATTCTGTCTATATATTGCACAAATTTTTTTTGGCAAAAGCAATAAAAAAACAAATGGAAAATTAGAAAATATACATGCATTATAATTAATAGGGACAGAAGAATTCGGTCTAGTCTAGGATTACTCTTAAGTCCAATCACAGGGGTTTGTTACAATAGGGCTCTTCACGGTTAGTTCGGCCATATTGGATAGGGGCAGATTTACATAATGGAGGTAAAAATGGTTTGAAAAATACGGGAAAACATCATTAAAACAGAGCAGTTGCTTGGAAACACACAAAGGATTTCCCATACTTTCATACTATTGCCACCTCTTTCTAAAAAATCTGCCCCCTATCCAATATGGCCGAACTAATATAACCGTGAAGAGCCCTACATGTATTGCCGGGTTTACTAACCGTACCAACCCCTAGTCCAATTAATTATGACATCTTGAAAGGCTACTATATTTTTTTTACTTTGACGCCTTACATCGACGGAAGGAAAAGCAAAAAAAATAAAATAGCCTCCCAAGACGTCATAAATATTTGGACTAACGAACCCCTAAAAAACATGTTTTTTTAGGGGTTCCTATGGATAGTAAACCTGGCAATTGTAACAAACCCCTGTGGTCAAATGGCTGTTTTACCAGACAAGCTGGGGCCGTAGGACGTCATAGCTCGTCCCATAATATGAGGCAGGCATTACCATTGAAAGGGGACGGAGTCTGTATGAATATTTTTTTTTAATTCAAACATATTTTAATTTCTAAACAGAAATACCATAACGTTTCAGATTTTGGTTCTAGATCTGTTGTTAGGGATTTTAGTTGTGACGTTATCTAATTTATGACGTCATATATGCCATGTATGCAATGTAAACAAAGAAACTCTATCCAGGGCTCACACTACTTCAGAATTATAGGGAGAAGTGACTTCTCTTTTTGAAACTGGTAGGGAGAAGTGGTGAGATTTGAAAGAGAAGTGCTCATTCGCGCGGTGCGACACAATGTTTGAATTTTACAATAGTATAAAGGGCCATATGTAAATAATGTTCTTTTTATATTGTTCAATTCATATCTGAGTAAATAAATTACAATTAAAATAACATTTGAAATTAAAAGTTGTTTGAGCTTGTGAGAAACTACCAACTAAATATCTAGCACTAAAAAAAAAAAATATTTTAAAAAATGTAAAGAAATTATAATATATATCAATTACAATTTAATTAAAAATTATCTTGTGTATGACATTCAGTGTTTCTCATAAAAAAATATAAAAGTTATTAAGCTGGGCCATAATATATTGATATTAGTATAATAGTCTCAGAGTTAAGCAACTTTAATCAATAGTTTGAAACAATCCATAAAAAATATAGGGAATTATATACACCAATCAATTAGATGTAACCAAAAGTCTCTTAATGCGTGTGGAATGCGTAATTTTTCCCTTTGGGATCAATATTCTTCTGTCAGCTGTTCCATCCGTGCGTCCGTAGTAATTATTGTAAAAGTACGGATTTCGGTCATAGCTGGTCCGGTTCAGAACCGGAGTTTAGAAATCGGTCAATGGCGGACGAATGCAAGAAAATTTACAAAAATAAACGATGTTTGACAAGTTATTTGGAAAGGAACATGACGTTTTTAATGCAATAAATGGATTAAAAATTTACTGGAGGCAACTTTTATCACGTTTAAATGAAGTAACAAACTTATTTTGCCGCCGAAATTGAGGTTGATGTACGTTTTCGAGTAACAAGCACCGGAAATGCACGAAGTGATAAAAAGTTGTATTTTTATCAAACAACCTGCTACACACTGCGAAGACAATGCTTCAACCTCTTTTTTTAAGATAATGAATCGTTTATGTCTGAATTTCTTTAATTATCAATAAAAAATTGATGTTTCATCAACTTGGTAAAAATTGAAAATGTCCGATATGACGGAAGCGACTGAAAGCGACTATCGTCAAGAACAGGGCGACTTGTTTTCGCTTTTGGGGGTCGGGGAAAGCGAAGTGATGGTCGGGAAGGCGACTTCTTCGCCCAAGTCGCCTGGTAGCGTGAGCCCTGCTATCATCAGGTAACTTTTTTTTCATATCAAGGAATTATTAAAAATGAAATTGGTACTGCGTTCCTTCCTATTTTATACTACATGTACATGTAGACTGATAAATATATATTTTACTCAAAGTTTCATGCAAACGAGACCAGAAAAAGGCAGTACATTGTAGATTTCTGCGCAGATCCGGAACTAAAAAAACGTGACAAAAATATTTTGAACGATTTTGAGTTCATTAGTACAATGAAAATTTTGATCTTTTAATTTTTTTTATTGATATTTGTACTGTTATTGGGGACTTCGTCCCCATATTATCAAGATAGAAACAAGTGCCTGTACCTCTGTGCAGCTGGTGGGGTTGTTCCCTAGTCCGAATAATAATGATGACGTCTGACAAGGCTATTTTATTTTTTTCTGGGATGCCTTCCTTAGTTCCTATTAAAAATAGCCTTCGCCAAACATCATAATTATTTGGACTAGTTGTTCCCATGTTGTCAGTTGATAAAAATACCTTTATACCTTTATACCTTTATCTTCGGGTCGTTACATAAGCCAAAGGCTTCTACTGACCCCTCATCTTGGATTGTCGTATATGATTTCTCATCTCATTATAATACATTTATATATAATGTATTAAACTTATAAAAAAATAACTTATTTAGGTGTGCGCAGCTGAAACACTTAACACGAACATATGAATTTATATAGGTTCCAATTTTCGCCATTTAATGCAGACTTAAAATTATTCAGAGTCTTTGCCGTCACCGTTAAATCTGACAGGTTATTAAAATAAAGTAGATGGGAACCTTACACCATTTGAGATTATTTGTGCTGAGTGATTTTTTGCTTCAGTTCCTCAACTTTGTTGATTGTATCCAAAAGGGAATAGCAATTTTTTTTTTTTTTATAGAACAAAATTTTATGTTTTTAAAAAATGAACCTGTTGATAGCCTTCATCATCCGTATCCTGTATTATGTACGACGATTGGGAGTGTAAGTTTGCTTCAATGTATGTATCTCCGTCTGCCTTGTATTCAGGTAAAGGCTTGCCACCAACCAGTACTGAAAATGAAAATGTTGTTTCCATGCTGTCAAATTATCAAGCGGGAAAATTTTAAATAATCAACATAGAGTAACTTCCCTTGGGACCAAAAACTCTAAAAGTAGGAGTACTGATCCCGCGCGTATACCCGATTCACTGCTGTCATTTACATTTTACATCTTAACTTCTATATTTTGAATATTAAATTTATATATTGAATGCCGAATTTATAGTTTTGCTGAAGTTGATACCCTGATAATTTTCACAGATTTGAATCATGCTGATACATTTTTTTAATGACCTTTGACATACCTGGGAACAGTATATCGATACATTGTATGTATCTATATATATGTTCCTGCACACAGGGACTTTCTGTACTAACGTTAGTATAGAAAATCCCTGTTCCATATGAGAAAATTAGCAAAATATATAGTTCGTGCATTTTATATAAGACCGTGACGACAGTTGCTGTATCATCTATAACATTTTAATTTTTACATATTGAATCTAATTTTTTTAACATTTCTTTTAATTTGACATTTAGATTTTCTAGTCCGAATAAAGTTATTAAGTCAAGTATGTGACTTTTAGGGGCATTGTGGGCCGGGTGTAACATTGCCTATATAATACAAACTCTGTAATTGTCATATATTTATTGATTCATCATCACAATTCTAAAAGTCACTATTATAAAATTATTACTACTTATTATATACTTACTTACTTATTTATACAAGAAGGCACATGCCAGGTAAAATTGAGGTTCAAATATATCAACAATGATTTAAAAAAACAGTGATTTCTAATTCATTATTTTTTGTTTATATCAATAAAATTATTTACATTTTATAGCAAAAAAGTTGATCATGTTTGGGATTTTGGACCAGACTGGGACATTGCCGGACTACTTTGATTTTTTTTTAAAAGTATGAAATCCGTAAACATAAATATTACCTCCCAGGAACCACTGAAAGGTTAATCTTTTCAATGTTTGTTCCGTTTTAGATAGAACGCTATGATTTATCATGAAAATGAAGAGAAAACGTTCAGTTTTTGTTTGTTTTTTGTTTTAAATTTAGTTCATTTAGAATCTATAATTATGTTTTGGAGTCTTTAGTGTGACGTCCCTTTTCACATAATTAGTACACTTTTTTTGTTAGGGACCAGTTGAAGCCCGCCTCCGCCGGGGTGCATGATTATATTGTCTTGCTGTGTCGGCATTTGGCTAGTTTCGCTCTTTGTTCGAGTTGTTTTCTCTTTGTCATATTCCCCACTTACATTCTCAATTGTAAGTTAAGTAGTTTAAAATCTAACTTCAGTATATTTTCTCTTTCCTTTTTTTTTTTTTTATTAAGTTGAGCCTATTAGTACTGTGTCTTAAAGATAGTGAAGTCTTGCATCAAAAGAATAACCAAATATTTACAATTGGAATGTAGGAAGCCCTTAAGTAACTCAATTAACAATAAAAAAATAAATAAAGACAAACTAAGTAAAATTATCGTTAGTGTGCAACTACTCTTTTCGGCTTTGATATTCCACTGAGTCTATGTAGAGTGTGGTATAGAATTGTATCTTCAAAGTCAGGGAAAAACGAAAATTGCAAATCTTACTCTGTTTGGAATCATACTTTTGTCATTTTGTTTATTAATTTTCCGGTTTACTGGAAGCCGTATTGGATTGTATATTGTCTCTCAGAATATATTTCGTTCTCTTAAGATATGTAGTTGTTTGTCGGAGTGGCTATGCTATTGTGATATAATCGAATGTATTTACGTCTAAATATCATTAAAAGATTCATTACTGCGAATGTGTTTGTTGGTTTAAGTAAAAAATTGCACCAACCTTGTCTGATATTTCGAAGCCATGAGGCCAAAACAGTACCATAAGTATCATTTGTGTCTTCCATAATATAAATTATTGAAGTAAACAGTATTGCTCTTCGTGGTCCCTAGCTAGTACCAGTTACGTGATATTCGTATCCAGTTAAACAACCCCTCCTACTCCATCTCTTAAATACTAAACCCATTCAAACTGACGGTATAATCTACGTTTCACCTTCAATAATGCATTTCACGGAAAAATATTCTTATATTTGACTTTTGCTGCTCGCAATCTATATATAGGTGTACACACATCAGAAAATGAAAACGTCCCTTACGAAAAGTATGGCCAAATAAAAAATAAAACTGCAAACATTTCTACATCTTCTGGTTTCTTTTTTTATAAAAATTGCTCATAAAGTCACTTGGTATTTTTTTTAAAATTCTGATTTCAGTTGAAACGATAGGACATTTTTCGAGTGGGAACTCACTTTTGTCCACTGACTGTACATGTAAAATAAATTCACCTGACCAAATCATATAGTTATATAACAATATTTTAAAAGTTTTCACAAACAAGCCTTCGAATGTTGTCAAAGTGTCTTAATATCTACGATGTCCACAAGTTTATCAAAATGACTATATAAATATCGTCGAATTACCTAACTTACAGATAATAAAAAGATAAAGGTTAAAATGGCTACCTTAACACTGACTTTGTTGAAATTTATACCTGTTTTCATAATACTATTCATAATAAAGAAACTGTATGGACTATATCAAAGAAGAAAGGCACTACAAAGAGCATTGAAGGATTTCCCTGGTCCGGCCCCACATTGGTTATGGGGCAACATGAAGGAGGTAAGTCAAATACGAATACACCGTCATAATTTTTTAGTTTACAGTTAGATTATTGTGCAGAATATGACATTATCTATGTTAGATTAGAAGGAGATTCCTAATGAGACATCTCTCCACAAGAGACCAAAAGACGTAGAATAAAACAATTGTAGGTCACCATGATTGAGACAATGGCCTTCAGCAATGAGCAAAACCTATATCGCATAAGATATACATGCTTTTATGTTCCTATTTTATATACTAAGAGTAAGTACCCCAATTCTAAAATTCCGTTTGTTCATCTTGCTCTATTAATTTTATTTGTTAATTTTGTGTCGTCCTGAATATACATGAAATATGTTCTACTGGACGTTAATGTTAATTAATCAATCATGTCCAGACGAACACATTCAAATATGACAGAGTATTGTTGGTGTTCATCTCTTCCCCTTAGACATTCATAAAGTATGGAAGGTATACAGAAAAACTTATTAGAAAAATCTGTAAAGAAAAAATACATTATTGAAAATTCTAATATGACGTGCTTCTTTCGCTTTGTGAATAAACCCATGCTCTAAATCCAATAATTTTTGTTTGCACATGCGTATACTGCAGAATAATGAATTTTATCAATTTTGCATGCATTTAATATATTTCATTAACCTAAAACACTTTCAATCTCTTAAATGATGCACATGTTGTTACTAATTCATTTATTATGACTGTAATGTGTTGCATTTGGAAGTTGACATATTCGACTTAGATACGACAACCGTTCATGCTGGCTGTTCAAAACTCCTTCCCTGAAGAATCACAGTGCCAGTCATTTGCTTCTTTACAAACAAAAAAGGGAGGTTCATGGAAGAGCATACACAATGGCTCTACACTTATACACATCGGACATAGAAATTACCTTAAGTGTCCTAATCAGAATCGAAATAATTGATGCAAGCTATACTTTATTGTAGTTTTAACATGGGTAGGCATTATATTCGTGTTATTTTAGTCCTCACTATCGCTCGGGCAAAAATAATCACGAATATAATGCCTACCCATGTTAAAACTACAATAAAGTATAGCTTGCATCAATTATTTCTTAAATATTGAAACTACAACAACCAAATAAAACCAAAAGGAACGAAGAAACATTGCACCTACTGAATTTTGTCTTAATCCATGCCTTATTTGACTTATTTCACTGTACAAGCGATGGGTGTAAAGCAACATCCAATTAACAGAAATAAAACTACCAAGTGCAGCGATATAAGTAAAGAATAAAAAGAATACATTATGCTGTATTCTACTTACAACAGTGCATGTAAGGCGAGTAAAATATCTATTGAGGGAAATAAGAAACATTTGTAAAAGATGTTAAACACTATGTTTTAGCTGACCGGAGATTACCAAGGGATGCTTCGGACTGTAGAGTATGCCAAGAAATACAATGGAGCATTCCCTGTATGGATGGGACCAACGGATGCCTTCTTGATGACTGTCAATCCTTCCACTGTTAAATACGTCTTATCAGGAACAGGTACTGTGCACAATCAAGACGTTTTTATTTGTGAGGTTGTTTGTTCTCGCCACTTTGTTTTTCTTGTGTTGTTTTTTTCTCGCCAAAATGTTTTTTCAAATTATGCATATGTTTTTTTATAACTGAATGGCTAGATTGTATTATAAAACTTGTGTGCATATACTTTTTTCTCAAGAAAACTCTATAACTTGTCAAAATTTAGAAGAAATTTGTTTTTTTAATTGCTTGCTTCCAGTAAACAATTCGCCGATATGTTTTCCGTATGCAGTTAACTCACCGTGACCTTACTCCTAAAAACCCCGTGATCGCAATACTCATGGATCTGTTATTTAAATAAACTTTTTTGATCGTATTGTACATATTAAACACAGGATTGACGCTCATTCTCATAACGATTTTCGATATTCTGCTTTTTCTTTTCATTTATGAAATGTAATAGTAAAAGAATGAAACTAATCGTGTCTTCCATATCTTGCAGATCCTAAAGATGAGTTTTCTTATGCACTGATGAGGCCATGGATCGGTAAGTTTATGCCAAAAGAAATTTAGTTAAGCGGGAGGGATGAGAAAGATTTTGTTTTTGGCATCACGCTTTTTTGTTCCAAGTTAGAAAAAAGTTCAAGTTTAAAGCTAAAGAGATTATATACAGGCATTGAAAAATCAAATTTTCTTTATTCTAAAGCCATATATTTTCATTAAGACCAGTGGTCTTTTTATTTATAATACATTGTTATTAATGATAATATTTCCTTGGCAAAAATGTTTGCGTAAGTTTCATTCACCCCAAATGTTTTCCCTAATGCCAGTGACAAGTATTTTAAGTAGTGACCTTTTTATACGCCCGTCAAAATTTTGACGGGACGTATTATGGTATACAAATGTCCGGTGTCCGTCCGTCCGTCCGTCCGTCTGTCCGGCGTAAACTTGTCGCACCGTAACTTGAGAACGACTTATCCAAATTTCATGAAACTTAATATAGTTGTTTCTTATGATGGTCAAATGATCTGTATACTTTTTGGTGAAAATAAGTTTTAAACTTTTTGAGTTACGGCACTTTATAACTAAAACAAGGGTGTGTTTTTTTCACATGTCGCACTGTATCTCAAAAACGATTCTTGATTAAGACTTAAAACTTTAAACACTTCTTAGTTATATTAATCTCAATAACTGTATACTTTTTGGAGTTGATTCAAAATTTCATTTTTGAGTTATTGAGTATTTTGTAAAAAAGGGGGAGGTTTTTTTACATGTCGCGCCATATCTCAAAAACTATTTAAGATTATTGCTTAAAACTTTACACATGTCTTTGTTATATTAATCTTAAGATCTGTATACTTTTTTGTGATGATTCAAAATTTCATTTTTAAGTTATTGAGTATTTTGTAAAATAAGGGGAGTTTTTTTTTACATGTTGTGCTGTATCTCAAAAACAATTTATGATTATTGCTTAAAACTTTACACACTTCTTTGTTCTATTAATCTAAAGATCTGTATACTTTTTGGTGATTATTCAAAATTTTATTTTTGAGTTATTGAGTATTTTGTAAAACAGGGGAGGGTTTTTTACATGTCGCGCCGTATCTCAAAAATAATTTGTGATTATTGCTTAAAACTTTACACACTTCTTTGTTATATTAATCTAAAGATCTGTATACTTTTTGGATTCAAAATTTTATTTTGGTAATATTTAGTTTTTTGTAAAAAAAAAAACAGGGTTGGGGGTTTCACATGTCCCGCCGTGTCTCTCAAACAATATATGGTTATTGCTTAAAACTTTCTCAGAAACTATTTATGATTAACACATGGCATGGGTAAAATCCCTTTGTTCTTACTGTGCTATAATCTGGATAATGCACAGCAAAAGTGTGCATTAACTACCTCAGATATACTGCACAGTTCAAATCTATTTTTACCTTTAGGGGCGGTTCCTGGATTTTGAGGGGCGTAAATCGTTATTCAATAAAATTAAAATAATATCACCGAGTGTAGCGAGACTAAAAACAATATTGACAATTTTATGCTAAAACACGATATCTTGTCTAATCCTAGGATGAACAAACTAGTCGTCCCTACCCCCGAATCCGCCGTCTGACTTGAAATAACAACAAAGTTGAACTTTGTACAAATATCGTAGTTCCAAAATAGGAAAAAAAGAAAGGTTTCTCATTCCTTTTTTTTTTTTTTATCTAAGCTGGGACATATTTTATTATATTTTGTGTACAACATAAATTTTAAATCAGTGTTTTAAGTCCGAAAGATAGTTTAAACATTTTTTTGTAAATTCTGCCAAAAAAGAAATGTATCTAAAATATCCGAATAAAAGAAATCTGATTTGGATTAGTTTTAGATTCAATGGAATTTTTAACGACTTTTTAATTATCCATTCCTATAAAGCGATTATTTTTGGATCGAATTTAATGAGGATCAAAAACAGGGGAGGGGTAGCTTTAGAACCATCAGACTTCATTTAGATGGACGTATCTTAAAAATTAATACAGTAGATAAAAAGGAATTTGGGGGGTTGAGGACGTAAAAGATTGGAAAAAAAAAAGGTATTTTCTGTTCATTTAACATTTTTTTTAGGTAATATAACATCTTTCTCAAAGCGTAGAACTTGAGAAAGAAATTCAAAAGCAATTAATCTAAACTCAATAACCCTTTCAGCTATCATACATCGATTTGAAAGTACACTATTTGTCAAAGTCTTAATCGCCTCTAATTGAATAAGAATTGGGAATAAATTTAACAGAAACGAAAAAAAAAAAAATTACCATCAAATCGCAATTTTTGATTAAGCCAAAATATAAAAAAGTTATCAATTTAAAACTTACCAAAAAGTCGTATTTCTCCCTGTCTTTACCCTACAAGAAACTTTCTTAGGATCCGTGGATTGCGGAATATCGTCCACATTTCTAAATTTCTAAAACGTTTACGTAAATTTATTGTGTCATGTGTTAAAACAGTTATTGACCAATCAAATCGGTATATGTAATTAATCTGCACAGCACGAGATGACCCAATAACCCGAACTCCTACGTCGTTCGGGTTAAGCTGGGTCACTCGAGCTGTGCAGATTAAATAACATATACCGACTTGCTTGGTCAATAACTATAACTTATTGCATAAGACTTCCACATAAGACGTCGGGCGTATCATGCGCTCATGGCGCAGCTGTTTATTTAGTCGATTCAACATCTTTCTTGTTCTACATCTTTGTATTCAAAAACTTGAAGGAACGACGTCTTACAAATGAGAGATTTAGCTAGCTATAAAACCAGGTTTAATCCCCCATTTTCTACATAAGAAAATGCCTGTACCAAGTCAGGAATATGAAAGTTGTTACCCATTCGCTTAATGTGTTAGAGCTCTTGAATTTTCCATTTGATTATGTACATTCCGTTTTGAATTTTCCTAGGAGTTCAGTATTTTTGTGATTTAACTTTTTTATAAGGTGATGGTCTTTTACTGAGTGGTGGTAAGAAATGGGACAGAAACAGACGTCTCATGACACCAGCATTTCATCAAGATATCCTCAAGAATTATGTGAAGATATTTTATGATTCATCTAAAATATTGATAGTGAGTATGCCTCCATTTTAAACAAACTTTTTTTCAGCGACAGTTAAGACATTTTCTATGAGTATGAATATTTTCATCATATGACAATAAATATGATTATATAGATATAAGAAGACGTGGTATGAGTACCAATGAGACAACTCTCCATCTAAGTCACAATTGTTAAAAGTAAACCATTATTGGTCAAAGTACGGTCTTGAAGACGGAGCCTTGGCTCACACCGAACAGCAAGCTATAAAGGGCCTCCAAAATGACTAGTTCAAAACCATTCAAACTGGAAAACCAACGTCCGATTCTATATGAAAAACAAGAAACGAGAAGCATTTATAAATCACGTCAACAAACGACAACCACTGACTTAGGACAGGTACAAACAAATGCAGCGGGTTTAAATGTTTTTATAGGTACCAACCTTCACCCTTACCATAATATTGTTTTCATTGACAGTTAAGACATTTTCTATCAACATGAATATTTTTCTCATATGACCATAACTATGATTATGTTTATTTTCATTGTCCTAATTTTAGATAACATACTTCACACCTCACATATGAAACCAATCTGAATTATTGCAGAAGCCTAATGCAAATCTTTTTTTAAATTATACAAGATAACACTTTTCGCACTAGAAATCAAACTGTTGATCATGACTTCTTTTGTTTCAGATACTCATAAGAAACTACAATATAGGTTGATTTTTTGATTTATTAAGTATGAAATACTTTTCACTGAACGTTAATTCAACAACATGCAGTCTTTCGAACATTTATATATACAGAAAGAAGGTTTCTGAATCGGGTCATTCATAAGTGAATTGTGCATCTAGGCTCAAGGGAAAAGAATAAAGTTTGATGTTGATAAAATAAAAAGGTTAAATACAAATGAATACTTGAAGGCAGTACCCCAACAACACAGAAACTGCAGACGACTTTTGTATATAGGTATACATGAATACTTGCTATGCAGTATGGGTTTTGCTTAATTGTTGAATGCCGTACGGTGACCTATAGTTGCTAGCATCCTTTGGACTTTGTTAAATAGTTGTCTCATTGAAAATCATACTACATCTTCCTATTATATATTCATATGTATCAAAATATTTATTTTAGGAAAAGTGGAGGGAAACGACAGAACCAGTAGAAACTTTCCATCATATAAGTCTACTAACCTTGGACAGTATGATGAAATGTCTGTTTGGCTACAACAGTGACTGTCAAAACGAAAGGTACGACAAAGTTAGTCCGTTTTTTCCCCAAGGAAAGTAAAACTCATGTGCAGTTTTGCGAATGTATGATACCGTCTTCGAAGTCCCCTGTCTTATAAATATCGCTAACATTGCTATTTATTTATACATCTTTGGCGTTCAAATGTTCAAGTTTAAGCGTTAACGTTCTTGATGATTTTGTGTCTAAAGAATCAATTGGTATCTATGATGAGTTTATTTCGAACGCGCGAAATTTACAACGTGTTAGCACTACTGGTGGACTGTTCTAGTCCCCAAGAGTACCCATCAGCTCGGTAGTCAGTGCTTCGATTACTAAAATAATTTATAACCTATTTTGTTTCTACAATTCACCGCAACTGAGCTGATCGATAAAAACTTTCAAAATTTAAGGTTTAAGATGAAAGTAAATCCAGAAAAGGTTCTTCGAACGCACACAATTTATAATGTGTTATTTTTATTTACCACCAAATAGTTGAGGGGGGATAAGAGGGGTCCTGATCCCGAAATCCCGGACTTAAAAAAACGAAATCCCGAGTTCCCGAATTTAAATAAAGTAAATCCCGACGTCCCGAAATCCGAAAAAAAGAATTCCCGGATCCCAAAAGGGTCAATCCCGAAATCCCGAGCTTAAAAACACCCGATCCCGGAGTCCCGATAAAGGTCCTATCCCCCCTCATAGTTCCCCGTTCAAAAGTTGCGGCATAGATTTCCCTTTATATTATAGCCTTTTGTTTTTATCGATCAAGAAAGGCTATTAAAATTCCCTCAAAAGCAGTTCTGAGATTACGAAGATCTCATCAGTTTGGTATACATGTATATAGAATTGAACATAAATATAATGATAGAATACCTTTATTTCCAGTACACGACATCCATATATACAAGGAGTGTATGATGTGTCAGAACTTATAGTAAAACGCATAACAAATCCATTTCACCACAACCCATTTATCTACAAATTTACAGAAAATGGGTAAGTCACGAATTTGATTACGTTTAAAAAAAAACTCAAATGAATACATATGATATATTCAGTACTGACCCCATGTTCGTTACTTGTCCTGGTCGTTTTAAGACCTTTTTTAATTTCGTATAAATATCATCTTTACTTTCCCGTCTGCTTGCAATTAGGAAAAACATTTCCCAACTTTCATGTCAACCTATGACTGCGTTAGCATCTATTGATTACGGTTATGTCATTGCTTTGTTCTTTCAATTTATATAATAATGAACAGTCAGTTAAATATATTTGTGTTTCGAGCCTCATAAAATGTAAAATCACAAAAATACTGAACTCCGAGAAAAATTAAAAAAGGAAAGTCCCTTATCAAATGAAAAAATCAAAAGCTCAAACACATTAAACGTATGGATAACAACTGTCATATTCCTGACTTGGTACAGGCATTTTCTTATGTAGAAAATGATGGATTAAACCTGGTTTTAAAGCTAGCTAAACCTCTCACTTGTATAATACCTTTTTATGAGTTTGAATTAAATTCATAGAACGAGTTCCATATGGATAAAAGATTTAGTATAAAGATGAAATATTGACGTTTCTTTATTTCAGAAAGAAATTTTACAAAGCTTGTGAAGTTATTCATGAACATTCATCGAAAATAATATCTGACAGAAAACAGCTGTTACGAACTGAGGAAAAGGGCAGTAGAAACACAGACTTCTTGGATATTCTTATTAATTCGAGGGTAAGATTAATTTAGACGCTAGGGTCAGGTGAGGTATCATGTGTATAGATTTCAAAGTCAATTTTTTTTAATGAAATACTGTTAAAAACAGGGGCAAATTCAAACGAATGTTGAAATCGAAAATTGTGCGTCTCACATAAGTAGACTTAATTTGAACATTTAATCAAATTATAAAAGAAAAAGGAGAAAACAGGCATAACTTGAATATATATGTGCTCGTGTACATGCAGACGTTTTTGGTACCAATAACAATTTATCCTGGAATTTTGTGTTCTTCATTGTTTTAATTGTTTCGAATTTCCAATATTTTATTCCAAACACGAAAACTTATTTGTAGAAATGCGTATACATAGCTTCAAATTAATTTTGGTGTCTTGCTGCTCTTGCACATCTATGTTTTTTTTTTTGTTATCATTGTTGTTTGTTTGTTCGTTGGTTTGTTTTGTTAATGTTTTCTGTTATTTTTTGTTATTTTTTTGCTATCTGGTACTTATGTTATCGCTAATGTTTGTGTGCTAGACTTATTTCCTAAAATCTGGCACTAATTATATGTTACCGTGCGTTAAAAGGTGAATATACTCCAGCGCATCTTCATCACAAATGAGTTCTATATAACATCGTTGTCTTGGGATCTAGCATTTTGAAATGGACGTTCTTCTACCGTACTTTTCAGCTTAAAGTGAATTTCCAAAATCATGCTTCTCTAGATTTTCGTTTTTATTAGCATTTCTTGATTTGATGATAAAAGTTGAGTGATTGAATGTTTATTACTATTCTAACTTTATTATAAAGTAAGCAAGATTTTGTTTATACAGGATGAGGATGGGAATGGAATGTCTGATACAGAAATACAAGATGAAGTAGATACCTTTATGTTTGAGGGTCACGATTCTACTGCTAGTACTTTGTCATGGTGTCTTTACAACATGGCTAAACATCCAGAATATCAAGAAAGATGCAGAGAAGAAGTCAAAGAAAAATGGGGAAATAAAGATGAAATTACATGGTAAATTGTGTCCAATGTCTACATCTCTGAACAGATGAAATTGACAAACATTTTGACGGAAACCACTAATTAGTTGGGTTAGAAATTATTAAGGCGCTTTATAAAGTAACTGTTTCTTTTTGTTATTGAAATGTGCCCATTCCTTTAAATAGGGACTCTGTCCTATTTAGATCGACTAATGCTTGCGTCAGACTATCCCGAATTGACTCCACATGGAAACACGATGAACAAAATGTTCAAATTCGAATGTGATATAAGGTCATTTGTGAGCGCACTCTCAAGCCATTGCATGGCCACCGGTTGAGCTACTCAGTTTCTCAGACTCAGGCAACAACTTCATAAGCGATAGCAAAATCTTTGGCATTCCAAAAAATTGTCGAGTTACCTTGCGAAGATACATTTTCGTTGAATTCGTTTGTCCATTTATCCCTTCGTAAGTGTATGTGGTTCATGTGCCATTGCTTGACCATCTGTAAGCATCGAACTTGTTTCGTCTATTTATTGGTAATTGACCAGATTTAGGGCCAAAAGTTGCCAAACATCCTTGCGAAGGTTCATTTTCGTGTTAAATTCATTTGTCCATAATGATTTATCCTATCGTAAATTTAAAGCCATCGTGTGTGCAGTTTGTGTGCCATTGCCTGACATTCTGTGGGCATCGAATTTTCTTCAGATATTGATTATATAGCAATTGACCATGCTTGGGCCAACTTCGCGCGAATTTAAACATTTCATATTCGTACTGCTATATGGTGTCAATTTGAGGATATCGTGGCGCCTGCATTAGGAATAATACTTCACGAAAAACAACTGAAATCAATCATGTGCATGTCTCTTTTCTTAATACAAGTTTAACTAGTCAATTTTAGTTTAATTTTATCTAGTAGAAAAGAAAGGTTATGGCCTATCAATTCGAGATACAAAAATTACAACAAGCAGCAATATATCTGTAGTTGTTTAAATAGTTTCTATCTTGTGTACTGTTCAGAGATAGAAGCTATTTTAACAATATGACATTAACCAGTGATTTTTTTTTCTAATGTAGGGAAGACATTAACAAACTGGAGTACACTTTGATGTGTGTGAAGGAAAGTATGAGAATGTTTGCACCAGTACCGAATATATCTCGCTGTACAGAGAAAGATATACTGTTACCCGATGGTCGACTGATTCCAGCAGGTAATTATTTTAAGTTTCCCACAATTGTTAAGCTTGGTTCAGGAGTTTTTCTAGTACTTTGTGTAACACTTCGACTTATTTATATACTGGATAAAAATATAAAGCACGATCAAATGAATTTCGTATTATAAGATGCAATTACTGTCATTTCATATCTTTCTTTTGACATGTGTAAATACAATGACTTGACCTTTATGTATTGCCCCAAGATTTTTATTTTTTTTATTTTAGGGGTTCGGATGGGAGTATCCATATATGCTCTTCAAAGAAACCCGGATGTTTGGAAAGATCCAGAGGTATAAGTTATATTATAGTTGGATTTTTAAAATTATTTTAACTTTATAAATTGACAACTTGTTTTCTTCTTCAAATATTCACATTCTTAATTCACTCACACATGCCATTACTAAAATATCACTACAATTATACCTAAAGTTGTCATTTATCGTTTCAGATATATGACCCTTCTAGATTTTCATCAGAAAATAAAGTTTCAGCATTACAATTTATGGCATTTTCAATGGGACCAAGGTAAGGATCAGTTAACGTTATCTCTGGTCTTCATTGGGTCACGTGCACTTTTGAGTCAACAGTTTCCTTTAAAAACAGAAAATATAGAAATTAATATTTAGAATAGATTGTCGCTGGAAAATGACACCACGCTACAGTACATGCATGCTATTTAACTGTTTGTGGGGTAGCGTTTGATGCATATGAAATAAATCGGACCGAAATCCGTTGGTGTATCATTGAAATAGATTTCTGGTCTAGTAGACACTGTGACCGACCGTGCAAGGGCTATATAGCCAGTCAAGGTCGTTAAAAACTTCCATCGTCGAGACATTGTGTTTAAAGGTATGAAAATGCATAAATTGATAACCTTCACTGATATGTAATATTGATATCAATTCAATTAAGGAATTTGTTTTGTTTTTAATGTATTGTCATCTTCACATGCATTTTATATTGGCTGCTGGAGTTTCAAACAAGAATAAACTTTCTTTAATTGTTTTTGTCGAGCCTTCGACTTTAGTCGAAAAAGCAAGACAAAGCGATCCTCTGTCGGCGTCCACAAATATTCACTCTGTGGTTAAAGTTTTTGAAATTTTAATAACTTTCTTTAGCTATCCTGGATTTCTACCAAACTTTGAAAAAAGAAGCTTGTTTATGATCATAAGATAGTATCCAGAAGTAAATTTTGTTCAAATAAAATTCCATTTTTTCTGCATTTTACTTATAAATGGACTTAGTTTTTCTGCCAGGAAACATTACTATCAATCTGTGGTTCAAGTTTTTAAAATTTTAATAACTTTCTAAAACTATCCTGGATTTGTACCAAACTTGGACAGAGGCTTGTTTATGATTATAAGAATTTTAAAATATTATTCAGAAGTAAATTTTGTAAAAAAAACCACCATTTTTTCCGTATTTTACCTATAATTGGACTTAGTTTTTCTGCCAGGAAACAATACATTCACTCTGAGGTTAAAGTTTTTAAATTTTGATAACTTGCTTTTACTATCCTGGATTTGTACCAAACTTGGACAGAAGCTTGTTTATGATCAAAAGCTATCCTGGATTTGTACCAAACTTGGACAGAAGCTTGTTTATGATCAAAAGCTAGTATCTAGAAGGAAATTTTGTTAAAATTTTGTACCTGTTTATCTGTATTTTACTTATAAATGGACTTAGTTTTTCTTCCAGTTAACATACAGTCTGCAGTAAAAGTTTTTAAAACATTTATTAGATTCATAAACTATCCTGGATTTTTAACAAACTTGGACAGAAGCTTCTTACAATCAAAAAATCGTATCAAGAGGAATATTTTTATTGATTTTTTCCTCAATTTTGTTGAGTCTGCGATTAACAGCAAAAGTAATCGAGACACTGGGTTACGCGAAACCCTTACGAATTTTTTTATATATAATACTAGAATGTTTTTGTTTATTTCAGACAAAACAAAGTATTTTACACACGACTGCAACATCATAACAAAAAAACAACAACAATAAAAACAATGCATTAAACAGTATGTTCGGAATTTCAGATAAACATTCACCTCAAATGTCTTTTTTTCTTTCTTTTGTCATCTCATTGAAGTTCACTCTAGGTCAACTTTTGTTTACACTTTATATGATTTATTTCAGAAACTGTATTGGAATGCAGTTTGCATTAACTCAGATAAAAGTAATTATTCCAATGATTGTCCGTAATTTCCACTTGGATTTGGATCCTGAGCGACCAGCAGAACCTGAGAGTATGTTGATATTAAGGAGCAAGAATGGCTTGTATCTAAAGGCGACACCAATATAAATCTTGGTTAAGACAAGAGCGTCTTTGATACTGGATAACTGTTTGCCAAGTTCATGATCAAGCCGAGAGAAGAATGGAATAGAAAGTAGAAACTAGTAGATACCATCATCACTGGAACTTGTTCATTTTAATAAATATATTGAATTTGTAACGTTTACGTTTACTTTATCAATAAAACCAGTAAAGATACATAATGCAGATGCACTGCTATTTGTGAGTAAAAAGAAAATAGCGTGCCTGTCCCAAGTCTGGAACCTTAAGCCTTTGTTAGCTTTCAAGTTGTGCTTTTTGTTGTTGTTGATTTTTCTCATTTATATTTTTTGGGGTTGAGTGAGGCTGAACTAGTATACATTATTATCAAGGAGCCAGCTGAAGACATGCTCCGGTTGTGGGATGATGCATTTAAGACCAATTGGGGGCCTTTGGTTGCTTTCTGCTCTTTGGTCTGGTTGATGTCTCTTTTGACATATTCCCCGTTTCCATTCTTATGTCTTTTGTATGGGTGAAGACAATATTGGATAATGGGTCTTAAAATAACAAGATGGAGACATTGATGTACAGTTTATTATCAGTGGTATGTAATGTCCATTCTAATCGGGGTTTTTTTAGCCATAGCATTCGAAACGAAATAATTATATTTATGAACAAATTTTTGTGAATGTTACAGAAATTATTCATGATGTCGTAGTCCTAAAAAAAAGAAAAAAAATTGCAATTGAATTTACCCCCAAAGAGCATACTAGTATCTTTCAGTTTACAATAAAATAGGATGTAAATGCAACTAAGTACGTACGAAAAAGTACTAACAAAAGAACCGAACCCCAAAGTATATAAAAAAGGGGTCGTCCATAATAAACATGTCAAAACTAAATGCTAGACTACATCAACCAATAGAACAAATGAGAACAGTCGTCATTTTGTTGACTTGATGAGGGCATTTCCGAAGAAACAATGGGTAAAACCTGGTTTTATAGCTAGCTTAACATCCAACTTGTATGTTAGCTGTTTCAAAGTTACTCAAAAGTCAAATTGACATATGTTTATGAGCAACCCAAACAGTCATAATAAGTTTATGTGACAAAACAACAAAGACCTCTATAGATGTCAACATGCGGTTTCCAACAGCAAACAAGTGACATCATGTACGGTACGGTACGTCAAGCTTTATTTGAAAAGACCGGAGAGGTCGTTCAAGTTTAATTTAAATATATATTTATATTCAATAAAGCACAGTCAATTATACTTTTACAATCCATCGTTTAATGTTGTGAAATTGAAGAGGTACAAGATGTTGAAACTCAGAAAGTTACTCAAAATTAATTTTGATTAGTTATTGCTTTACGCCGCATCAGCACAAAAAGGCTATATCGCGGCCATTACATTTTTAAGATAAACATCCTACTCATAAATATTATGAAGCCTGTCATCAACAATATGTGTTCTTTTTGGAAAACGGACATTACAAATTATAAATAGCAATCTTACGTCGCCATACACTTGAAGGGGCCAAGAGGTGAATTGACAAAAACTGTTAATACAAGTTGATATGAACATCATGTTATCTGATGAAAGGTGGATACTGATAGCAATATTACCTTAGGTATATAATATAAGTACACAGAGCAAACACTGTTTACGAAAACTAAGATAAAACAGACAGGATTAAATGTGTACTCAACTATCATGATGACCCTTTTGACTGGCGGGTATCAGAACATCTGGTGAATCCAGAGTATGAAAAAATTGACGAGAGACAACCATCAACATTGAGTAAAATATATACGTTGGAAGTTGTTCGTCAAACACAACAACTTGAAGCTCAGTGTCAGACGGTAATACTGTAACAACACCCAATATTAAGTTATAAAAGTTCACGGTATGACAACATGCGAGACAAGATAACAGAGAAAATCAACGGCATGATTTTTTGATGAAAACAACAAATGACAAACAAATATGACAGACAGTAACCAACGGAAACCATTGAATTGGGACAGCTGAGGAAAATAAATATTGTAGATGTTCAGCATACTTGTGAGATCTGTACCCCTAACCATTGATAGTAACATAACTTGTTCTCATCACTTGGTGTCCGTCAGCGCCCGTCGTCCTTCGTCATCGTTCGTCAACTTTTACATCTTCTCCTCTAAACTATTTGTTTAAATTTAACCAAACTTCGCCACAATTATCACTAGGGTATCTGAACACATCGCCATCCCCAAAACACAATTTGTCATGAATTCTATTCTTGTCTATAATGTATGTTCTTTGTTTAATATGCACACAGACCAAGGTGATCGACACAGGCTCTTTTTGCCTCTAGTTATCAAACTTGTTGTCTCTAGACAGGGATGTGGGTTATTCTTATATTCTTTTTTTAAAAACTTTTACTAGTAAACGAATATTGGATTTTTTTAGCCTTGGTGTAATTGTGAGCCGGTACTATAAATATTGAACTTAAATGAAGATGACTTTTTTAAAAATTTCCTGTTCTTTGTACAAGCACAAACAGTTACGGTTCAATCGGACATCGAGCGCCATACGGACATATACAAACAAGTTAGTTTGACCTGATGAAATCTCTCACATTTTCACCTCGATGTTTATTTTACAATGTTAAAAGTACGCGGAATTAAACATCATAAACTCATTAACTTGATAAAGAACGGAGTCTGTGCGCTGTGTGTTCACTTTGTGAACCCATTTCGTCATTGCTGTCAGATAAAGCTTGTTGATCTGACCTTTTCACATTCAGCTTGTTGATCTGACCTTTTCAAATACAGCTTGTTTATCTGACCTTTTCAAATACAGCTTGTTTGTTTGACCTTTACCATGTTTACATATAAGTTCTGGCGATGCTATTATTTCTATTCTGATTTATTCATCGTCCAGTGGCAAAATTTTCATGCATTTTCAGTACCAATTAGACAGAAATCAAATAAAGAGGGTATGTATACAGATTGAGTCGATGGAGATGGAGACTTCCACTGAGAAATAGTGTATTTTCAGAACTTTCTTGCAACAGGCTTTTACTTTAGTACGCGTAACTCCACCCTCCACTTGCACTTGCAGATACAAAAATTATGGTACGTTTAAGAATACAACAAATAATACATGTTCGCTACTCTGTTTGAAATAAGCTTTTTAAAAGACTGTAATAAATTGGTATTATAAAATAATGGAACGAAAAAAAGCAAAAAAAACAATGAAGTGTCCGTATCCTTGTTTTCGAGATATAAGCCATTAAAAAAAAATGCATTTGTCGGGAAATGATTCTCTGTTGGATTTTGCATAATTAAACATTTGCACCTTTATTACAAAAACTTTGAAAAATAACAAGGATTTTATAAGATTTAAAAAATAAATTTGATCATTAATAAATTATAAAAAAAAAAAACATAAAAGAAGGGGTTATAGTGGGCATTTTTTTCTAAATGGCATATTACAAGAATAAAACCAGAGCGTTCCGAATATTTAACAAAATTCAATAACAAGAGAACTGAACATTCTTAAACTGTTAAAGCATTGTTCAGTTTAGGGTTCATTACGTTGCAATTGTAGAAAACATTGCATTTTTTAATCACTAACACTGGCCGTTGCTTGTAATGAATACTAGTATTGGTTTTTCAAAAGTCAATAAATCCACACATTTGTCATATGAAAAAAAAACTGTACTCTTATAATATAAATTTTATTACAACAAAAGCTGAACAGTTTAGGGAAATAACGCAAGTAACACCTATACAAAAAGTTATTCAGATTCCTCCTCTTTGTGCATTACAGAAAATGCCCAGGGGCGGATCCAGCCATTTTAAAAAGGGGGGTTCCCAACCCAGGACAAAAGGGGAGTTCCAACTATATGTCTCCATTCAAATGCATTGATCGTTCAAAAAAGGGGGGTCCAACTCCCGGAACCCTCCCCTGGATCGGACACTGATGCATTGGGTAATATCTTTTGCTAGCTAGGTATATTACCGTCTTTGGTAGTAAACTAGACCGACAGATAACCAATATATCGGTCTGTAGGACTACACGTTCCAAAAAGGAGGGCAGTACACATACACATGCACACACGTGAAAGACCACGCAATTACCTGATGAACCTTTTATCAACTGTTCTATTGTTAGTATCTCTATATGAAGGTCTTCACCTATGTGAACTAACATATAAGTAACCAAAGTCACGTATGTATCAAATATTGGTCAGTTTTGTAACTGATAAGGGAAAGGTTATAAAATTACGGTCAACTACATATGTCCCCTTTAATTGAACCCGACTATCTCTTGGAATATTTATTTTAGTATCATTGGAAGACGATAACGCCTTCGCGTTTCTTATTGTATTTCAAACATTTCTGCTTTGCTATAAAATCTTGCTGAAATTTAATATAGTAATATAGAAATATTTACAACATTTGAAATATCATTACATGCTTGCCCATATTTGCATTTTATCATCAACTAACAGTTTTAATTTTTTGTGTGTATATAATTTTATTATGCACTTCTACCACTGTACTTTTGTCAATTGTGTTCGAGGACCACATCCGAGATTCAGGGTTGAAAATCTAAATATTCATTGGAAAATGAGATCATGTTGGATAGGTGCAATACTTTTGCATTGCAAACACAGGCCACCTACGGACTCTTCAAAGAGTTGTGAATCAGTTGTTTCAAGGGTTATACAACGTGCTAGCAGACAGTGATTCCGCTTTACTCCTCCCTATCCGTCCGGACGGGGCTGCGTATTTATGCATCCACAGCCAAACGAACTGCGCATGCAGTTTTACTGCCGGATGTGATAAATTTCCCTTCTTCTGTCGAACCTTCTAAGGGTGAAAGATTATCGATTAACTTGCAAGACATTTTATATTTCCAACATATTATTCGTCTTTTAATTGAAAGACTTTTAAAATGAATCATCTTCAAACGGCAGGACAAGTGCAGGTGTATTTTGAACACAACACGCACATCAATCAGGTAATATGGCGACCTAATGTTTGGCAAGTCAGATAGATAAAAATCAAGAATTAAAAACAAAAAGAACAGAATTAAAACTGCCAAAACCGTTTTAAGTCAATTGTGTCTAAAATACTTGTTTTTATTAGTTTAAGTTCATATGCATCATTTAAATGTTATCGGTATTGAAGTACTGGTGGCTAGACGTTTGTCATCCCTAATGACCTGTTAATGCACCAGCAGCAGAACCAACTGATCAGTGGTTGTGTATTACCTATTTATATGCGATGACACGTTTTTCTGAAACATCCTTCATCAGCTAGGCTCGAGACCAAAAGTTTGGAAAGTCTTTATGAATCGTTTCTGAGCTTTAGAAACAAAAGAGACGTTAAATCTAAAATACATGCACTTGTGAGAAAAACCTCACACTTTCGATGGCATCATTTAGAACCACTTTCAACAATTATATGAAAAGAAAAAAAATTGCAAGGCAACATTTCTTATCTTACTTAACTTGTTCACATTATTTATCAGGTCAATCTGCTCCCGAACTATTTCATTAGCTAACATCTATAATTGATCGACGCTTTGAAGCAGTATTTGGAGATTGTACTTCAAGTTTTTAAAAAGTAAACCCTTCATTTATATAAAAAGACACCAATCCTTGAATCCATAAGCGGAAAAACAATACCTAACATAGAAAATTGTCCTACCTCGAATTAAAATTAAGCCAAACCAGTTGATTGAAAAAAAATACATTTAATAATTCTATCAATTTTAAGAATACGCAAATGAGAACATTCAACTTCTAGTTTTGTTTGCACAAGTGCTTTTTTCACTATAAAACATCCGAATCTTCGCTGGCCAGAGGTCACGATATCAGCTGACTTAAACACTTCAGTAACAGTCATTTTGATTTCAAAACTGAAAATAAAATGGCGTGTATTGTTTCAGACATTTTCATTGGTTTTTATGACGACCATTTTGTTAGTAGAGAGATCGCTTGCGTAGGGAGTGATCTAATGCTGTCAATGCTTATGTCTTTTTGTGTTTTAAGACAATAGAGACCATAAATGGCACTCGAGAAAAGTACAGATCTGGATATCAACCAAATCCATCCGTCATAAAGCCCTTTTGTGGTTCCTTCTCCTGCTCTTCTAGTTTGTAATGGATACCACGTCTTTTCGTCAACCTGTTCAATGGCTTGACGAGCTCCATCCCATTTTCCAGGTCCGTCTAGTCTCCATTGAGGAGGTGCAGCAGGGCCGAAAAACAGTTTGGACCATAATATAGGGGCAGTGAAGAAATATTTGGTAAGATTGGGTTTGCATCCAATTAACCCAGCTATTTTGTCGACGTATGTTACTGCATGGATCTGTAGACAGTACTTCGGAGACTCCGGAAAATGATTTTTCATAAATTCGTGCTTTTTAGTAGCCATTAATTTCATGACTGACGCCGGAGGAAGTTGGCAATTTCCAGAGAACACTCGCGCAGCCCATCTTGTTTGCATCTCTAAAATTGGCGGTAATGCTCCAAATGGCTGAACGAGACCAATGATTGCCAAGGTTGGCCGACTCAGATCAACTGGGAAAACTAATTCATGAAGATAAGGGAAATGGTTCTCTATTCTTACAATGGAGTCCTTCAGAAACGGGAAGCTAAATTTAAACCCTGTTGCTAAGATGATAGCGTCTAAATTGTCTGCTGTTGTTCCATCTTCAAAAGTAACACTATTCGCTGCGAATTCTTTCACGTTAGGTTTTACTGTAATTGTTCCATACAGTATACGGGTTGGCAGGTCATCGCTGATTGTGACAACACTAAGACCAAATTTACCATTGGGTGCCAAGCTGTACTTTGTATGGTCAAATCGACTATTCAGCCTTTTAAAAGCAAACGGTTTCATTAACCAAAACGGTACTGTTAACCCATAGCGTGTCATTGCTTTATGGTCAAAGGGAACACCTTGGTCAGTTGTTCTTTGTATCACATATGTACCAGTTCGTGTGCTCATATAAACCTGTAAAATAGTAATCGCTAATTTCAATATCACAATGGATGCTGTTTTATAGATAATTGAATTTTCAATAGTGAAAAACATTGCGTTATACTATTCCGTTTTTGTTTTTGTTGAGTAATACCCCAGTCCCACTAGGCCACGATCGCACTACGATCTGTGAAAAAAATGCAAATTTTGATGATCGTAGTACGATCGTGTAGATCGCAGTAAGATCGTATCACGGTCGTGGTGAGGTCTTCAAGATCGTGATGAGCGTGGCCAACTTTGAACATGTTCAAAACAATCGTGGTGCGGTCGTGGCCAAATCAGGTCGTAGTAGAAGCGTAGTGAGAGTGCACTAAGATCGTAGTAAGATCGCAAAGGTCGCTGTACCATCGTAGTTAGAGCGTAGCAAAAGCGTGATTCTATTCGGAGAAACTGCGCTACGATCTCATTGCGACGTTATTACGACCTCACTACGATCATCACGTTCTCACCACGACCAAACTACGCTTCCACTACGACTATACTACGCTGTTCACGACCATAGTACGATTCTAGCACGCCCTTGCCGTCCTCATCACGCTCTTCTCACGACCTGACTACGTTCATACTACGACCATTATTCTCATTGTCATTTTCCCATAAAATATATTGATCCTCTCCAGGTTTTGTTTGTCTGTATGTAATTGGGACTTCTTGTCCATTTTCTCTAACGGCTTAACCATGCTTCTTGTTTTCACATAGATTAGACCGTTGGTTTTCCCGTTTGAATGGTTTTACACTAGTAATTTGTGGGGCCTTTTATATCTTGCTGTTCGGTGTAAGCCAAGGCTCTGTGTTGAAGGCCGTATCTTGGCCTATAATTGTTACTTTTAAAAATTGTTACTTGGATTGAGAGTTGTCTCATTGACACTCATACCACAGCTTCCTATATCTATTGACACATCTGTTTCATATCTGCTATCGTTCACTAAAATATTGTCATTTCAGCTTTATGGACCAGCAATAGGTTGTAATTCAGGTCGGATTGGTCGGTCCGACAACTCTACTTGATCAAGATTCGTTACTATCAGAGCTCCATCTGCCTCTACATCAACCCTAACACCACGCCCACCTGTTCTTGTAGATTTTGGTGGCTTGATTGTATTTTTTTTTCGAGAAATCTACGTATTAATTAGAAATAGAACTGAAGGAATGATACTGTATTGATATGGAACACGATGTTGACGTTATTGCTGAGAGCGTAGAAAGATCGCGGTTTGAACGTAGTGTAATCGTGGTAAGAACGTGCTATAATCGCAGTAGAAGCGTGGTAAGATCGTGTTGCAATCGGATAACTCGTGGTATGGTCGTAGTGAGAACGTGATGAGCGTAGAAAGATTTTGATAAGCGTAGTAAGGTCGCAGAATAAGCGCGGTGAGAACGTGTTATAATCGTAGCGGGATCGTTGTAGAAGCGTAATGAGGACGTAGCAGCATCGTGAAAGCAACGAAAATTTACATTTTCATGCCGCTCATACCGCGACCTCACCACGATCTGAATTTAATTTAGATCGCGGTGAGCGTGGTACGATCGTGGTCTAGTGGGACTGGGGCTTAAACAAAATTGGGAGGATCTTCATCATAGGTAAGTAACAAAGATAATCCAGAGGAAAAAAAGGCGAAATCCGTTCTCGTTTATTTGTTAAAAAATTTCTGTATAGTAAATTTGCTGAAGCAATAGTACTAGATACAAATTCCGAAATGCGCATGCGATTTCTTGTAATTTTTTATTGCGAGGATAATCACAATGTGTTAAAACAGGATATCATTTTGTTTTATATTGTGATCAGATTGCTGTCCTTTTTTTTAATTTTTATACCGTTTTATTCTTTTCCCCATTTTGATTGGAACGACGCAAACGACCACTAGTTTACGATTTTTATGTGAGATGGTTACAATCAACGTTAATAAATAACTCTTATTGTTTCATATGTTGTCTACTGTAAGGCAACGCGGAATAGATCTTAGGAAACAATTTAATGATGCGAAACAATTTTTTCGACATGTTTGCCGGTCTTATCTATCATATAAGCAATAAAAAAATATCTCAATTTTCATTTATTTACTTATTTGTAACGTTCAGTCTGAAGCCCGTTTCTCATTGGTGGCCTTCGGCTGTATTCTGCTATTTGGTCGAGTTGTTGTCTCTTTAACACATTCTCCGTTTCCATTCTCAATTTTTTTTTAATAATTATTAGCTAAATCCCTAACTTATTTCTGTTAAAATCTGACTATTCGCAATAACATATATCTTTTCCATTAATGCAACCTTATCACTTACATGTTCAGCATGACGACTCAATTCTGATGCAACATCTGATGCAGAGTTCCCGATCCCAATCACAAGAACCCTCTTTCCCTCAAAACCTCGAAAATCTTTGTAGTCATGGGTGTGTAAAACGCGCCCTGTAAAGTTTGCAATTCCTTTAAAAGTTGGTATGAACGGTTCGTGAAGATGTCCATTACAAACCATAACACAGTCAAATATGTCTTTGTTTGTAGAATTAGTGGCGAGGTTTTTGTACGTTACCACCCATCTTCCGCTTTCTTCAAAGTCTTCCGCTTGTTCTACGCGCATAATCATATGTCTAAATCGTATATAATTTCTAAGCTTAAAATGTTCAGCATATAGTTGTAAGTATCGTTTGAAGTGTCTGTGTGCCATGAAGTTGGGAAATTCTTTCGGAATTGGAAAATCGCTATAACACGTCATTTCTTTGCTGGTGTTAATACTACACGAGTTGTATATACTGGGATCACCTTCCTTAGATTCGTCTTTGTAATTCCAAAGCCCTCCAACTTCGTCGTCTTTTTCAAAACAAACTGGTTCCATGCCTTCATCCAAGGAATTCTTAATACCAGCAAGACCTGCTACACCGGCACCAATCACGCATACCTTCTTTTTTGTCATCTGAAGAAGAAAACAAGTTATTTAATTGGTTATCAAAGGTACCAGTTGACTACTGGGTTGGTAATACCCTCGGGAACGAAACGTTCACTAGCAGTAGCATTGACCCAGTGGTGTAAATAGTTATCAAAGGTACCAGGATTATAATTTAGTACGCCAGACGCGCGTTTCGTCTACATAAGACTAATCAGTGACGCTCATATCAAAATATTTATAAAGCCAAACAAGTAAAAAGTTGAAGAGCATTGAGCATCCAAAATTCAAAAAAGTTGTGCCAAACTTCAAAGAACAAGTGCTTCAGGGTCAGTTAAATCTGCTTTCGTCCTGAATAGTTTTAGGGAGATGTGGTATAAGTGCCAATGAGACAACTCTCCATCCAAGTCACAATTTATAAAAGTAAACCATTATAGGTCAAGGTACGGCCTTCAAGAAACATTTGTCACCGGGCGTTTTAGCAACCATCCTGCAAGTCATCACCAAAAAACATGCAAACTGTCATGTTTTAGATATTTTTAAGGTTCATCATAACAAATGGACAAATATGGCCGTATTTTCACCTCAAAATTTACTCTGTGTACAGACTTGCCTGTGCTGTTTGGAAAGTTTTAATGTCTAGCATCCACTAGATATATAAAAGTTAAATGCATTTTGTGATTAAGAAAGATAAAATCTTTTTTGGTTTTTGATGGGCATTTTTTTCCTTTCTGCAGAAGCTGTAAAAATAAACAAACACCTGAATTACTTTGATACTGTCCACTCACTGACTCAGATAAACTCTTTAAATCACCTGTAGTTTTGAAGACAACTCTTGTCCATTTCAATTAAGGACAATCAAAACAATACAAACCAGTTTTTTACCTGAGGGAGCATCTCATAGTTGTACCACAACTTAGTTAATTTTCACACCTTTTGCATGAAGGAAAAAAAATGCCCATCAAAATCCAAAAGAGATTTTATCTTTCTTAAACACAAAATGCATTTAACTTTATTATATCTAGTGGATGGCAGGCATTAAAACTTGTCCAACTTCACAGGTAAGTCTGTACTCAGAGTAATTTTTGGCATAAAAATACAGCCATATTTGTCCGTTTGTTATGATGAACCTTAATAGTGTATTTTCCAAATCTCATGTTTTGTAAATATTCAAGTTATTATCTCATTAAGATAGACATATAGGGAACAAACCAGAGGTGCAAAGCAAACGTCATCTGTTGTAAAAACTATAATAGCTTGTTTCGTCTTCTAAAACATCTTATCATGGTTTTTTTTTCTATATTTCCATTTTGTTTTAAGTACATCGAAACTAAACTTGGTTTCGTCCAGAATACCTCGGTTTACATGTGTTTCTATAATATGTGTATGTATGTACGCTATCGCCGACTTATATTTGGTCATACCACGTGTGATAACAAACACTGCGTAATCTGGACAGACGTGTCATGGTCATGTAAATCAATTAAGATTCATCATTCAAAAGGAATTGAAAAAAATATGGCCGTGTTCACACCGCAAAATCTACAGACAAACTGGTGGATCTTGGAAAGTTTTAAGGCATGACAGAACCTATATATATATTTTGTCTTAAAATTTAGTCATCATGCTCATATGAAATAAACATTTTAAATTGATAAAGCAAACAAAAAATTGTAAATACTTACGTTCATCCCCGTATACAACCTGATAAAGTTATCTACAGCTTTAATGCCTTTATAAAGGTAAAGGTCAGGATTGAAGAAGATAAATAATTAACACGCATAACTTACACAACCTGACGGGTGGCGGTATCTAATTATATTTAACAATTCTGTGTTATGAAAAGATTTTTTGTCATTTAAACCAATACAACTACGTTACACTAGTATAAATGTTGATGCATCGTTTGTGCATTTTCCAAATGATGTCAATGAAGTGTTGTTCGAAGTTCAGGTGAATTTATCCATTTCATAAAGGTAGTTAATAAGGTGGGGTCCAACTATATGTCCAGCTATTCGAATGCATTGATCTCGTAAAAGGGGGGCTCAAACCCCGGAACCCCCATACTTCAACCCCTTGGTTCTGACACTGAAGCAAAATTGAAAATCTTGTAAAATGTTCAAGAACTGAAATAAACTGAAGAAGGTCGATCCTTCATTTTTCAATTGCGTACCATCAACGATACGATAATAAAATACCATATCTTTTTTAATTTTCCGCTGTTCTAGTACTTTTTTTAGATAATTAAAATGCTAAGGTTCAAACATCATTAGGGAAGGTCAGCTGTAATTACTATACATTTAAATGTCATATTTTGATTGTAAAGCTTTTAATTATTCGTCTTGATGATGGCAAAATTTATATTTACCAATTCTGACAAACAAATAACATGTTACTATATAGCAGAACATATACTTTAAACAGTATCCTTAATTTCAGCGTTACCAGAGTATTTGAGATGCACGTATATATGCATTGAAAATAAAGACTCAAGCTTTGCTGGCTTCGTCGTGGAATCATAAAGTTAGCACATGTTCTATCATCAAAAGACCAATTTATTATTCTGAAAATCAACTAATGCCGGAATGCATGTCCTGAAGTACTTGATTTGAAAAACAAAAAGTTTCAGGAAGTAGAAAGGGGCAGTTCATCACATGTATGTTTCATTAACCATATATAGGTATTTATCCAAATACCCTTGAATCTTTTAATACGATAAAATTGGCAGAATTAGTTTTATGTGTGTATCTCAAGCTTCTGGATATCAAGTAAAGGTGTCCTCTTTCTGGCTTAAATCCACAGTTTTAATAGATTTTTGACAAAAGTTTAAGTAAATGTCTTTAAAAATGAAAAGGATGGCTAGAAAAGCTAATATTCAATAAAATAGAGACAAATGTATAATTATCTGACAATGTATTCATTTTGGTCTCTCAAGTTTTTAAAAATACAAATGATACGAAAGATGTTAGCTGCAGGTCTCATGAATTTCTAATCATTGGTTAATAGGGAATACCAGATGGGATCAACTAGTCTTCATTCGTTAATTTTACGGACACCATCACGAACATCTGTTTTGCAGACGTCGACGGAAATGTCGCAACCAAATCCCGTCCTCTTTACCCCGAATGTGATCTACCATATTAGACTTATCACCGGTTTGTACTTCTATCAGCAATACGAAGGGAACCACACGTGGAACAAGAAATGCCTACCCTTCCGGAGCACCTAAGATCACCCCGGTTTTAAGTCGGTTTGGGGTTTCTCAGACTTTAGTTTTATCGTTGTGTTTTGTGTACTGTTGTAGTCTTTAGGTCTTTTTCCTTTTTTTTGCCATTGCGTTTTTGATTTATTTATATATCGGAAGATGTGGTGTGAGTGCCAATGAGACAACTCTCCATCCAAATAACAATTTATAAAAGTAAACCATTATAGGTCAATGTACGGCCTTCAACACGGAGCCTTGGCTCACACCGAACAAAAAGCTATAAAGGGCCCCAAATCAAACGGGAAAACCAACGGTCTAATCTTTTTACCTATTTTTCCCCCATTTTTTTATTTGATTAAAACTATTCCAGAAAAAAAACATTTTCTGAGCATAGAAAAATATGTTCTTATTACTGAACACGTTTTACTATATAGTCAATTTATTTCAAACTTTAAATGAATGCACACTATATCCGTTAGAGAACACAAAACGAAGAAGAAAAAGTACGAGTATAAAGATTATAAATCTCTTCAACCATTTGATCCATCCGTCATATAATCCTTCTAGTTCTCCTGCTCCAGATTGCCTCGTTTTCATTGGATAGTATGTATTCTCCTGAACATTCTCAATTGCCTTTCGCGCACCGTCCCATTTTCCTGGACCATTTAGTCTCCATTGTGGTGGTGTAGCAGGTCCAAAGTACAATTTATACCAAAGCTTTGGATCCGTGAAAAAGTACTTTAAAAGGTTCGGTTTGCAACCTATTTTCGATGAGATAGTATCTAAATAGGCAATAAAATATACCTGAAGACTGTACCGTGGTGAATCAACATACTTTTTCTTTAAAAATTGTCGCCTTTCCTCAACAACTCTACGGCGTTCGGTTGGGCTTGGTAAACTGCATTTACCAGAGAACACCATACTCGCCCAGCGCGCTTGCATTTCTAGAATTGGCGCAAGGCTACCAAACGGTTGAACAAGACCCACTACTGCTAAAGTGCTCGGTTCCATGTCTACAGGAAATACTAGTTCATATAAGTACGAAAAATGGTTATCTACTTCAATGATGGAATTATCTAGAAAAGGAAAACTGTATGTAAATCCGGTTGCCAAGACAACGACATCGATATTTTCAACCATAGACCCATCATCAAAAATTACTCCGTTTTCTGTGAATTTCTCCACGTTCGACTTGATACTGATAGCGCCATACAGTATACGGTTTGGTAAATCATCGCTTACTGTGACAACTCCGCCATCAAATCGGAAGTTCGGGGCCAGTCCATAGTTAGAATGTTTGTATTTATAGTTGATTTTGTTGTAATGGATGGGTCTCATGATATCCCATGGAAGACTCTGGCTATATCTGTTTAATGCTATGTGATCAAATGGAACACCGTACTCGCCAGCTCTTTGCTGAATGTAAGAACCTCTTCTGGTGCTGACATATACCTACAAAGAAAGCAGTACAAATCAATGATATGGTAATAAACGAACAGAAAAAAAAAACATTCAATGTGTTCATTCGATTTTGAATTTGGTAAGTTTTCAGTTATTTTCATATTGCTTTTTAAAGATATGTTATGCAACATGAAATGAATTTTTTGTTCTCTTTACTGTTTTTGTGTGCTCACGAAACGAATTAAAAATATATTTTAATTAAACACCTATTTATTGAGCAGCATAAGATATACTGTGCCTTGAAAATATTTGTTTTTGGTGGTACTTGTTAGCCTCTGGTACCACTTGAATTGAGATTAACCGTAATAGAGAAAGATTTGTAAAAGAGTAGAGACTACTTACTGCAATATGACTAGTTTTAACACAGATAGCTTCATTTACCAAATTTGTTATGCTATATTTTGTCTAGATTGCCGATTTTTTTACTCGCTGAGGAACAATTTTCGAGCGCAAAGCCATGTGTTTCATACCTCTTTCTTTATATATATTTGCTATTAAAACCATTTTCTACCCCTACCATAAGATATTCTACCATTAACGATACTATAATAAACGGAAACTTACGTGCTCAGCATGTCTACTTAGTTCACATGCAACGTCTGCTCCAGAATTTCCAATACCAATAACCAATATGCGTTTGTCTTCGTATCCATGGAAAGTCTTGTAGTCACGTGTATGCATCACTTTACCTTTGAACCTGTTCAAGCCGGGAAATGTTGGTTTGTTAGGCTCGTGCAAATGTCCATTGCATACCATTACAAAGTCAAATAGCTCTGTAGAGTTCTTTCCGGATTTCGAGTTCTGTGTTCTGACTTTCCACCTGTTGTCGTCACTTTTCTCGATTTTTTCTACTAATGTTTGAAATCTTATACAGCTCAGCAGATCAAAATGATCAGCATAGAGTTTTAGATACTTCTTAAAATGTTTATGATCCATAAAATTTGGGAATTCTTTAGGGATAGGAAAATCGCTATAACATGAAATTTCTTTGCTGGTGTTGATACTGCAAGAATTGTATAAACTTGTGTCGCCCTCTTTCACTGTTGTATGATAGTTCCAAAGACCTCCAATGTCAGTATCTTTCTCGTAGCAGACGACATCAAAACCTTCCTCCAAACTATTTTTAATTGACGTAAGGCCTGCTACCCCTGCGCCTACTACGCATACCCGTTTTGTCATCTGAAAGAAGGATAATAAATGATATAAAATACCCCAAACACAATATGTGTTTGTATTCCGGTGTCTTTTTAATATGTGCTTAGGAATCTTTTTTTATGTGGTAACTCCACGTTTTAAGTTATTGTTGGGGTATTTGCACAGGCATTGAAACATAAGAAGCATTCTCCAAACAGCATTTATTGTGACCACCTAAAATTTGGTATTTGTGTTATTTTGTTCTGTGTTGAGTGTGTATGGTGGGTTTTTTTTTTGTCGGTTTGCTTATAGCTTTTTGATGATCTAAAACCGAAAACAAAAAAATTCTTAAAAACTTTTAAAAATCAAGAAATTTGGATTTTAAGAGGTCATTTGAAAAAAAGGGTGTTTTAACCGTCAGCATAAACAAACTCTTTCGATGTTGCCTTTTCTCCTTTTGTTTTGTTGTTCATCAAACAAATGCGTAAGTTTATCTATACGACAGAATATGAACTATAATCTATTATATATCTGAAGTTGTATTGCTGTTTGAGTCTGTCTGAGTTGAAGTTAGGGTTAGGGGTTAGGGTTATAGAAATGCACAATTTGATAGTAGCAGAATATTGAGATTGGCATGTTGTACATTGTAGATACGTTTTCTTTTGCAATCTTGTTTTTACAAAAATCTTGCAATGTACAATACTTCTAGTTATAAGAAGACATTCAAAATGAATAAAATATTTGTGATACCAGACGAAAATTATCATATGTAGATGTCACATCACTAATTCAACCAATCAGCATCAAGAATTATAAGTTTGTAAAAGTAATTATAAGTTTGTAAAAGTAATTATAAGTTTGTAAAAGTAATTATAAGTTTGTAAAAGTAATGCTTACTTCGACACAAAAAAATCATTTCAAAGTTTTATGGACTTCCTTTTGCGAATAGAAAAAAAAAGGCATATATATGTATTCTCTTCTATAAAATATCATATTTCAATGTTGAAATCAAGTCAGGGCTAAGTTTTGTTGACATTTCAACATGACTTCAAAAGCTAGTAAATAAATTCACCCCGAAGGAAATTATCTTGACGGTATATAACAGTACATATTCCTTTTGCACTTTTTACCCTTTTTTGAAAATTGGAAAATATTTCTACCTGGTATTCACATAAATCAATGTGTTACTGATCTAAACATAGAACATCAGGTGGCGATAGTATGGGCAACGAAACGCTTTAAAAAATCCTGTTTTCAGAACATAAATGACGAAACATTCTCGGAATTCTATGCGATTGTCATACAAGTGAGAAGTTTAACTATACATAAACCTAGGATTTACCAAAATTTTCTACATAAGGAAATGCCTGTTCCAAGTCAGGAATATGACAGTTCTTTTCCATTCGTTTAATGCGTTTAAGCTTTTGATTTTGCCATTTGATAAATGACTTTCCGTTATGAATTTTCCTTCGATTCAGTGTTATTTTAGCTATTCAACTATTGGCCCATTGACGAAACAATTATTTTCGGCATACATATATATAGACTGTACAAAAATACTTTTCTTTTACAGTACATTTATCTTTTAATTTTATTTTGCTAATCATTGTAATGTTCAGTAAATACTCTAGTCATTGAGTTTTTGATTAACATTTTAATTTGGAAGTTTTATATTCTGTTCTATTAAGATCCATGTGGTATTTTTCTAGATATCATATAAGAACCAAAAAAAAGTGAATTGAGTTAGAATTATGCAAAGTTAAAGACTGTTTACGGATCTTTTACCGCTGACCTTTTTTTAATTGAGATTGCAATGAAAGATTTTTTATGGCAGGAGACCAGAAAGAACACATCGAAAGCTTTCGGGTTCTATAGTGCAGCCTCATATCAGTCTAGACTAGATATGATTCATAAAAAATACCATTCTCCTAAAAGGGAGACAATTTGAATTGAACATAACTGGACTACATACCTTGTACTTCTCGTCTCTATGTGAATCTCGTCTCTGTGTATTCACAGCCATCTGTATGTTCTCAACAGGTTTATAACGATTTTGATAAGATATTTCATAAGTCAACTGATTAACGTATGAAATGTTACGTCATATATAGTAAGGGGTACATGATCTGAAGAAATGTTAGAAGTTTACAGTGTTCATAATGAAGTGAAAGAGATTTGGACACATTCATTAGGGAATTAACACGGGTTTGAGGGGGGGGGGGGGAGGGGTTGTAATGTCTGTTTATTTTAAGTCTTCATTTGAAGTCGGCTATTGTGCATTTCTGTTTTTGTCGGAGTTTTTTTTTCTTCTGCCAAATCATGCTTTAAGAAGGTTCAGATTAAAGGGCAAATGTGCACAGAATAATTGGAAAAAGTATAAAGAATAGAGAAAAATAGGATGCTTTAATATGAGGAATAGAGAAAAAAGGGTGCTTTAGTAAAAGGAATAGAGAAAAATAGGGTGCTTTAATATGAGGAATAGAGAAAAATAGGATGCTTAAGTAAAAGGAATAGAGAAAAAAGGGTGCTTTAGTAAAAGGAATAGAGAAAAATAGGGTGCTTTAATATGAGGAATAGAGAAAAATAGGATGCTTAAGTAAAAGGAATAGAGAAAAAAGGGTGCTTTAGTAAAAGGAATAGAGAAAAATAGGGTGCTTTAATATGAGGAATAGAGAAAAATAGGGTGCTTTAGTTAAAGGAATAGAGAAAAATAGGATGCTTTAATATGAGGAATAGAGAAAAATAGGTTGCTTTAGTAAAAGGAATAGAGAAAAAAGGGTGCTTTAGTAAAAGGAATAGAGAAAAATAGGATGCTTTAATATAAGGAATAGAGAAAAATAGGTTGCTTTAGTAAAAGGAATAGAGAAAAAAGGGTGCTTTAGTAAAAGGAATAGAGAAAAATAGGGTGCTTTAATATAAGGAATAGAGAAAAATAGGATGCTTTAGTAAAAGGAATAGAGAAAAAAGGGTGCTTTAGTAAAAGGAATAGAGAAAAATAGGGTGCTTTGGTAAAAGGAATAAAGAAAAATAGGGTGCTTTAATATGAGGAATAGAGAAAAATAGGGTGCTTTAGTTAAAGGAATAGAGAAAAATAGGGTGCTTTAATATAAGGAATAGAGAAAACTAGGGTGCTTTAATATAGGGAATAGAGAAAAATAGGATGCTTTAATATAAGGAATAGAGAAAAATAGGTTGCTTTAGTAAAAGGAATAGAGAAAAAAGGGTGCTTTAGTAAAAGGAATAGAGAAAAATAGGGTGCTTTAATATAAGGAATAGAGAAAAATAGGATGCTTAAGTAAAAGGAATAGAGAAAAAAGGGTGCTTTAATATAAGGAATAGAGAAAACTAGGGTGCTTTAATATAGGGAATAGAGAAAAGTAGGGTGCTTTAGTAAAAGGAATAGAGAAAAATAGGGTGCTTTAATATAAGGAATAGAGAAAACTAGGGTGCTTTAATATAGGGAATAGAGAAAAGTAGGGTGCTTTAGTAAAAGGAATAGAGAAAACTAGGGTGCTTTAATATAGGGAATAGAGAAAAGTAGGGTGCTTTGGTAAAAGGAATAAAGAAAAATATGGTGCTTTAATATGAGGAATAGAGAAAAATAGGGTGCTTTAGTAAAAGGAATAGAGAAAAATAGGGTGCTTTAATATAAGGATTAAAGAAAAATATGGTGCTTAAATATAAGGAATAGAGAAAAATAGGGTGCTTTGATATAAGGAACAGAGAAAAATTACCCAAAACATCAAAGAATACAGAATTTGATTACCCCCTCCGACGCTTAAGGAAACATGGAATGACAATTTATCCTTGTCTCTTCGGGCCCTTTAACTGAGTGATCAAAGATGATGGTCAGATATAACTGGTATTTATTTTTTTCAAATTGTGCGCCTAGAATGAAGTATCAATTATTTTCTAGATTGGACATCTTTACAATTGGTATTTAGAGTGAATAAAGGGAATGGTGTGTAAAAACGTCTTCAAAAATAAAGTCACAAAAAATACCGAACGCCGAGCAAAATTTAAGACGAAAAGTGCATAATCAAAGCTCTAATACATCAAACGAATGGATAACAACTGTCATATTTCTGACTTTGTACAGGCATTTTCTTATTTAGAAAACGGCGGATTAAACCTGGTTGAATAGCTAGTTAAACCTCTCACTTGTATGACAGTCGCTTAAAATTCCATTTTATTGACAACGATGTGTGAACAAAAAAAAAAAGACATAATAGGTAAAAATGTCAAAAGTTGTGTACAGCAGTCAACATTGTTATAATCTAAAAAAACACAAAATATGTAACAAAGAAACACAAAAAGACATACAGACAAAGCATATTAGTAAAAATGAAAAACAAGAATATAAAATTTTACCATAGGACAATAACGCAATGATGATGGGATGTAGAAGTACAGAGCCACGTCAAATGGATATAACCAAAACAAAATAAAAAGTAAAAATAATATTATGCATTGTGTTAAGACAAATAAAAGAATACTAAAAAGTAAATTCATAAAAATACAGAACGCCGATCAAAACTCAAAACGGAAAGTCCTTAATCAAAGCTGAAACACATCAAACGAATTGATAACAACTATCATATTCCAGACTTGGTACAGGCATTTTCTTCTTTAGAAAATGACGGATTAAACTTGGTTTTATAGCCAGCTTAGCCTCTCTCTTGTATGACAGTCGTGTAAAATTCCATTTTATTAATCACGATGTGTGAATAAAACAAATCGACATAATAGGTAAAAATGTCCAAAAAAAAAGCAGTCAACATTTTTATCATCTTAGTCACTATAAAAAAAAGAAATATGTAACAAAGAAACACAAAAAGGCATATAGACAAAGCACATCTATAATATTAAATAACGAGGTCCAATTTTTCAGCCGTCATCGGGTAAAAACGACAAATCAAAGAATTCAACTTTATATATTGCTAATATAAGACAATGGTGTAGATTAAAAATTACACCACTCCAGACCCTTTTGTTTTCCACATAATTAATATTGCCAATAATTAACAAGTTCCGGGTCGAATCCGATACCGATACCAATAGTATATTCATCTGTTACCTATTACCTTATCTGTACGTTCCGCATCTGACAGGCGCACTGCAAAACGGTGTATTAAAGATTTTGATATATATAAACGGGTCATAATCACAGGGTTGACACTACTGAATTCAATCATTGTCAATTTTTTCCCTATTGTAGTATTTCAATCAGTAAGACTTTCTAATATAACAATACGAATTCTAAAAATCTGGACTTAAAATAAGGCATATAGGTACAGTTTTCAATTTGTTAGCGGGCATGACGTAAAACAGCGAATAAAAGAATTTAACTTTATTTATAACTAAAATAGAACAATGCTGTTGATTAAAAAATACTCCATTCCAGGACCTTTTCAATTTGTTTTCCAAATAATTAATATTACCAATAATTGATAAGTTCCAGGTCGACGGGATCAAACAGAAAGATTTTGAAGGCAGAGAAAACTGGGTATCTTATAATCGGCATGACTTTATCAGATGACAATACTAATACTTATATAAGGCTTACGCATAGTTATATACTTTAATTCAGTCACGGACCCGCGATATCAAATGGAATTTTTAAACGACCTTGGCTGGCTATACAGCACTTGCACGGTCGGTTACCCGCGAAATCACGGGTGTGTTCTAGTAGTAAAAATGAAAAACAAGAATACAAAAAATTACCATAGCACAATAACACAATAACGGGATGTATAAGTACAGATTTAAATAGCTATAAACGAGGGGCAAATTGATGATTTCAAAATAAAAATTGTCATAGATTCAGGACCTGCGGAGATGACCGCGTTTGTCAAACTCGAGGTATGAGACGGAGGAAGCCTTGTCTGTTGTTTCTTTAATTTCTAGTTATAGATAATATATCATTGGAACCAAATCAGAAAAGTTTGGATTGTTAATGGAAAGAACATCATCAATATATCTGCATATGAAATAAAACGAACTGCCTTCTTTGATATTCTTATTTTTAACAAGTATCTGACTCATATGAAAATAAAAAGAGTACGACAAGGACAGGCGCACAATTCATTCCCATAGGAATGCCGATAATTTATTGAAAAATCCTACATCCAAATTAAACAAATATTTTGTCAAGAAGAAACTCCTGCATACTGATCACATGTTCCTTTGCGTATCATGTTTAATCTTATTCACTATTAAAAAAATAAGCCCAAAATAAGCCGTATGATATCCCTAAGTGATAAATTTATAGTGTATGCTACCATTTTTATGTTGAAAATCATTGTGAATTAATTCTTTTAGACGATTTTTCAATTTCTCATGGAAATGGTGGTGTATTATTATTTGTCAAAATCTCAACCTTGTCAAATGATATGTATTATTCGAGTGCTCATTTATTCCTAGTTCTTTCACAAGACACTTATAGTAGTACGATTTTCATACAAAGACAATATTATTTGAAGCTTTGTCCGCAAAACACATACTTATCGAGAAGAGATGATAGACATTTCACAGCCTAAAGCAATATGAATTATACAAGCAAACTTCTTCCAAAATTCATTGGCATAAACATAGATGACAGCTTGGTCCCGGTTATGACCTCCACACAAACACCGATAATCTCATCCATAAGATACTGTGTATTTTCCAGATCTGAGGATAGAAACTTGTTTTAATGACGTTCTTCAGTCGGTAACATTTTCAAAATATGAATGTAAAAATATTTTTATAGGATGACTCGTACTCGTTCTCGTGTTTTGTTACAATTAGGTATAGATGTATTATGTTTTCAGAGAGGACACTCACATATATATAATATCAGAAGGTAGAATTTCGTTAGCCGCACTGCGATTGAAATTTCTTATCAGGACTGGCATTTTTCACAAAAATACCATACATTTGTATATCTATTTAGTTACATCGAATACTATTCGATATTGTTTAGTTCGACAATAGAAATTTATTTTGCTGCAAGACGTTTGCAAAAAACAACCGCTTTGATAAAGTGCACACATATAGCATCTGTGTAAAGAGGGGAAATCATAAATACCACTACATGGACAGAAAAGAAGGCACATTCTTGTGCATGTACGTCAGCAATGGTGAAATATGATACTGTAAATGAATAACACATTACCTAGGATAAAAACCTTCACAATTTGCCGTTTCAGAATCTAAAGGACTATGGGTAATTTCATTGTTCGTACCCCAAAATGAAAATAACGTTATGTCATTGGTTGAATTTCCATTGTTTAGGACGTTTTTAACCAATCACGACGTTTTGGTGTTCACTTTTGAAAATATTACCCAGAATGCATTATGAAGAGTTGTCTCATTGGCACTCACACCACATCTTCCTATATCTATTAGATTCTGAAAAGGCGAATTCTGGGCTATAAAACAACACAATAAAAAGACGTTATTTTTGTGGATGAAACACCCTGGAAACATCTACCAAATATCGTTGCTCGTTTTTGGATACAAAGATATAAACAAGAAGATGTGGTATGATTGCCAATGAGACAACTATCAACACAGAAATTAACAACTATAGGTCATTGTACGGCCTTCAACAATGAGCAAAGCTCATACCGCATAGTCCGTCATAAAAGGCCCCAAAATGACAATGTAAACCAATTCAAACGAAAAAACTAGCGGCCTAATTTATGTAGACTGCCAAGCCCACTACGTGGAATCATTACAAGTAGGCATTGTTTCTCATTCTTTGAATAAAAATCATACTTGGGTTCTACAACGCAAATAGAAAATGTAATTTTATGCTTAGGAAAAAGGATGTGATTTAGGCTTTTTTGCAGTATATGATGTATTAACTGATGTAGAAACACTAAAACAAACCTGTCTGATTGAGGAGGTAATCAATGCATGTTTTCACGTATATCAATGCCATCTTTCCAACTACTGTTTAGTCCATTTTTGGTAATATACTTTTGCCGAGGCTCGGTATTATTACGTCTCGCCATTGTGTTATTGTGCGATAGTCATATTTTGTTTTATTGTCTTTTATTTTTGCTTATGTACTTTGTCTGTAGAGTGTATATATGCCATTTTGTTCCCTTTGTTCAAATTGTTATTTGTTTTACAGTGATAAAGACTATATCACAATGTTGAATGCTGTATCACCTTTTATTTTATCTCTTATAGTTGATGTATTTCCCTCGGTTTTAGTTTGTTTTCTCTCAATCGTTTTATGACTTTTGAACACCGATATACTACTGCTGCCTTTTTAATTGACAATTTTATCTTTAATTGTTTCTGTTTGTTTTTCTCATACATTGCTGTCAATATAATTGAATTCTATGCGACTGTTATACAAGTGAGAGGTTTGGCTAGCTATTAAGCCAGGTTTCATCCAAACCTTAACGAGGAAATGTCTGTATAAAGTCAAGAATAACATTTTATGATAGTTGTTTTTCCATTCGTTTGATGTGTTTGAACTTTTGATTTTGTTATTTGGTAAATGACTTTCCGTTTTGAATTTTTCTTGGACTTCGGTATTTTTGGTATTTAACTTTTTCCACACGAGTCTCACCGAAGAGACAAATGTTATGCTAGGCGAGATGAGTAAATACACAATCATGTATGAATGAGAGCGTTAAACCCAGGAAATGTGTCCGAATTCATCGGTCTCAGTTCGCATACTTGAGTAATATGTTTGTTCTGTGGTAACCAGAGGGCAAGTATCAGATCTCATAATATAAGAATAAGATTAGCGAAAAGGGATGCAGTAAAAGTCTTTGTAAATCAATTCGATGTGAACTGATTGTTTAAAGTCTAGGAAAAAATATTTTGTCAGTTGTAATATGCTTTGAACTAGGTTATATCAACTGTGTTTACTCTTTAGTTGTTGTTTTGTGTCTTTAATCTTTTTGTTATTTTTTTTTCTTTCATCGTTCGTATCTCGCTTATGGTTAAACCTTTTTAAATATTTTTTTATAGTTTGTTTTTATGATTTAGGGTGAAACATCATCATAAATTGGTAAAGTAAATGACCATGACAACTTTACCATTTTAATCCTGTGTATGATTTATTTGAACTAGCTTTCAGTAACTGCGAGTACTCATTGGTCGGTACTTTGTGTCTTTAGTCTTTTTGTTAGTTTTTTTTTTGTTGCTTTGTGTCGATATATATTCTTGCATAGATATAAAGATTTGGGTTTGCAAGTTTGGCTGTACCTGTAGAAAACAGAATATGAGATCATAATTTTACGGGAATGAATGTTTTTGTACGACTTTGCCCCCCGCAGAGCTATAGAAAAACAGTACATTAACGGGTGTTACACGGACTCTTTTTAGATGATACACGGATTCTTTTTAGTTGTTACACGGACACTTTTTATGAATAGAATCACTCGTGCATGAACAATGAGTTCATGGGCACTTCAACTTTCAATTAGATTTGAACCTTTTGGTTCACCGACATATTTCCTGTCTATTTTTTAATAAAATATTTTCGTTATCATCAATATTTTTTTTTAAAACATTTCCAGTAAAATACTATTCATATCAGTATACTAATAGATTCGTACATTTAACTTCTAAAAAGGGGGGGGGGTATATTTTTCTCCTATAGTGCCTAACAAGATTTTGTGAGGTAGACGAAATTGACTTTAAAACGATCGTATTGACTTTTGATGTCCAATTATAGGCAGATCGGACATATTTTGACTTCATATACCTACTACTTAAGTTTGGGAGTTATTGTAATTAACATATTCCAATGAGACTGAATAATGCTTTTTTTTTATTATGATAAATAATAACTTTACCTGCCGTAGCTGTGCGTAAAATGTATTTCGGCATTTCTCTTAAGAAAATGACTTGTTTAATGGAACAAAACGTCTTATTTGTAAACTTTCTCTTTTATCTCCACAATAGGCTTTTAAAAAATAATATATCAACTGTGTCGTCGGAAAATTTTGTGAAAATAGAAGAAGTGGCAATTCTTACCTTTCATACCTTTACTTTCATTGATAAAACATAATATTGACTCGTCCAGTTTGAAGGTCATTTTATAGTTACCGTACACATGCATGCACGTTCTTATTATCAATAGTCATGTATGAAAAGCATAAACAAGTTTGAAGGTAAACTAATTACAAGTTAATCCAATCAAATTGCGTACGAATTAATAACAATGACCAGTCCACATCATAAAAAATAATAGGGGTAAACTGGGTAGGGAGAAAATGTCAGATATTTTAAGTTCATTATTTTGCAATAACGAATAAAAATTTGTAAACCAAAAGATTTGCTATAATTCCATAAACATGTCGTTCTGTATTGGTATAGTTTTTGGATCTTTTATTTGCGTATTTAAGGCTGTAGAAAGTTTGGGCTTCAAAAGTCAACATAATTATTAACTTTATACAGAAAATTCGCCTTTTTAAAACATTGAATGTTTCAAAAATAATACGCGACAACAAAGTAAAATCATTTTTTAAAACACTGCAAAAATAATCATACAGATTGATGAAGTGGTATTGTCATAAATTGCGTTGGAGTGAACAGTGGTACAGCAAACGTCGAATTCCCTCACACAATGTTATCACACACTTATAATAAAAAAGATATTTTGATCCCAAATTTTATGAGAAAAAAATTACTATGGTCAAGAAGATAACAAATTAATGATCTGCATGATTCCTGATTTTTCGTATATATATATATAGTGCTAATTTAAAATATTTATATATATTATATTGGGTGATGGTGTTGTAAAGGTAAATTGTTGATATATTTAGAAAAGTACATACCCCTCCCTCTTTTTATGGAGCATGGATATGAATAGTAATTTTAGATAATGCTGAAAGTGAAGAAATGATGATACCGACGCTTATATTTCAATTAAAAAAAGACAGAAAATATGTAAATAAGAATCAAATCTCATCAAAAGATAAAATCCCTATCAACTCACCAATGCACGATTGATCCTATAAATAAAGAAGTGTTCGTGTAATACATGTCCAAATAAGCAGCAACTCTTGAAGAAAATCATTCAACTTTATGTCAGGCCTCAATTTTGGTCGGTTGGCTGCGAATGGTCATATAGTAACACGTGTTTAATTAATCGCGATCAACACTTGCAGAGACCGAGCATGATTTTATTTTTTTAAGTATTTGTCTTAATATATACAATAACAGAACAAAATCCTTTTTTTTTTTATAACATTTCACTCAATAATAAAGTAGAAAATTCATTCTTTTGATACATTTATATTGTTGTTGAATTTAATTATAAGTTGAATTCAAATCTATCAGGGGCGGATCCAGTCATTTTAAGAAAGGGGTTCCCAACTAAGGAAAAAAGTGGGTTTCCACTATTTGTCCACATTCAAATGCATTGATGGTCCAAAAAAAGGGGATTCCAACCCCCGGCACCCCTCCCCCCATTGAATATTAAATTCATGTATTTGACAGCAAACGTGCGATTTTCACGAAATGTTTAAAGGGGGAATGGGGAAATGAAATGGCACATCCTACATTTTTCATCAAAGTAAAGATCACAGCCTATTTATTTCAAATCAATTAAGGCCCCCTCCCGCTTTCCGTTTCACCCATAAAATTAAACGTTAGCTTTCTTACCACTAAAATATTTCTTAAATATATTGCATTTCAACGAAGTTGCATTTTAAAAAAGTCTCAAACTTGATAACATAAATCTTATACTTGAAATGGTTCTTTTGTTTTTATCAAATTATTAGATTCCTGATTTTTTTTTTCTGGAAAAAAAACTCCGTTGAAGGAAAATGAAGAAAATGTGTTTATTCTATAACTTACATTTACTGATTTGAGGCCATTGAAGTTTCTCAAATATTCAGCTTCAAAATGTAATACTTCTTCCTTGAAACGTCGTACAAGTCAGATACAAAACAAAAGTAACAAAAAAAAAAAAGGCCGGAAACAACCTGCCGTATAGTTTTTCTGCACTTGTAGTCAGGTCAAGGTCCTCGGCTAGCGCCTCGGACCTTGACCTGACTACTCGTGCAGAAAAACTATCCGACAACGGTTGTTACCGGACTGTTTCTTTGTTACCTTTGTATTGTATCTAATACATACTGAACCCAGAAATTTAAATTCGATCCAGGTAAACTTATTCTAGAAGTTTACCAATCCAACACTGTAACTAGATCTTTTATTATTGTTTAAATTAGAATAAATATTGATTTTTTATCAGTCAATTAAAACCATACTAAATACCATTGTGGTACACATATGGACATTCACGGTTCGACACTTTGTCGAGTCCTACACATATTTGCATAGCACAAGGTCATGTTTTCTTCTGACTGTTAATGAAGTCTTTACACTAAATCCATTAGGTGTTGAAAATGTATTGATTAATATTAGTTCAGTCTTCGATAATTACATGATTTTTCTATTAGTTGTTATTGGCTTTAAACTTGCGGGTATAGGTATGCTTCCACGTTTTCTGCTTTGTTTCGATCTGATGAAGTAAGCCCCTTTAAACTGATTTGTATAGTTTGTTCTTATGTTCTGATGTTACACCACTGTCCAAGTTTAGGGGGTGATTTTGTGACATCAAACTAGCTTAATTCCGCCACATTTATATGTGCCTATCCTAATTCAGAAGCTTGTTGTTGATAGGTTATTGTTGGTTCATGTCTGTCATATTTTTTCTAGTTGTTTTATTAGAAATTAGGCCGTAAATTTTGCATTGGGATTTTTACTCATTGTTGTAGGCCGTGGTGGAGGCTATAAATGATTACATACACTTCATTTGAACTTTGGTGGATAGTTGTCTCAATGGCAACATACTATATATTCTTATTTTAATCATAATTGACAGTGTTTTCGGTCATATCAATTATGGACTGAATATGTTTACAAAATAATGTTTGTATAAGGCGTTATAATTGTGAAATGTGTACACATGCATGATTGGCATACACACATCGACTGCTGAAGTAAACTTTAAGTATCTTAATTATGAAAATTCGGAATCCAGTATTTGAATGTAACAGCCTTGATAAAAAAAATGTATGCAAAACTTTTGACCTTGAAACATACAGTACTGATGAGAGAATGAGACAGAACGGTATAAAATGGCCCCAAATAAGATTATATATACTTTTCCAAAAATTTATTCTATATCTAAAGCATGATCATATACAAAGACAAACATTCACTGCCTTTGAAGAGAATAATACTGGAATATTCCACTTTTATCGTCAGCAATGCCAATACAATGTTTAACAACGAAGTTTCCAATCAAAGAAAAGTTAGCAGACGATAGCAAGACCGGTGTATGTCCAAATATTACCATGTATCCACCTTTCTTCACTGTCGGCAAAAGAGCACCAATGAGTTGTTCTGCTTCGGCTGACGTCACTACTTCAGAATTAAGAAAACGAATAAAGACAACATCAGCTGATGCTGGAGCTATTTTTGGTTCCATGGCATTCCCACAGTGCACTTCATCGACGCGAGTTTTAGAAAATCCTACCATTTGCTTGCTCAGATCTTGTCCAATGGTAAAACTCTCTGGAAATGCCTTTTTCAAAGTTGACAGGAAGACGCCAGTTGAGCAAGCCGGATCAAACAACACCAACTTTTGAGTGCTCAGAGTTTTTAGAAATTTAATGGTGTAAGCCCTTATCCTTTCTTCCCCACAGCCAAGCATAACGTCAAACGCATCATCAACAACCCAACCTTCGGAAGGTGAGCATAACTCCTTCCTTGTCGATTCACGCAGAAGAGAAAATGGAAAAACTAACTCTACATTTTCTATTTTATGGTTTGTGATGTCTTTCATTACACTGAGCTTTTCGCCATTAGTCAACGGATGATAAAATACATTGACGAATGTTTCAGTTATCCTTTGGTCGGAGAATACGCCTAATATCATACCAGCTGAAACGAAGCTGCAGTGAATCTCAGGTATTCTGTTTTGTATCCACAAGTCCGAGAGGATCTTTCTTCCTATTAGCCTATATTTCGATGGACCTATATTAAATGTTAAGAAGAATACACTTTGCGGAAGGGCCCAGTGCTTCTCAGTAAGTCGCTCTAACTTTCTAGTATTGACTTCTGTCCAGTTGACATCTTTAACAATTTCGCCATTGTTTGTAATATGGAAGGTTACATAGCGATCTAATTCACATTTAAGTAGCTTCAAGGTACTCCTGTCTGACGGGTGTTCTCCAGACTGGGATAAAGATTCTTCTAACAATGTCTGTGCATTTTTTAACTGTCCTTCCGCTAGAAGTCGCCGAATATTTAGAAATTTCTGTCGGAGATTATCATCGTACATTCCTTTGAAAATACCATCATAGCTTTTAATAGCATCTGTCAAAACGGGTGCCTTCTTGTCGGCCATTGTTTCTTTTACTCCAAAATATATATTGTGGTCACAAAAAGTTTCACAAGAATATGATGACGTTTGTAAACAGCTTGTAAAATCCTTAGCCTTGATCAGATGATAGTTTAACCTTTATTGTTACTTGATAGATAGCATATCGAACATAGATAACATTGAGGATCAGGAAAACAAATCCATGTAATTTTAGATGAACGGACTGTGTGTGGACCCATTATGTAATAGAATATATTGTCCAATATTCAGTTGAAACCTATAAATAATTGTCAGATTATACAAATGTGTTTAACATCCTTGAAATTTTATTTGTTTTCAATAAATCGTCTATCACACTTTTAAGTGAGCAGTTTGCAGTCTTTCTAAGGATATATCTCATCCTTGATTTTTTTTGTTATACGTTTTACAGTGTCCAATTATTTGTTTTTCAATTATAGGAACAGTAAATATCCGGTTACGGTTATAAAAACCAGTATGCTTTATAAATCTTATTCAATTTAGCTTTTCTTTTTTTATCCATAAGAAATTATAGAATATTATATGGAAGAATTTTGTCAGACAAACTATGGTATACCAGAGTCATTAATCTGCTTATAGGCTTTGTGATTTGCGGCATGGTATTTGGCTATTATGCTATTGTTGGAAACTAGCATCTGTAAGAAAATCGAGAATTTCACTATTATTATTTGTTTCAATTAGATACTAATTTTAAAATCGTTTTAGCTTTCAATTAGTGTTGTACACACAATCATGGAAAGGAACTACTGAAAAATTATTTGAAAACTTGAAAAACAAACAAACAAACAAAAATACGAAAAACACACAACAAATCTTTAAAAAAGACTAACAACAAAACAAAAAACAGCAGTTCATTTGTAGATGTGAAAACACATTTTTTTTTTATAAAAATCTAAACGCTTGAAAAGGTTTTGAAAAAATTGCTTAACAATATGGTAAAAAAATTGAGATGTATATCGTTTTCTTTCATTAATGGGCGGAGCTTCAAGATGGTCTATCACAATATGTTCGTTTTGTTTACAACTGATTACAGTGAAACATGGCTGATAACTACCAGATAGTGTCTTTCTGTTGTATATTCTTTTTAAAACTGATTTGTTATATCATAAATGTGGTAAGTTTTTTTTCACATTTAAACTATAAAATACATGTAACAAAAATACAAATTACTTATGTTTACATGCTTATAAATTGGTTTAGTTCTTATGCTTATGAAATAATATGCGTAGGCGAGAACAACTTTATTCCTGTTTTCACGGTTTCTTGTCACGAAATTTGTCTGTGTATTGTAAAGGAATGCTTCTTTGCGCCTACTGATTGCTTTATTTGTTCTTACTTCGAATGTACATTCCTGTAGTTCTATAAATACGTAATACTTAAAGTAAATAGTCATATGTAGTGACCTGTCTAAGAGAGGTCCTGTGTTTTATATCTGTTGTTTATTTAGAAAAGGTATGGGTGGGTAGGCGCTACAACAATAGTTCGCCTGATTATTAATCATTTAAAGGAAAACGTCTTTCGAAAGGAGTGTCTGATCTCATAGTCTCTCCTCAACCAAAATTTTCCACTGCCAAATGAGTGATCATGAGTGTAAAAAGTTAGCAAATCTAAATGTAATTTTTTAAATGTACAGCATATTAATCTGTTCATGGTTGATGGGAATAAAAGAAACCACTATGTTTACGGTAAATATCAGTTGTCACGCTGTTTGTTATGTTTAATATACACGAAAGAGAATACCAATGTACTAATACTTGTATAGTACATGAAGTAGAAAAGTCTACTGAAGAAAAGACAATCATTAATATAATTAATAAAATGTATAATGCATACAGTCTATTTAATTTGATTTGGCACACATGTCCATGAAAAATCTCCGCAGAGAAAAATGTTTGAAGCTTCCGATGATATGCCTGAATTAACACACATTTTGCTTTCATTAAAAGTTTTAATTCTTCATTTTTTTTTAGATTCCATGGTTAAGTAATGGTTCCATTCCAAATCCGTCCTGGATTATACAGTATCTGTTACAAAAAACGTTTAAAGATGACAAGTTGAAAAAGTTAGAATTTCTAACACAACTTTACCACAAGCAAGGTTTATTTCGTTTTGACAGTAAAATCTATATTTTCAACCAGAAGCTAGCACAAACAGCTATCAACAAGTTGGAAAAAGGAGCAGAAAATTACCTAGACAACTCTCCACTTAAAGATACATTTTTAGGTTCATCTCAGAAAAGTCCCGAAACAAGACGTGCTATCGCATCCTTGTTCAGAAAGACATCTATAGAAGAAAGGGCATCATCGATGACAGAAGATATTAAAAAGATGTGTTTAAAAATGAAGCAGCAATCACTTAGATCTGTAAATATAACTCATTGGTCGCTACGTCTAGCTTTAGACATTGTCGGCCACGTGCTTTTGCAGTTAGATCTGAATGCATTGGACGGCGAACAAGATGAATTATTAGAGTGTATGGTGACAATTCTTCATAAATGTTACGCTCTAAATGAAATTTCAACAGACTCTGACGAATTTAAGCAAGCAAACGAGGGCCTTGATCGGATCACTTCAAATATACTTAAAGATGCTCTAGAAAAAGACGATACTACAATACAGAAACGGCTGGTTGTTCAATTGCACGAGGCCTGTGGATTTGAAGAAGTGAGTATTTCCCTGTAGCTATCAAATTGCATAGTTTTCACAGGGACTTTCTATGATCTTCTATGCTCCCTGATTTTACTAACAAAAGTTTTTTTTTTTTGTGAAACCCAAATTCAGCAATATTTGTGTGTGTAAAGGGAGAATAGACAAGGGAAAGAATACTAAATATTACTGTGTCCAATCAAATATTGAAAACCTATCAGCAAGTCTAGAATAAACAAATAGATTTGTTTTGCATTTCAATGTTGAAACACTTCATTAATCATCTTGTCTTATAATGTAACAAATAGACTCCTTCTTATTATTTCAGGCTAAGGACAATATGAAGCTATTTTTGATGGCTGGAACAGAAACAACAGCTTCATCTATTCCCGTGGTGTTCTCATTGCTAACTGATTATCCTAACATTCAGGTAAGTGCTATCTTTTCGGATTTTGGTTCTGGAATTATTTTTTTTATTATTGGATATGTCACATTTCCGTCTAACCTTGTAAGAGTTGTCTTTCCGTATGATAAATCTGAAGTTATTAACCTCTAGATCTCATTATGCTTTTCTTAGTCGGTTGTTTGCTACATTTCTTAAAGCTAATACACCTCCTTTATGTCTTTGGTCGACACTGTTTCACATAAGACAACGCAAAACTGTATAATCTTATATGTTCAATTATAGCTAATTTTGATAATAAATCTTAATTTTTCATACTAATTGACCCAAAAAAAACAACAACAACAAAACACACATACAGCACTGTCATTATATAAATAACACATAAAAGTGCACTCTCATAGTGGTGTAAGATTCGCCAAAAGTTAACACAATCTGCCATTAATAAAACATTTTGTTTTCGAAGGAAGAACTAAGAGATGAAGCAATAGATCGATGGTCGGAAATTATGGCGGAACCTACCACGTCTTTACCAAAAATAGAAAGCCTGATCAAAGAGGTCCTACGACTTTATCCAATAGCACCTTTCATTAGCAGACAAAACAATGTTCCTGTAAATCTGGGCAACATACACTTAGATGAACATGTTAGTTTCAAGAAAGAATGCAGTATATTAGTAAACCTAAGCTACATTCACTTATTCAACTTGTCAAGTTTGTACAGATTATAGTATACAGTGTCTTCTATACTACCTACAGTACTTATATTATTTGGTATTTTACAAATAATAATGAATTCAACGCAAACATTTCATATTTATGTATAATCCTTTTACTACAGAATTAAACTTATTGTGTAGAAGTTATCGATGTGAAACCGTGTGTCGAAAAAGTCGAAGTGTAAGCTGGGAACTGTATATGTCAATGTATATGTTCCTGGTGTGAGTCACTGAGCGGCCCAGTTTACTCCTCCATAACCTCTGCAAAGTTTATCATCCCTTTTATTCTCATTTTTGTTTCTTTTATTTCCTCTTTCTTGGAACCCCAGGATTGAATTCATGTACATCCTACAAGTATATAACACAGTGATATCGACATAGTGTTGTCATAGGTTACGAAAGTAGTTTTAGCAACGTGGTGTATCAAAGTGTAAACAAAGTAAAAAAATTCTAAGGACCAATCACATTCAAATATTTATAAATATGTTATTAAAGCCATTTAAGAATGATAACATGTGGTAAAACTATATCTATTAAATGAAAAGCGAAAGATATAAATGAGATATTCAAACAAATCGAAATTAAGCTAACAATGCCGTGGCAAGAAACGAAAAATGACCAAAAGACAAACACCAGTACACGAAAGCCGAATCACAACATACAAAACTAAAGACTGAGCAACAGGAACCCAACTGTCATTATCCTTTTTTAATCTTTGCGATGAAATAGCAGTGCGCGATCAAAACCTCAGAAATTGCAGGACATTAAACACGGAATATGTCTTCGTGATATATAATTGGAATTGATTTATTGAATAACACAAACATGTTCCATTCCTCATTTAGGTTACGTTTGATAATATGATACTTCTAGTATATGCTTAATTTTTGACAATATTTCATTTCAGAGTGATGTCGTTATTTTCACCTGGGGAATTCACAGATCTCCGTACCTGTGGAAAGATTCAAAAGTTTTTAAACCATTCCGTTTTCTTGGAGAGGAATCCTTGCAATCCAACATGTATATACCATTTGGAGCAGGATCTCGAGTGTGTATCGGACAACATATGGCGGTTCTGGAACTGCGATTAGCTATTGCAATCTTACTTCATACATTTACATTTTCAAAGAACCAATCCACTCCAGACTTAAAGTTTGTTGTTGACTGGGCCCATGCTGTTGTGCACCCAGATAAAGATATGATGTTTACATTACAGAATGTTTAATTGTCTTATGAATTCTTAATAACATGCATATCAAAACAGCTTGGACAAAAGATGCATTGGCAAACTGATATTTGGTAAAAACTTTCCTGTTAAATTTGTCGATTGAGCTAAATTTTTGTCAACTTCGGGAAATTTAGAAGTTACAATATGAGCACTAAAACAGCTACAATAAAACATTCAGTGCCAATTACTTCTTAGTACTTTTTTTACGTTAGACATTTTTATCCATAGTCAATACCAATCACGGTTAAGTTAAGCCGTCAGCCAAATCCATGACTCATTCATTGCTGTGACGGTTACCTATAGTTGTTAATTTCTGTGTCATTTGGTCTCTTGTGGAGAGTTGTCTTGTTGGTAATCATAACACATTTTTTTTTTATATAATGAAAGAACCCTGAATCTTTATGACAGTTGTATAGTGACCTTTTCAACATGCCTACGAAATTAAATCATTCATGCATTAGAACACATAATTATATGTAGGAATCCACACGACAGCCTAAAGTAATCAAGCAACAACAATGACAACTGTTTAACAAAATAAGTTGTTTATTTAAAGTACATACCACAAGTTGTTATATAAAAATAAGGATACATGTGGTATGATTGCCAATGAAACAACTATCAGCCAAAGTTCGAATGAAGTTGATATTTTATACTTATTGACTGAGTATGAGTAGTATAGTAAAATTATTGTACCCCGAGGTGCAACTGTTGATCGGGGTACAATAAACTTACGGGTCACCCGAGGCGTAGCATCTTCATGGTTCCATGAAGTTTAACTGGAAATTAACTACTAGTACTAGTATTACAACAGTTGTGAAATGAACAAATTAATTGACAATAGCATGGCTTTAAATCGGTGGTATGAATTTTCGCAATGGATTTTGAAGTTTCAATATAAAATTGAGAATGGAAACGATGATTGTGTCAGAGACAACAAACCCGACCAAAAGCAGGTGCTTAGTATTTACGAGTTTAAGAGATGTCCGAAATAGATATTTTAGGAGTTCTTGAAACAATTTTAAACCAAAAAAGTAACATTTGTAGGTCCGGCATCTATTGCATTTCAAGTGATTTTACATCAACATTTACACAAATATCAGAAAATATTATTTTGCTAGAAACATCATGCAAAATATTTAAGATACGTTTTTGCTAAAGCTCGAGATACTAACATATGAACCCACCATAAACAAATTAGAATATATTTTACTCAATATAAACTTTTTATGTGCTTGGTTAAAAGTACTAGGCATAAATTGAATTATACTTGTTGCCTTGAATCATATTGGTTGCTTAAGTATCAAGGCTCGTACAAGTATATATGTGGTCTAGCGGGACGTCTACAGTGCAGGCGATTTGGTATCACGATATCTCAGTAGCATGGGTTCGAATCCCGGCGAGTGAAGAACAAAAAATTTGCGAAAGCAAATTTACAGATCTAACATTGTTGAGTTGATGTTTAGAAGAGTCGCTCTCATGGTCGTAGAAAAAATCGCAATCAAAGAAAATTTCGGACAAATCATACCTATATTTCGGACCTAATTTCTATTTCAAAAAACAACGGCAGACATTATCTGTTAACAAAGCTCTGTTCATTACCGATTAATAAGTTAAATAAAATTTTAGAGGATTGCAACACAATTTCATATAGTAGTCCTAAGTATGAAATCGTTCAAATTATAATGGCATATTGTTATTCTAAACTGTTTCCTAAAATTGATCGTCCTGAAGATCATAAAAACATTTTATTAAAATAAAGTATGTCAATAAAGGTTTTGATTTTGTTAATATTGCTGGTATTTTTAACGACCATTCTGTTAAAGAACAAATTCCTGCATATTTTGATAATACTGAGCTCCCTCTTATTTGTTATATTTACAAGAAATCTACCCGGAAATTTGTGTTTAATTACAGCCAATTGTGTAAAGATGTTAATATTAGTGAAAATACACCTACTTCATGTAATTACAGTAATTCCAAATACATTTATGGACCCATTTCCCATGTTATAGCATGAGATCTTAACATCGTTCAAGACCGAGAGTTGAAATCATTCCTCAGTAAAGGACCTAAATATCGACCCCCTTCAACTATTGATTGAAATGAGTGTCGTGATATCATCCACGACTCACTCCGTACTTACTGTTTGAAATGGATAAAACGGGAAAAAGCTGACAAAAAATCTTTGGACTCTTTTTTTAATTCAGTAATAAAAATTGTTGATATACGTATTCAACATTTTAAAGAACATTTTACTCTTAACAATAACCACAAAAAACCTATTTCTCGTATCAAACATAGAATGAAATTCAAAACAGTGTGGTGTGGCCATTGATTGACACATTAACTTCATCCATTGACTGGGACAATTTACGTGAACGTTTGTCTGTAACGACCACTTTTCACGACGTACCTACGATAGACATTTAAACTGTGGGGTCACCAAAGGTTTCTTAACGCCTTTAATTATAAAATAATTCGAAAAATTAATCATGAATAACCTTTATGTTTTGATTTATATAATTGATATAAATCAAAACATCGTATTATTTCTGATTAATTTTTCGAATTACTTAATTAAGGTGTTGAGAACCTTTGGTGACCCCATATTTTAAGTGTCATTAAAAAGTACATAGTGAGCAGTGGTCGTTACATACAAACGTTCACCTAAATTGTCCCAGTCAATGGATGAATTTAATGTGTCAATCAATGGCCACAGCCACACTGTTTTGAATTTCATTCTAAACTAAAAGAACTAGCCAAGGAATTTGTTTTTGTCCCGGCCGATAAAGCTGCTAATAATATTATTATTGTTTGACGTAAATTTTACATTGAGGTTCTACAAAAAGAAATCACCAATTCACCAACATTCCAACTGACTCCATTTTCAGAAAACGACATCTGTAACAAACCTAAACTTTTAGCTACCGCTTTACAAGCAGAACCAAAAACAATGAAAGTCCCAACTATGTATTGGCTTCCGAAACTACACAAAACACCTTACAAATATAGATTTATTTCGTCTTCAAGCCGTTTTCCACTACTAAATTATCTATTCTTCTTACCAGTACACTTGGTACAATCAAAAACCTGATAATAAATTGTTCAAATAAGGCCTTAGAAAATAGTGGAATTAATTACTTTTGGAGTGTCAAAAACTCGTTGGAAGTACTTGATAAATTGCATGCTTATATTGGTGATTTTGAATCTGTTCAAAGTTTTGATTTTTCTACCCTATATACCACATTGCCTCACATTCTCATTAAGAAAAAATTCACACACCTAATTAAATGGGCATTTAAAAAGTCAGAATGTGAATATATATGTTCAAACTCTTTTAGGTCATTTTTTAGTAGCAATAAACAAAAAAAAAAACTATGTCAATTGAACATGCTTTGATACTATATCTGCCCTTGAATTTTTATTAGATAACATTTTTGTTCGCTTTGGAGATTCCGTATATCGTCAGGTTATCGGAATTCCAATGGGGACTAACTGTGCACCACTTATTGAGGACCTTTTTGAGTTACAATTTATGACAAAATCAGCAAAGACCCATCGAAACAACATCTGATACAAAAATTTAATAATACTTTTAGATATTTGGATGATACTTTAGCTCTCAATAATGACGGCTTCAGTATGTATACTAAAGAAATTTATCCTGTTAAACTTACTTTAAATAAAGCTAATATTAATAATGACCACTCCCCTTTCCTAGATCTTGATATATATATCATTAACGGAAAGCTTAGTACTAAAATTTATGATAAAAGAGATGATTTCTCATTTCCTATCGTTAATTATCCATTTTTAGATGGTGACGTTCCCTTGTCACCATCTTACGGTGTTTATATATCTCAACTTGTACGATTCGCTCGTGTATGTAACAATGTTTTAGATTTTAACGAGAGAAATTTATGTATTACTGAAAAATTATTACACCAGGGTTTTCGATATCACAAACTAGTCAAAACATTTACTAAATTTTATCATCGGTATAAGGACATCATTCGTAAATATAGCTCAACATGCAGACTTCTAATATGTTCAGGTATTTCACATCCAATATTTTATGGAAATATTCTTCATAAAGCACAAAAATGTCAGTATTCATAGACTTATTAAGAAGGGATATAGTTACGATACTGTTGTCAGGTCATTACAGATTGCATATTTTGGCGTTAATATTGATTCACTTATAGGGTCTTTGCATCGGAACTAAATACATTTAATATTAATAAACCAGTTGTTGGCATGACACGGGTTATGTTCTTCTCATATATGTTATGATGGTATGATACTAAACCCCTCACGGGGAGGATTGTGCCTTATATTCATATGATGAAGACATAATTTTTCATTCAGTTTAATTGAGGTCCGGAGCTGGCATGTCAGTTAACTGCTAGTAGTCGTCTGATGTTATTTATGTATTATTGTCATTTTGTTTATTTTCTTTGGTTACATCTTCTGACATCAGCTTCGGACTTCTCTTGAACTGAATTTTAATGTGCGTATTGCTATGCGTTTACTTTTCTGCATTGGCTAGAGGTATAGGGGGAGGGTTGAGATCTCACAAACATGTTTAACCCCGCCGCATTTTTGCGCCTGTCCCAAGTCAGGAGCCTCTGACCTTTGTTAGTCTTGTATTATTTTAACTTTTAGTTTCTTGTGTACAATTTGGAGTTTAGTATGGTGTTCATTATCACTGAACCAGTATATATTTGTTTAGGGGCCAGCTGAAGTACGCCTCCGTGTGCGAGAATTTCTCGTTGCATTGAAGACCTGTTGATGACCTTCTGCTGTTGTCTGCTCTATGGTCGGGTTGTTGTCTCTTTGGCACATTCCCCATTTCCATTCTCAATTTTATTGTATATACATAATGTACACAGCCATGTATCACCATCATTGCTGGTGATCCGATGGATAAATCTGTTGTAGAGTTGTCACTGACTCAGACGTACTTAACGCATTTAGAACTAAACTGTGCGAAAAAAAAACAACCCCAAAGCATAAGGAGGCTTCCCCGAAAAAGTCACCATTCAAGATTTACACACAATAGCAAAGTTTAACTTTAATCTCTCTCTTCTCTCTTTCTCTTTCTTAATTTTTTCATTACTTTTGTTTTTTTTATTCGTATAGAAAGCAATTGCAAATTAAAACTTGCACGGATTGCCATATTAAGTATGTACTTCGAGCACATTCGAAAACCTTAGTCCAGTTAACTAATCAAATATGAAGTTATGTAACCTAAATTTTTTATTACTGTCCTGTAAAATTATTACAACATAAGTTTCAATATAGCAAGATAATCGCTAATACCGCCTACGATCTTCTATAATGTTCAGTCTATTTTATTTGATATGATTTATTAGATTTCTTAAGAAATAACAAAACATAATATTTGGGATATGTTTTAAAAGGCTGAAAATAATAATAAAAAAAAACACCCCAGCAACATTGGGACATTCAATAAGATATGTGACTTATTGTGTTAAAGCTAACATCCCTTGAAAAGAACCCTGCATTAGTAGTAAAATTTATTGGGGTATGTTGGGGTAAAATTTTCTGCACATAAATGTAACTCGTTTCTAGGGTTCGTACCAGAACTGTTTTTATTTCTTAAAACACATAAATTTCAATATCTATACTGAACCGCAAAATGATGCTAGGATTATGTCAAAATCTCTGTTACGGCTGACTGCTTTCATTAATTCGGGCGTTCTCATAGTGGTTTCGCTGAGTCGGTGGGACGCGTTTCGCAGTCAAATTTTATTATGATGAGATACACGTTGAATCCGTGCCTCTATAAGGGTATTCAAGAGGTGCGAAGTTTTTGTGTCATCATAATCTGTTTGATGCAGTACCGATGCCACGACTTAACCGGGGACTTAACCCACTACACAGAGAACAGGCAATATGACGTTTGAATGCTAGAACGTTTATCTGAACGCCACAATGCAACAAAGAATACAAATGACCGTCCACGTACTCAACGCTAATGGCGGACACACACGCTACTGACTGATATAGTCATAAAAAACTTTATCGATGAACAGTGAATGAACTGAAATGATGAGAATTTGTTATTTTTGTTATTTTTTACGCCCATTCAATAAAAAATGTAGCATTTATCTTTCGTTATGTTTGCCTTAAATTACTGCGACGTTTCTTTTGCGGTTCAGTATATATAAAAGTGTATCTATAAACTGCTGAAAATTGTCTGTTTGTTTTTTAAAAAAAATTACAAGTAATTTATTAAAAAAGGACATAAAAGCTAGCAACGTATAATGTCGCTGGTCGCACAATTTGATGGCTTTGAAATTTTGAAATTAGTTTAATTAATCTAAGAACCCAAATGATAACTTAGTAATTTTATCAGTGATATAGTTTACCTACAGTCAAAATGATGGACTATTTCACATCATAATGTTACATTCTCATGTACTATAATCAACCTTGATAGCTGGTAACGTGTTCTCGTTTGGTCCGGTTATTTAATGAATGGGTCTGAAACTGCCATATGGTTCCCAAATATAGAAATTAATGACCAATTTGGTGAGAATCTCAATTCCTTAGTAGAATGAAACGTGCTTCATCTCAATTCCTTAGTAGAATGAAACGTGCTTCAAGGTCATAAGTAAAGATGATCAGATACGTTCATGGTTTGAAGAAATTACCAGAAGTATATTTGTGTAAATCTAAATAATGGTAATTGTGTCACCTAAAAAATCCTTCAAAGTTCATAAATATTGAATTTCTATTATAATGCATCAATTAAGTCTTTGTGTCTTTTCTACTATTAATTATCTTTTTGTCTTTTTATTTTTAGCCATGGCGTTGTCAGTTTATTTTCAATCTATGAGTTTGACTATCCATTTGGTATCTTTCGTTCCGTCTTCCTTGCACCAATTAAACTTTATTCTGGCGTTTTATTGTCAATGGGAATTACAACATCAAACCCATAGTTTCCATTTTTTTTAGTTTATTATAAAAATTTTCTAAAAGACTTAATTTTGAACAAGGATTTGAAGGAGTTTATTGGTGTGCAAACTCGACCATGCAACTCACTCTTAAAAAGAGTGTACTAGTATTATTAATAATGATGTAAATATACTGCATGTTAAATGGAATGTTTTTAAGAGCGAAAGGCAGTATTTATTTATTAGTAAACTCCGTATATCGAGTTTAATTCCCTAAAAATGCATTGAGCATTTTGTCTATATCTAAAGATTTATGAACGCATAATGAACTATTTCGCCTATGTATGAATTCATATTCATGACGTCAAGATACTGGCTTATACTCGTAGCCGTTCCTTTTTTTTTTTTTTTTAGATTTTTGACCGGTATGAAATCAGGCTGTCTGGAAGGCCACATAGCACATAGCGTGATGTGAAAGTTCATGCTTTTCGTACTATAATTGGTTATTTACTAGATCCACGTCCATTGTATAACATATGAGGACGAGAAAAAAATATAAATCAAATAAGTTGATTCTGCAAAAAAAGGAAAAACAAGACCTGGGAATGAGATGAAGCAAGAAAATGTAAATCAGATTTATCACAACCTTATATGCAATTAATACTATGACCAAATACAACCATCATAAAACCAAATTTAGAATACAAATATAGATAAAAAGATGTGGTATGAGTGCAAATAAGAAAACCACTATAAAGGGCCAAAAATGACTAGTATAAAACAATACCGACAGGAAACCCAATGGACCAATGTATAAAAAAACTTGAAACGAGAAACACTTACGAACCACACCAACAAACGAAAACCACTGAACAACAAGATAAATCTGATATCAATTAAGTTTGCATATTGATTGTTTTTTAAAGACTTCGATATGTATCAAGGGAATCCAGGTGCCGATGTTGGCGCGGTTCATCCTTATGACCCCAACTTACTGGGTTTTCTCCGATTCGATAAAGTCTAGAAGGTGAGACAGGTATGATGTTATCTGTAGTGGTTTTAACAAATTTATTAAGTTTATTTATTAAGTTTGTGATTAGGTCAGTGTTGGTGTAGTCTTCAGTTTTCTATGTTGTGTCACTTTGTATTATTATTTGTCTGTTGGTATTGCAACCAGGTGGTTAACTATGCGGAACATCATTATGACTTTGTTTGTAGTTCTACGCTCTCATAGGGTTGGCCATTGCAGCTGGTGTAATAGGTTTGTTACACTGGTGGTTTGGTGCTAGTCACCAGTAACAAATCTTGCTGCCCTACGTTGTACCATTTCCAAGTTGTGGATGTTGTTTGCTGTGTTTGGATCCCAAATGATGCTTGCATACTCCATCTGTGGTCTCACAAGGGTCTTGTAGCATAGTTCCTTGGTCTTTCGTGGGCATTGCGATATATTTCTCTGCAGAAAAGCCCTGGTGGTGTTGGCTTTCCGTCTTGGTCTATGTGAGTAGTCCAGTTCAGTTTGTAGTGGATGTTGGACACCAGATATTTTGCACATTATACTTCCTCTAAGACCATGGATGATATATGACTCTCTAATTGGTTTTCTCTTGTTGGTAATGTGTATGACTTGGCACTTTTTGGGATGGAATTCCATGAGCCAATCATTCTTCCATTATTGTAGGGGCTCCAGGTCTTTTTGTAGTACTTCTGCATCTGTGGTGTTTTTTATTTCCCTGTACAAGACGCAGTCATCGGCAGAGTCTAACTGATGATTTGTTTCATATTGATAAGTGAAATGAGTAGGTCAGTTAAGGGCCGATTTTGGCCTCAAATTTTAGGTTCATCTAACGAAAGATTTTGAACACTTTTTAAACACTTAAGTGTCTATTTCATATAAAAAAAAAAGATGTAGTATGATTGCCAATGAGACAACTATCCACAAAAGACCAAAATGACACAGACATATACAACTATAGGTCACTGTACGGCCTTCAACAATGAGCAAAGCCCATACCGCATAGTAAGCTATAAAAGGCCCTGATAAGACAATGTAAAACAATTCAAACGAGAAAACTAACGGCCTTATTTATGTAAAAAAATGAACGAAAAACAAATATGTAACACATAAACAAACGACAACCACTGAATTACAGGCTCCTGACTTGGGACAGGCACATACTTAAATAATGTGGCGGGGTTAAACATGTTAGCGGGATCCCCCCCCCTAACCTGGGACAGTGGTATAACAGTACAACATAAGAACGAACTATAAAAATCAATTGAAAAAGGCTTAACTCAGTTGATTTAATTAGTTTATGTGAAAGATTTTAACAGAAACACTCCGATTCAAGCTTAAATATGGAAAATCTATCAAATATGCTAAAAAATGTCACTTTACAGATGTTTTTTTGTCACAAATGAAAGTGGCTGCATCCGTGTTCATCCTAAACCTTTATGTATGTTATGTATTATCATCAAATAAAACTTACATTTCAATATTAAGAATGAACACGAATGCTGCAACTTTCATTTAAGACGGAAACCGTCTAAAATTTAACTAAAATGTCTTCTCGTTTAATAGTATAGATGTTAAAATTGTGAAGATTTCAGTAATTTACCATGACTTAATGATGCCAGTACCCGATATATGTGCATTGTATTGTAAAAAAAACAGCTAATATTTATGTAGCAGAAGCATTCTACTTTCCAATAAATAACTAAAAGTTTACATTTTAACAATTTTGTAAAACTGCTATATTTTGGGGCCAAAAAGGGGTCTTGCTGAACCAACTCCTTTCACATGTGGAGCAGGAAATTGCCACATGTGGAGCAGGATATGTTTACCCTTCCGGAGCACATGAGATCACCCCCAGTTTTTGGTGAGGTTCGTGTTGCTTAGTGTTTAGTTTTCTATGTTGTGTCGTGTGTACTATCTTTCGCCCCTCTTTATCAAATGTTATGAAAAAATAAAAGTACAATCCAATATGTTCATGCATAGATATATCATATCAGTGAATAAATGAAAATAAGTGCAATCATACACGGATAATATTTCATAATCTTAAATGAGATAAGAAATATTATGAACAGTACTGTTAGGGCCAAAATAAGTGATGCAGTCAGTTTGAACACAGATTCTCTTCCTGGACAAATACAGCGTAAAAGGATATTGTCATTATTATTGAACCCATTGGTCACCATGTCTTTAATCTAGGGTCAGAAGTTTGCGGCTGTAATCTTGATAATATTTGACCACGGTGTACCAAATAACCTTAATGGACTCAACAGAGATAAGCCAATAGAAAGACAAACTTTTCAGAGAGCCACCACCGGTGTTGTTCTGGGGTTAGGAAGGCCAGGATAGGTATGTTTTTTTTTTCAGTTTGTAAATTATTTTAAAGGTTAAAAGCAACATAAAACAAACATACGAACACAATTTTTTTAAGTTTTGTAAATACACACACACACTGCACTGTTCCTTGCAAGTGTGAGCTAGTAAATTGAGAAATATGTTCTTGGCATTAAAACATCAATTAAAAAGGGAAGATCATCTGATGACATACATGAAAATTACCACATACGAAAAAAACCACACTTTTTTTTATTGTTGTTCTCTGTCTTACAGCTGAGTCTCTTTCGTTTTAAAGTGCAGTTCTTTACCTTGGTATTCGCTGATTCGTGCACAGCAATGAACAATATGCCAAGAACCACTTCCCGTTCTTCTTGCATTCTATTGATTATGACTTTCTAATTTTCTTATAATATTATGTTTTTTAAACCTGATATTCAAAGATTTAAATGTAAAAGTGCGATTTAAAAAAAAAAGAAAAAAGAAACTGTTTACCTACAGAAAAGTTAAATTCTGCAGTCGACGAGAGGAGACCAGCAAAGAATTGCAAAAAAAACAAAACAATGAAAATTTACAAAACTAACCACAAACCGGGGGTAATCTCTGGCGCTTCTGAAGATGTTATCAGATCCTACCCATGCTGCTAGGTGTGACTAATTTATTGCATGGTGATAAAAGAAGAAAAATAAAAAAAAAAACTGCATTGAAAAAATGTCAGTCCTAAAGATGTTGTGAAAAATCCAGAATCTGAAATCACTTATACCGTCAAACCAAAAGGTTGTCCCAAGCATGAACAGCAGAAATGTATATTTATACTTTCTCTGGAATTTTGCTAAAAACTGAATTTATTCAAGCAATGTCACAATCAAATGTTTGCACGCAGAAAATTACGTAATTTAAAAAAAATACGCTGAAAAATTAGGGTCTAAAAAATTGCTTAAAAATATAACCAGCTTCAACAACTTTTTGTTTATTTTAAGACGTGCAAAGGATTAAAACTGGCCCTTTCATTTTGGTATTATCCTAAGTTGGACATTATTCTACTAAATTTAAAAAGAAATATTGTGAAAAAACGATAAACACAACTTTTATTAAGGTACAACACAGTATATATACTAAAATTATGAATCCTAAATGATGCCAAATTTGTATTATAACGTCAATTTTTGTTTTATTTTTCAGTATTTAACATAAATATCTTTGGTTACCCCTGCTCCAAATTCTTTTTGTATCTAGGGATTATCGGTACCCGTTAGCACATTTGTAAAAGGGCTTTTTTATTGTAAGTTGTGGCAAATGTTTTCAGTAGCTTTAAAATTATATCTGCAAAATCCACAAAATTCTCAATTTTTGAGAACATTTTCCGAATCTGTTGACTATGGAGCATGTAATGTTCTTTCACTAAATTATTTGTTTTACAAAGAATTAAAGCTTTAAAAAAGAAAATGACTTTGTGTGAATCCTTTTTTCGAATACTAAGAAGTAATTTAATAAAGTTGAAACTCAAGACAATATTTGAGGACAACTGAAGCTATGAATAAAACCGGGAGTCAAGTAAAATGGACACGTCATCTGTTGTGTACGCAAACTAGAAGCCACATTCTATTTTTATTTGTTTTTTTATTTCAATTTTGACATTTCTTACTTCAGACAAGTTTAGCTTTTTCAATTTGTAATTGACATTTCTCATACCAAGCTGACATTTCTTCCTTTCATATTGACATTTCTAATTTCGTATAAAAAAGAAGAAGTGGTATGATTGCCAATGAGACAACTCTCAACAAGAGACCAAAATGACACAGAAATTAACAACGATAGGTCACCGTACGGCCTTCAACAATGAGCAAAGCTTTCATGTGACATTTTTTACTTTCAAGTTTTCATTTCTAACTTCGTTGTTGACTTTTCTCAATTCCAAGTCCATATCATTCACTTTACCGTTGACATTGCTTAATTCCAAGTTGATATTTCCCAATTCAAACTTGGATGTGATCAATGTAAACCTGAACAATTCTCAGTTCCAAATTTTATGTGATGAATTTAAAATTGACATTTCCTCCATCCCACTTGACATTGCTTATGCTGTTCCAACTTGAAAGTGAAAATGTAAACTTGATAAGGGTGGACGTTTGGTTCCGTTAAAACGTTAAAACCCGCTGCAATTGTTTGCACCTGTCCTATGTAAGGAATCTGATGACCAGTAGTTATCTGTGGTTCTTAAGTGTTTCTCGTTTCTCGTTTTTATATAGATTAGACCGTTGGTTTTCCCGTTTGAATGTTTTTACATAAGTACTTTTTGGGGCCCTTTATAGCTGTGCGGTGTGACCCAATGCTCCGTGTTGAAGACCGTACTTAGACCTATAATGTTATGGTTTACTTTAATAAATTGTGACTTGGATGAAGAGGTGTCTCATTGGCACTCATACCATATCTTCTTATATCTGTTGAAAGTGGGATATTTAAGCATGGAAGTGACAAATGTCAAGTCTGAATAGAGAAATTTTAGCTTTGAAATGAGAGATTTCAACAGCAGAATATCCCTGCCGATCTTTTATTTTTCGTCATTATTTTAAAATATATATTTGTAAATGATTATAAATGTGGCCCGAGCCCCCCTTTCATGGGAAAAAATTGGTTGATTATATAGGGAATCACTGAAGCATGACTGAAGCGGCCCCCTTAGGTCAACCAGAGAGCCCCCCCTTTTTGAAAAGTTCAGGATCCACCACTGACAAATGACAACTACTGTACATCATATTCCTGACTTAGGGCAGGTGAAAACATTTGCAGCGGGATTAAACGTTTTAATGGATCCAAACCTTCTCCCTTTTTCTGAAATAATAGCATATAACATCAGAACATAGAAAAACACACTATAAAATATCAATTGGCAGGCTTAACTCAATCAAAAAACGTACATTAATACATTATAAACGAAGAACTTTGATCTGCGATATCTGAATGCAAATGCACAGTTAATAAAATATTAGGGACAAACATTCAAGGCCAAAAAGCAATCAAAGAAGTCCAAACAAAGCCGTGGCAAGTCACTACTGCGAAATATTTAACCCTTCGAAAATATTCACTTCAGAAAAAAAATCGGTTTTAAAAAAAATACAGGTAAATCTTGAAGTTTATACAAATGTAGTAAGAAGAAGTGAAACTTAGAATATTTTCCAAATAATCAAAGCTGGTAATAGACAAGATCCATATAAATATAAAATAACAAAAACGCATTATAAACAGTATTAACAGGTCGAATTAACAAGAAAATACGATTTGAGAGTACTCGCAGTTACTGACAGCTAGTTAAAAGCCAAAAACAATTAATAATAAAAAAATCCTGCATCAGAGAGTAAAATCAACTATAACCCATCCCAGGGATTTAGTATTTTAACGTCATGAACAGTCAGAGAAGACATGACTTGTGCAATGACAAAAATAAATGTATCGACAGGTAGTAGGAAAGTGAGGAGCGACTTCTATATATATATATATAGATAAAAATGAACGTGTCTGTGTCTCTATACATCACGCCTCAAAAGAAGATACAATTTAGTTGTTTTAATTTGCTAATGACAAAATCGATATTAGGGCCAATGTAAACTATATTCAGAGATCTAATTACAATATTGGTACGATAACCTTTACTTATTAGTTTGTTTAAAGGTTCGATGAGTTTACACGGATCACTAAGCTGTATTTGGCAAAACCCTTTTTAAAAGTTGGAATCTCAATGTTCTTCAACTTTGCATATTATTTGGCCTTTTAAACTTTTTTGATTCGAGCATCAGTTTTTTTTTTTTTGTAGTCAGGCGAACAAAATTTTCATCCTGGTATCTATAATGTTTAGTGTATGTGGCACTAGGCCGGTCATCTTTGATGATCATATATCTTCAACAAAATGAAAATATACTAGTCACCAATCGGAACGCATTTGAAATTACGATAGTGGTTGAGTGCCTATACATTTTCGGCCATAAGGTGTCTTCCAAATTCCTTTTCTATACTTTTGGTGTGTCTTTATTTCAGCGTGCTTATTTATCATCCGAAACCTTGTCTTAATCTTATTCACGGTGCTTCTTCGGGTCAAAATGTGATAGGCTTAAGAACGGAGACAATTTGTTAATTTTAGATCGGATTGTTCGTTAGATCTAATTTGTATTATAGCTAGGTTTTATTAAATTTCGAATCTTAACCTTGCGACTCCGTGAAAAAAACATTGATGAGAAATAAACCGTTCTTAATTACCGAGACACTTCTGTAATATCGGGCATATTTATATAGGTCTTTCATTTGTTGCTTCTAACTGACCTATATTCTTACACTGGCATAGTAACTGACTTTCTACCACCATTATCGCATGATTTATCACTGGACTGAATAGTTCCTGATTCTGGAATTTTTAAATCCATCTAGTGAGATTGGACATGAGCTTCCGCTTTTGATTCTTTATTATCGAACTAGTATACTTGTTGACATACTAACTTTGTAACTTTTCGTCTCTATGTTAGTTGTTTGCTGTTGTTTTTTTTTTTTTTTGCTTCGTGAGTCAAGTAATTTCCAAGTAATTCTTTATTGTTTGTTCTCATGTTATGCTGTTACACAATTATCCTATGTTGGGGTCGGTTTGAGCACCCATAAAATTGTTTAACCCGGCCACATTCTGTATTTGCTAGGGATGACTGTAATTCAGAGATTGTCGTTGGTAAATGTCTAAAAATCGGATAGCCTTCCGGAGCACCTGAGATCACCCCCAGTTTTCCTTCAAGAAGGAAGTGTTACGAAACATACTGAATTTGCAAGTTTTAAGTTTTGTTCATATATGTTCTACCTCCACCAGTCGAATATTTTGTGAAGAAATCACTGAGTTACGACGTCACTGTAAGACGCCCAAGTTTGTTTTTTTTTTTTTTTTCAGTCACAAATGAATCCATCTAACTAAGAAATATTGTTTTCCATAAAAATGGTTAACTACAAGTTTATACAACTTAATGGGTTTTTAGATTGAAAACTACGTCCAGTGGCAAATATTTCTTTCATATTCATGGTTAGAACAACTGACCAGACATTCAATAGAAATAGGGAATTTCTATGTGTTTATTTGTTCAAAAATATACAGGTTTCGATAGGCGAATCTACCTAATAAATCCTATAGATGACTTGAAAAGGGTGGTGGTCAGACAGACGTTAACGTTCGTTCTACAGTGTATAGTACGCTTCTATTTATTTTTTGTCGTTTCGGCCCATAAACTAAAAGATAATGACATTGAAAATGGAAATGAGATACATGTCATAGGGACAACAACCCGACCAAAGAGCAGACAACGGCCAAAGGCCATCAATGGGTCTTCAACGAAGCAAGAAATTCCCGTACCCGGAGGTGGTCCACAGCTGGCTCTTCAATAAAATTGTATAATAGTTCAGTGAAAAATAGATTTACAGAGCATAATAGTTTTCTTATTATATTAGGGTGAGGGTCTACCAAATAAATTCTATCATGATTATTGTTATAATAAATATTTACCATATATTTTCAACTTTCAGATTATACGAAGAATGTATGTATATTCTTAGAAGAGGGAAAATTCAGATACTAAACTTGTAAGTGAAGTTGTGATTTTTAGTTTTCTGTGCCCATTTCCATAAATTTCAATACTACAAAAGCATAATAAAAAAAAAAAAAATATACGGATTTTTTTAATATGTATAAAAAAAAAATTCCTGATTAGGTTTTTATGAAACAGTTTTTGTTATCGACGAATATATGAGAAGTCAATCGGGAAATCCATACAAAGAGTCTCAAATAAAAAAAATGGATATACAACTTAAAAATGATTTTCGGAACAAGTATATACTTAATATAAAAAAGAAGATGTGGTATAATTGCCAATGAGACAACTGTCCACAAGAGACCAAAATAACACAGAAGTTAACAACTATAGGTCACCGTACGGCCTTCAACAATGAGCAAAGCCCATACCGCATAGTCTGCTATAAAAGGCCCCGATATGACAATGTATAACAATTCAAACGAGAAAACTAACGACCTTATTTATATAAGTTTTATTTTAACATGGTGATGTCACAATTCTGATGGCGAACAGTTATGAAAAAAAAAAAACCAAACAAATGAAAACAAACATTCTATAAATTGTTCTATAGTAGAAAATGAATAAGTCTAATAGGTGTATTACCATTAAAAAAATGGCTGTTTTTATTTTGTATGTGTTGATTTTTTGATAATCTTTATATTTCTACATTCTAGTTCATGATGCCACCTTCCAATGTATTAGAGCCAATTCCTTGTGTTTGCATTGGGGAAGGAAATCTCCTGCTCTGTTGTCTGCAAAACCTTACTGAACTAAGATTCAACGTTATCACCGTATTTACAAATACTCCAGCCGTTCGGAAATACTGCGAAGATGGAAACATTTGTCACTGGGAGAGAGGAACTAACATGGAAGATGTTTTAAAGGACACAGAATTTGATTATTTATTCAGTATTTCAAATCCACGTATAATAAAAGAAAATGTTCTCAGGCTGCCACGTGTGATGTCAATCAATTACCACGATTCCCCACTTCCGGCGTATGCTGGTGTCCACTCTACAAGCTGGGCTATTATGAACGGTGAATTGAAACATGGAATCAGTTGGCACGTGGTTGAAATAGGAATAGATACGGGTGATATTCTACAGTTTAAGGAGGTAACTGTTGCTGACAACGATTCAGCTTTGACTCTTAACCTTAAATGCCAGGAAGCTGCTAAACAGGCATTTTCAAATCTGCTCTCAGATATAAGAAATGATACCGTCGAACGACAGATACAACCACAAGTAGGGCGATCATATTTTGGTCTGTATGCTATTCCTCCAAACGCAGGAGTCCTATCATTTGACTCTAAGTCACAAGAAATATACAATCTAGCAAGATCACTTGAATTTGGTAACCATAACAACGCGCTTGCTAGTCCAAAAATTGTTACAGCATCAGGGGAATTTCTTTTAGTTACGAATGTTGAACCAGCTCGTGGAGACATCTATAAATCTGGAGATCCTGGGTGTATTTTAGATATTGTTGACGATACTCTAGTCGTTAGCACAGCTGATAAACCCCTTTTCGTTTCATTTGCATATTTAGATGGCACCCATCCACTTCAAAACACTTACAAAGACCACAGTCTATATACAGGAGCAAAATTGACAACTGTCAATTTAAATACTGATGCACTGGTAGACATAAAGAAGAAAGAACAGTTTTGGAAGAATAAAATGGCTGCTTATGAACCTACAACTTTTTTCCGTCAACGTATGAATGTAGTTGCCGGTATCATAGATGTATCAACTGAAATCAACGTCAAAACAGCTGTTATGCAATTACCCAACATCCCACTACCAGTTGCTTTTGAGGATGTTAACGATTACCTCTCAGCTGCTTTTCTGGCATTTATGGCCCGTATATGTTGCCTCAAAACTATATGTGTAGGTATTTTAGCAGATAAGGATAAAATTTCAGAGGCAGCTCTTCCTCTGTATTCCGACATCTGTCCTGGTTTATTCAAAATCAACATCCGTGACGAGTTGTCCTCTATTTTGCACTCTTGTCATGAATCACTACAGAAACACCACTCGTCACACTCGTTCTTGATGGACATGTTCTATCGATATCCGGAATTGAGAGGCCGAAAACAAGTTCCGCATCATAATATTGTACTTGGAAGTCTGATTAAGAAATCATCAGAGCGGGAATTTATAGAAAAAGTTCTGCATGACTGCAACATCCTGCTTCTATTTGAAAATTTTGGAACTGAGATGCATTTGCTTTATAATGAAAGACCTTCACAAGACTTTGAACACATTAAAGACGTTTTGAAGCATTTCCCTACATTTTTAAAATCTATGGTTGAAATTGAAAATTATGCCAAACTGTCAGAAGTATCCATGGTTTCAACAGAAGAGTTGCGAAAGCTTTATCCAATGTATACTCATCCGGAGATCATTGCAGAATCACCCTTTACAGCTTTTGAAAAACAGTGCAGGGCTGCACCAAATAACGTTGCATTAACATCTACGCAATGCAGCATGACCTACAAACAATGTTACAACGAGGTAAAGAGGTTAGCTAAACTCATAAGTGATTGTGACCGTTCTACTCAGTTCGGGAACAAAATTGTGGCATTGCACCTACCAAACTCTTTGTCTTACGTCATATCAGTCATGGCCGCCGTTCACGCAGACAAAGCGTTTCTACCATTGCCTTTAGACTACCCACCTGAACGATTGGGTTTTACCATGAAAGATGCAGATGTTAACATTCTTATTATGACAACCGAAACATATGAAAGATCCGACTTCACAAAAATCAGAAACATTGAAACAAAAGTTGGTACTGTTGGCGATGAAGACATAGTCATAGTAGAATTCAAGCCAGAAGAAAAATCCGTTCAAAGAAACCAACGTGAACCTAAGAGAAAATCGTCTTCTGTACCGTTGGATAAAGATATTTGTTACATTATGTATACATCAGGATCCACTGGCCGACCAAAGGGTGTACAAGTTACAAAAACAGGAGTTCTCAATCTTTCAAGGGCACAAATAGAACTGTGGAGTCTAAATGAAAACGATATCATAGCCCAGTTTGCATCGATAGGATTCGATGCTACTATATCCGAAATATTTACAGCATTGTTTTCCGGTGCAACTTTAGCAATACTACGAGAGAATGAACGATTAGGTCAAGAATTTGTCGTTTCCATGAACAAACTGAAAGTCAATACCATTACTTTACCACCATCAGCTCTTAATGTTTATAAACCATTAGACCTCCCGAATTTGGAAAAAGTCATAACAGCTGGAGAGCCTTGTACTTTAAATACTGCAGTCAAGTGGACGTCATCTGGTAGAGATATACAATTCTTCAATGCATATGGTCCAACCGAAACAACAGTTTGTGCAACAAACTACAAATTCAACAAAGGACTTGGACATGAAGATGTCAATAGAGACATTCCAATAGGAAAGGGGATTCCTGGCGCATGCGTATATTTATTTGACGAATTTCTACAACCTGTCCCACCTGATGTTGTTGGAGAAATATACGTTGGTGGTTTAGGCTTATCAAAAGGGTATATAGGACATGCAAGTCATCACAACACAGATAAATTTATCCGGAATCCGTTGTCAGATGATATACTTCTGTACAAAACCGGAGATCATGCTTTTCAGGATCCTGACGGCACATTAACATATATAGGTCGCCTAGATGATATGGTGAAAATTCGAGGCCAGAGAGTAGACCTTAGTGAAATAGAACAGGTTCTTATTCAACATCCTAAAATAGATATTGCAGTTGTTGTAGTCCATAGATGTCAAAAACTCAAAGAAATGAGCATTGCGGCTTATGTTTCTCCAACGTTTGTTTACACGTCAGAACTAAAAGAGTATCTTACAAAAGTCCTGCCAAAATATATGATTCCAACGTATATCAAAAAATTAGAAGTAATAGATTATCCAATGACGCTAAACGGAAAAATTGACCGAAAGCTCTTAGAAAAGGACGAGTCCGTGCATGAACAGCAACAGTATGTTGGATCAAGTCACTTAAATGAAACACAGCTTGCTATTTCTAAGCTTTGGTGCAACCTTCTGAAATTCGAAGAGTCGTTTGCTTACACTCTTCATCGACAAAGTTCGTTCACAGAACTTGGTGGCAACTCTCTTCAACTGGTTCTTCTGCAAAGGATACTAGAAGAAAAACTCAGCGTAAAATTATCATTCACCGATCTAGGTACTGCCGATACAGTTGAGGAGTTTGCAGAAGTTATAAAACGCAAGAAAGATGTTCTAAGAAAGTCGTCACAGTGTCCCACTAAAGATAAACACGACCTGAGGGATTTGATTTTAAAAGATTCCCAAATAGCTTTTGATGATCGAACACGTGTTGGTAAAAAAGGAACCGTCCAATTTCAGTATTTTTCTCCGTGTACAGCTAAATGTAACTTCAAATATCCAAGGAACATACTAATATCTGGCGTTACTGGCTTTCTCGGAGCTTACTTACTGTCACAACTTCTGGAGCAGACAAATGCACATATATGCTGCATGGTTAGAGAAACGACAGAAGCTCGAGGTCTTGGAAGGATCATAGAAAATCTGCGGCGATACAATTTATGGAAATTCAGTTACTCTACAAGAGTGGCAGTAGTTATATCTGATCTTTCCCAGGAGAAGCTTGGAATTGCACCTGATATATACAACGCTCTTTGTAATGCTATTGATGTGGTATTCATGAATGCTGCAATGATGAATTTCAATACAAATTACGAAGATCACAGAATTGCAAATGTCGACAGCACCAAAGAATTTGTTAAATTTGCCATGACCGGAGTCCAAAAATATATATTTCAGACTTCTTCACTAAGCGTATTTTTGTTTCCACCGGAACCAAAAACTGGAGAACCACAACATCGTATGTGCTATGAGTCTGAATTTTTCGACGATCCATGTACTGTTGAAGGTGGCTATGGTCAAAGTAAATGGGCTAGCGAAAAAATCGTAATGGAAGCAATAGATCATCTACCTGGCGGAGCAATATTTAGACCGGCAAGAATATCTGGATGTTCCGTTACTGGATCCGGACCCAAGAACGACCTTTTTGCTTCTACTTTGATTGGCATGAGAAAGTTTGGTTATTATCCCGACATGGATTTTCCATTTGACCTTACACCGGTCGACTTTTGTGCGAAAGCAATGGTAGAAATTGCCGTCCGAATTTGCAACGAAAGTAATGGATTTCCCAAAGCCTACCATTTGTTTAACTCCAAAACATTCCCTTTTCGTGACATTTTCAAAGGCATGGGCTTAAAACCGTTGCCTCTAAATGACTGGAGAGAGAAACTGAAAACAGCTCCAGAAGAATACAAAGAACTTATTCCTCTTACACCATTTTTTATGTCCCAGTTTTGGGACAGAGCAGCTTATTGGCCGATCTTTGATACATCAAACACCGACAAAATGATTTCCAAAGAAACAAAGCACTTGATGTTACATAGTTCTGAACTGTTAGAAGTTTATAAACGCTTTTTTGGAATATCGTAAGCTAATACTAACAGGATTACAATAACGTGACTTGTGTGTATAATTATTGTTTTATTTAATATTATGCATTAATTTCTGACTTGGAGACTAATTATTATGTGTCACTGTGCATATTAGATTTTGAAATTTACTTTCCTACAGTAGAAATAACCATCAGCACTTTGAACAATTGAAACAAAATAGTCTATTTTTTAAATAAGAATACCAGTACCGAAACATACAAAATGAAACATGGAAATGGTGAATATGTCAAAGAGACAACAACCTGATTAAAGAGTAGATAACAGCCGAAGCCAACTAAGGGGTCTTCAACACAGCGAGAAAATTCCGCACCCAGAGGAGTGCTTCTGCTGGTCTCTATCTAAAAATGTGTACAAGTTCACTGCAAATGGACGTCATATTAAACTCTGAAACTAAAATTTAAAAAACATACAATATTAACATAGGCCAGATGTTTCTGACTTGAAACAGGCTCAAAAATGCGTCGGAGTTAACATATTTCTGAGATCTCAACCCCCCTATACCTCTAGCCATTGTAGTATAAAGGAAAACACACCAATCCGCACAATAACACTCACTTTAAAAGAAGTCCGAGTCAGGTGCCTCGAAAATGTTATCACTTAAACATAAAACGCTGCACGGCTTACCATCAAGACGCTTTATCAATGACGATCGAATATAAAGGTATTTAAGGTCAAATTGAAGTTTTTCTTAGTGTTGATTGTTAAGGAGCGATACGTCAACAAAAAATAGTAACCTATGTCTTTTTAATATTCGATTGACTGAAAAAAGACAAGTGAAAACTTTCTCTGCTAAACCAATGAAAACAAACATAGACAAATATTTTCGTCTGAAGGTCTTAACCAGTGTTGTGATTTTGGTGTCAACTGAAAATTCAACAAATGCGTCCAACTGAGATCAAAGTTTGTATTGAAACCCTATAGACAATTACTGTTTGCTTTGTTTTTCAAGTGCAGTTGCAGTGAGACGAAAACAAACCTTGCAAAATGCTTTGAGAAGGTATAACCAAGTGCTGTTATATTGGTCCTGACAAAAAGTCAAATATATCTTCAAGGGGAAAAGACGACCAAAGATCATCTCAAAATCTACAGAACCAAAAGCTAGATACGCTCTTCTCATTACTATACACAAGTTTTACTACTTTGGTGACAATCAAAATTTAAGTCGCAAAATTATGTCAAATGTTCTAATTTGAATCACTATAAGAATATACACTTTACTTTTCTTCGCAAGGATATGATAAAGCGTGATAAAACATACCATGCAGAAGCGTTCTGTGGAATTTTCTACCGGGTTCTGTTACTTTGTTCTAAATAGCCGTTTATCATTATTCCCATGTTTAAATATATAATAAAGAAAAAAATTAACCATTGCATTCAAAGATAACTTGACAGGGCTGTTTCTGTAAGGGTGTAGGCAGTTTAGTTACTTTTAAAAATTTGAAAAGGCTGCCAGCAGAAATTACGTTTTGATTACCTTTTGAGAATATATCATAGTACTAAAACTATTGGCAAGCCTTCAGGACTTCTTATAATCAATCAATAATCCTTGATTTGTAACACCAACCTCATTGATTGCATGATTTGATGTTGTTCGCTTACAAGGCATATTCAGGAAATAATTAAATTAAGATTAAATCCAATATGCATTTTTTGCACGATATTTTGAGTGAAATAAAGTGTGCGAGTTCAACTGTCACTTGAAAATTGATTACATTAGGTTTGGGCAGAAGTTGTCTTTCCCAACAGGACAATTACGGATCAATGAGAATTCTTGTTATGGACCTTTAACGTACGACGAACATGATAATTTATTTACCTACTCGAGGCATCAGATTAAACATTTAGACGGAACGCAGGAAACAGGTATGGCCAATTTCCCGTGAATTCTTTTCATTCGATAAGATAGGTAAATCATGTTTTAGATAGTATGAACGATGCTAATTATAGTACATTAAAATACGTCACATTATCTATGTTCATACCTTGAACAGGTATTCCTTTAAAAAAAAAAGGCCAAGACTATTGATTTTTTTATAATGATGTTATCTAATTGTTAACAACCTTTATGCGCATAAGGTACCATACCACGTAACTTGTTAAGAAGCCTAATAATATCGAACATTCATTCTGAATTTACGTATATCTGTATTAGTCCTGGTCTTTAAGACAGATTTTATCGTTTATAAGATAAGATTAGGTCATATATACTAAAACCGGACGACAACATCTGACATCAGTTGGTCATAGAACATCTTGTGTTACAACCACACAACACATGTAATATGGCCTTTTCTTGCATTTTAACAAATACAACAACTTCTTGATGTTTTACTTCAATGTAAATATAACGGAATTAGATGTGTCATCAAAGTGAGAGGGTTAGCGCTATAAAACCAGGTTTAATCCACCATTTTCTACATTTGAAAATGCCTGTACCAAGTCAGGAATATGACAGTTCTTGCCCATTCGTTTTTGATGCGTTTTGTTATTTGATTTTGCCATGTGATTATGGACTTTCCGGATTGATTTTCCTCTGAGTTCAGTGTTTTTGTGATCCTACTTTTTACATACAATCACGATTTGTATTGAATTGATTTGTTCTGTGGTGTTGTTTTATTTTCTGATGACTTATATGTTCCGGTTTAGGGACAGTGGTAAAAATGTCAGTACTAGTATCTACACAGTTGGTGAATTTGGAACAAAATTGCTGTTGATCATGCTGACTGCATTTGTTACATGTAATACAATGTTCAAAAAAGGTTTCCAAAAATTCTTTGTGTTGTTTTGAAACTTGTATACAATGGCCTTATTTTAAGTTATGTGTATATTACACATGCAACATTTGAGCTTCATTGCTATATAATCAATTCTCGTGTTATTGGTTATGTACAGGCATCTACTCCAGTTTGACGGCAGTTTCTCCTTGCAAATATGTAATAAATGTGAACACGTGAATAGAAAGTAGTTCAAGATTATGTACAGTCTATATAGGAATGCACAAAATAAGTGATACATTATGTTTTCTTTAATAAAATGATATATAGTCAAAATGATCCAGAATGACTCTATGAATTAAGCAAACATCCGAAAAAATATGATAAAAACATTAATATCTAATGTTTCAACACAAAAAAAAAAATCAAAGTATCTAAGTGAGATTCGAACTCATTCTTCATAAAATTTTTTCCTTCCAGGTTCTAGGCTCTACCAATTGAGCCCCGACGGTACATACATTTGTTACTGGTATTAATCAACTATATAGGCACAATTTAGCGATGTTCCACTTTTTCATTTAAAAGTTGTTTAGATATTAAGGACACACTAAACCAGTTTCATTTTTGAGGGGAAAAGTTGTATAAATAACAACGATAAAAAAACCAGATTTTTTTTTTGGTTTGAAATGTCCTTCTTTGGGGATTCCCTGTTTTTCCAACCTGACAACACCCTAAATTCCGTAAATTTGTCTTTTGTCCTTTTTTAGGGTTGAATTAACTATCTTTCACACATATCATGATATATAAAAATCGAGATATTGATCAAAAAGCATTTTTATTTTTTGTTTTTAAAGTAAATTTTATTCTTTCATCACTTTTTGAAATTGGCCCTTCTGTGAAAACAAATATCAGTGTATATAAAGTGCGAATCCAGCTAGTTCATTTTCACTGTCATATGCGGGTATGTCTATTGTAGAATAAAGGATCATGGGAAAACTGTATTTGTTTACCTTTTGAAAATACCAAATTAATTGATTTGAAGGAAAGTTTTTACATATTTTCATTGTGATATGTCTTTATTATGTACAAACATAGCATTAAAGTTCAAATAAGTGTTATAAAAGCAACATAATATAGCATATCGATTTTTGAAAGCGATCCATTTTAACTATAGATGCGATGAATTATCACTGTTAGTGCAGTCATTTCTGATGTGGAATTTTCGAAGATGCGAGGAATGTTTATTGTAGAATTATGTGATAAATGCACTTGAAACAAATGAAAAAACTTAGTTGATGACTTTAGAATTTATGATAAATGTATTTTCAAATTGAAATACAAACTCCTCATTCATTCTTTATCAAATATATAGCTTTTGAAACTTGTAACAAAAACGCTTCTCAAAATGTCATATTGTATTCTTCAAATTACGTTTTTCCTTGATTTAAAAAAAACAATTAAAAGATATTTCTGTATTTTTTTGAAGTCAAAGATTGATATTGCGGAGTTTAAGTGCAGTCTGTGTAAAATAGAGACGAGTACATTTTAGGAAGTTATCTTCCACGCAATAAATACACTTGCGAACAGAGAAATACGCATCTTGAAACGCAATGGTGACAGAAAAGCTTATAAAAGATTAACTTTCCCCAGTTGTACCCTCAACTGCTTCAATTTCCATATTCTGAAAAAGACAGTTTTGGTAGAACAAATGTTCTTGACTCGATTGTTGCTTGCATGATTTTAACTGTATAAGGTGAAGCGGTATGTGACATAAATTATCCACAGTCATTAAAACATGAAATGTAAGGTGTGGGCGAACTTTTTTGTTTGCATTGGTACGTGAAGTAGAGCACCCTTGATACAATTTTTTTTTATCCGTAATGAACAGCTCGATACCAGAGGAGGATTTAGGCGGACAGGGGGTTGCCCCCTTTTTGGGAAAACATTTGGTTACTTTTATATGGAATCACTGGAGCGGGCCCCCTCTTAGGTAGTCATTAGACCCCTACTTATAAAAATTTCTAGATCCGCCAGTGGATACTACCACAGAGGTCAAACAATGCACATTTGGGTAATTGTACACAACATGCATGCTACAATTCATGTTTGATGATCTTAGACCCTTTGGACCTCTATGTGGGCTATTTCGGTAACTTGGTAAAAACCCCCAAACTGGATACAAGGTTAGATTCAGCATGTCAAAGAACCCCAAATATCCATAAGATCTTTTGTCTATAAAAATGCATGCATGGGATACATTTGTTATTGAAGGCATGACTGTAACAATAGGATGAAGATAAAAAAAAAAATCTTATTCTGGGGTCTCATTTGGGGGGGGGGGGGTGTCTGATCCCTGATCCCGCTTACTGCTTTATCAGATTCCCGTATCCCGCTTCTACTATGCAGTTCTCATTTTTTGAAATTTTCCGTGTCCCGCTATACTTTATTTCTCGTTTTCACGACCCAATCATTTGACTATCACGTGTCACGCTTACAAAAAAATCGGCAATTCCGCGTCACGCTTATACCCCAACGCGACCCACTATTCTACTCTTTTCTGACTCATATTAAGCCCATTATAAATATATTAAAAAAGTGTGTTTTTTATCCCTTTTTATCGCGTCTCGTTTCGGGTTGAGCCACAGATAGATAAGATGTCATTTGTGACAATGAGACAACTCTCAAAACGAGTCACAATTTATAAAAGTATACCTTTATACGTCAAAATACGGTCTTCAACATGGAGTCTTGGCTCACACCGAACAGCAAGTTATAAAGGGCCCCAGTGTAAAACCTTTTAAACGGGAAAACCAACGATTCAATCTTTATCAAGATGTACGTAATTAGTGGTGAAGTGTCATGGAAATGGATAAAAAAAAACAAGAATATGGAAATGGATAAAAAAAAAACAAGGATAAAGATCCCTATACGATTCATAAGAAATTTTAAAAATGGAATACATTTGAAATAAATGTTATTTCTATTGAATTTATTTAGAGTGTTTTAAAACCAAACTTTCCTCCGTAAGTTAAATTTTATCAAATCCGTCTCTTACTTTATCTATTGTTTGAGCAAGTCGGCTAAATTAAGGTTTTACAGCTAATTTCCTAATGCATGTAAAGCAAAACCTTGGTTGACTTGAATGCTTAGTTTGTATAATTGTTTACACAAACTTTGTAAATAAGATTGACATCTTTAAACAATATGTATCGGCATAGTTTAACCTGTATTTATATAATTATTATATTTGAATTAAATTGGGTGTTATCATTATGATTGTACAAAAAAAAAACAAAGCAAGCACGCTAACTAAAGTCTTGCTTTACATGCTTAAAAAAATACGCTGTAATAGATAAAAAAAAAATATATATATATATCATACAGTGAAAATGCGCCGCATATACAATACTAATGAATCGCTCTACAGTGAAAATGAAAGAATAGTATCATTATTCGACAGTAAACATGACTCGCATAAAGAAAGCATCATAGTGGAATTCAGTTCAATATGAAGAAACTGAATGACAAAACCTATTCTACGTTATACAACTTTAATAATTGTGTTGAAATGAATATTTTTTCTGCAACAACATCTTACCTGTTAGTAATAAAACACCTGCACGATCTGTTCGTGAAATGTCCTAAATATTCACCTATTTTGGTATATATTTCACAGCTATTTGGATTTAGGCGCGAAAAAAACCCGTTCGCATCTCTTACTTTGTTTTATTAGTATTATGTGTTTCTTAACATATACTTTTTAACTCATTTTCTTCATTTTCTTCAAAAATTAAAAAAAAGTCGTCTGTTTATTTATCATTCTACATCAAAAATTTCTGGCATATACAGTGAAAATGATATTTTAGGATCCGCACTTTACATACACTGAATATGGGGAAATTTGTCCTACCTCTTTTTATACATTATTCACCGACCAAATCTACTCCTCGAAGAATCGAAACGATTTTGATTTTCTGTATTGAAACAGCTATTTGTTTTTTTTATAGTGATTAAAATTTCATCACAATGTTGAATACTGAACCCCACTTTTTGACTTTTTTCCTATTATGTCTGTTTTGCTCACATATTTCTATCATGTCATTTAAATGAAATTCTATGCGACCATCCATCAAGTGAGAGGTTTGACTAAGACTAAGCTTGATTTTTTTTACATAAGGAAATGACTGTACCAAGTCAAGAATATGACAATTGTTTTCATTTCGTTTGATCGTTTGATTGTTTGAGCTTTTGAATTTGTCATTTTCTAATGGATTTTCCGTTTTTAATTTCCGTTGAGGTACGATGTCTTTGTTATTTTACTTTTTATGCAAGGATGCATGTATTTATATAGCCCCATTCAAATCATGGGATCCAACCTCACAGATATTACCCATACGTTGAGTACTATTCAATAGCGCCCAATGTACTGTTTGTCTTTTCGTGTGAGTTCTTCTTGGCAATGCTCAACTATAGTCTTGCTTCAAGTAGAAATTATTTAATCTTTATAAACACTTACCAATTTCAATATTGTAAGAATATAGCAGCAATAAAGGCAAGAACGTAGATATAATATTCATCAAAAGACAATTTTAATACTGTAACTAGCCATAAACAAACTTATACGGATGTGTTTGACAGGTGATAGCCTCCATTATTCTATCTTACAATGTGGCGTAAAGGTGAATGTGACAGCAACTAACAACACAAAAAAACACCAATTGATCAATAAAAAACGCTTTCCGCATTGGCTTTTATCAGGAACGTTCAACCAAAGAAAATGTGAACGCCAAGGATATTTACAGACCTGTAGCCTTGTGAAAAGGGCTACTAAATACTTATATAAATACTAGAACAATATGAACGAATGAACATGAAAACAATAGCCAAATCTACCGAAGGTCAATTTTGTCTGAGGAATCGGGAACCTTAAGAAAGCAACATGAGAATTTATCTCACCGTACAAACACGATAATGATTAACGTAGATTGTCCTTGACTACTCGGTGTCTTCCTCGAATGCCAACATTTTATATGTTACATATTCCTTGAATGCCAACATTTTATATGTTACATATTCCTTGAATGCCAACAAAAATATTTCAATATAATTATGTTTATATAATAACAATAGGTGTTTTTATAAGTATTTAACTGTTTAAAATAATTAATGAACTTTTATAGAAATGCAACATTTTATCACTTTCTCATCATGAAGGAAAAATAGTAGATTTTAGAGGTAAAATTATAATGAATTTTAAAGAAATAAAGAAAATTAAAACGTATTTTTAATTTTTATCAAAAAATATGTTTGGAATGAATATGTTAATAACATAAGAAATATTAAACATTTTAATGAAATTTAAGTTTAATACAATTGTTTCAAACTAAATAAAGGATATAAGAGATTTGTTTAGTTCCATATCAATTTAAATATTTTATTAGTTAATATAAACTATATGAATTTTCAGTTGTACAATTAATTAAATTTAAAAATAATTAAGTTAATTTGATAACTTCTAAGCTGGAAACTCTACAAAAGTTTCAAGAAAATTCATGAAATATGGTTAAAAGAATTCAGATGAGTTGCGAACATGACAAACAACTAAACAATGTTATTTTACGAATCACTTACGATTAAAAAGGGTGTAATTGTAAAACCAAGAAAAATATCCTAAACAAACGGAAATAAACAAAATAGTAATCTTACACGAGATACAAAGTTTCAAGAAATTTAATCAGTAATATGGTCGGAAATTACAGCACACACAACTAAAGAAATATTGAAAAAACCTCCAAAGTCCAAAGAGTCTATTGTAGAATTTGTGCAACCTGGAATTCCTTACAGTCCTGACAATATGCACATATTGACTTTGTGATGCAAGACTTTTGAAAGTTTCATTTTAAGATAACCCATATTTGTTCAAGCAGGAGCAGCAAAATATGATTTTTAACAACTTAACAAACATGAACTAGATTTAGCTACCTGTATTTACCTATCTGTGTAATTAGTATGATTGTTTTGATAAGCATGCACTTTTGTTCTGATAACTACTTGCACCTATTTCTTGAACGTCAACATAATTTTACAAGTAAATTGTCGGTAGATCAAAGGATGTTGGCATTCAAGATATAAACCATTACTCCCATCTAAACCCTTATCATAAACGCCGATCAGACTGACCCACATATCCAACCAACTGATCACATATGTTAAACTCGCATAATATTTCAATTCATTAAAGTATAATTTGCAAATGAGTGTTATACACGTATTGAACTAACTGACCAACATATTCAACTCGCATAATATTTCAATTTCTTGAAAGATAATTGAGTTATTTCCAGAAAAAAAATAAAACATCAGATATTCCCCTAACCTAGAATTTGGTTTTTCTTATCAAAAACAAAAAAATCACAGATATTTCTACTTTAACGCTACTATCATATGTATGATGGCTGTTAAAGGTTAGAAAAACAAGAAAGCATGTAGTTTATATAGTAAAAATATAAAATGATTAGGAAATCGTGTTGTATTTTGAGTCATACAAATGTTGGTGTTTTAACTTATTGTAAAATTCAGGTGCGTACCACAAAACGTTTATTTTCCAGTCAACCTTCTATTGAACAATTTTTAATAAAAGGAGAATGTTTATGATCGATATAAGCATAACTCGCGAATAAATAATTAAAAAATTCAAACTTCATTGGCAAATAAAGAAGGAAATCGTGATCATTGAACATATACTCTTCCCAACTGGTCAAAGAAAGTTTAGGATGTAGTATTACTTGGATTTATCAATGTAAATAGTAAAATTGAGAATGGAAATGGGGAATGTGTCAAAGAGACAACAACCCGACCAAATAAAAAACAACAGCAGAGGGTCACCAACAGGTCTTCAATGTAGCGAGAAATTCCCGCACCCGGAGGCATCCTTCAGCTGGCCCCTAAACAAAATAGACTTAATTTACTAATCAGGTCAAGGTACAATACGCTTTATAATATAAGTATGTAGAACATCATCACTGCTTTTGAAGAGTATAATATTGGAAAATTCCACTTTTATCGTCTGTTATACCAATGCATTGTTGAATATCAAAGTCACCGATTAAAGAAAAGTTAGCAGCCGATAGCAACACTGGTGTATGTCCAAATATGACCATGTGTCCACCTTTCTTCACTGTCGGTACAAGACATTCAAGAAGATGTTCTGCTTCTGTCGACGTCACTACTTCTGAATTTAGAAAACGAACGAAGACAACATCCGCAGAGCCTGCCGATATTTTTGGTTCCATGGCGTTGCCCCAATGTACTTCATCCACTCGATTTCTAGCAAATTCTATCATTTGCTTGCTCAGATCTTGTCCGATTGTAAGGCTTTCTGGAAAAGCCTTTTTGAGAGTTGACAGGAAAATACCAGTAGAACAAGCTGGGTCAAATAAAACCAACTTTTGTGAATCAAGTGTTTTCAGAAATTTTACGGTATATTCTCGTATCTTTTCTTCACCACAGCCAAGCATTTCATCAAACGCATTATCAACAACCCAGCCTTCAGAAGGTGAAAACAATTCTGTCCTGTTTTTTTCATTTAGAAGAGAAAACGGATAAACTAACTCGACATTACGTGTTTTGTTATCTGTAATATCCATAATTATCTTTAGTTTTTCCTCATTTGTCAATGGATGGTAGTACACATTGACAAATTTTTCAGTAATTCTTTGGTCAGAAAACATACCAAGCAGCATACTGGCCGTTATCAAACTGCAGTGAATTTCTGGAATTTTATTTTTTATCCACAAGTCTGAAAGCAATTTTCGTCCTATCAATCTATAATTGTGAGGACCAATCTTAAATGTTAAGAAGAATATACTTTGTGGCAGAGCCCAATGTTTCTCAGAAAGTTTCTCCAATTGTCTGGTGTTCACTTCATTCCATTTCACATCCCTGACAGTTTTGTCAGTGTTTGTAATTCGAAAGGCGATGTAGCGGTCTAGTTCAGACTTAATAAGCTCCAGTGTACTGTAGTCTGTAGGATGTTCTTGAGCTTCAGATAAGGCATTTTCCATGAGAATATTTGCCTCAGTAAACTGGGCTTCGTCAAGATCTTGCCGTATACGTACGAACTGCTCTCTCAGATTATCATCGTACATCCCTTTGAATATACCATTATAGCTTGTAATTGCTTCTGTTAACGGAGAAACGATTTGGTACGACATTTTGCAGTAGCAACTCGCAAAGTTTACCACAGGTTCTGAATCTGCGCTCTAAACTCTCGATCACTTAAAACTGAAAACAAGGAGATAAGAAATCAGTTTTCTTAAATAATTGTTTTCAAATATTGGATAAAATAAATGTTTTCAGATATATTTAAGATTTTATGAAAATATGTTTTTATCTTGAGATAAAAATATGAAGAAATGTATATAAATTGGAATGAAAATTGTCCTTAGATATTATGCAAACTTGTTCTTAAAATACATGTATTTTGCAAAAAAGTCTATCATTTTGTTTTAAAGAAAGTTAATAAGACTAAATTTTAAAATATACACTATGAAAAAAATGTATTTGAGCATTTGATTTAATCTTGGTTTTTTTTTTAATTTTCTTGGAGATTGGTATTTTTGCTATTTTTCATTTTTGCAGAAAGATGGCATATGACAGCAGAATGAGTAAAAACTGAGGTTTTCGAGATATGCAACATTTATTATCTTATGTTATTAAGAAATTTCATAAAGACGCATTGATAAGTTTGTAACTATCTTTTGTTGGAAACAGTATGTTGATGTTTGAATGTCTTTTAATTATTTGTTTTTAAGTTGCTGTCTCTTTGATGTATGTCCCACATCTACTTTTTGAAATTTTATGAATGACTTTTGACATGGAACAATAGAAAATTGAAATAATATTTTTTCTTTTTTTTTTTAAAGCAGGTCTCATATTTCTTGATCGCCTTGAACGGCAAGGACAGGAATAAGACACTTTGTCGTGTAGATATAACAATCTAATTTTAGATATATTAACATTTACATTTTTTTAATCTTAATATATTTCCCCCCATTTTTTATTATTTATACCTCATGCATGCATCATCTTAATATGTTTGCTTGCAGACGAATTTTTACCGTTAGAAAATTTTTCTGAAATTTGCTTCAAATAAACATAAGTAAACTCAAATTTATACAGTGAATATTGGCCAATCATCGACCGTATAATCCTCCATTATAAAAAATATTTTATTAAAAAAGAAATTCATGTACTATTAGGTAGTTTATAGTTGGTAAATATATGTCATTATTTCAAAACATTGTTTTGTCTTATTTTTTAAAAACATAGTAGATCAACATGAAATATGGTCTTACCTTTAAAATACAGGAGTCTTTATAGAACCAAAATAAAAAAAGAAGAATATTTGAAGTGTTTCTACATTCAGCTACGCATACAAAAAAATGAACTATGCCTTTAACTCTAACTGTTAATTTTCTGAAATTGTGACACAGTTGAATAGGAAGTCCGATAGATTTTAGTAAACCATACTTTCCATGGAAAGAACTTTATATTTGTGTTATATAATTAGCCCACACAAAATTGATTTTCCTTAACCGATGAAGCATGCAATCATACGATTTTGTTTATAGAGGGAAAACCTGCTCATATTTTTTGGAAATATTATTTTCTTGAAGGTATTGATGTTATATGTTTTTACTTAAACATTTGACATAGCTTGTTCTGTATGCGACATACCTTGCACGACCAGTGCAATGATTTAAACACTTGAGATTAAAACATGTAATGTGTTTGTTTTATTTTTAATGTTAATTACAAATTCTATATAGAATTTCAGAGACAAACAAATGATATATAGAACTTCAAAGACAAACAAATGATATATAGAATTTCAAAAACAAACAAATGATAAAAACAGTTCTTTGAAAACAGACAGACTTAGAATAAAGATGTCGCATGCATTAATGTGTCATCATATATTATTTTTATGTTTAGGAGAAAAGTATAATTAATTGATATCCTGAAAAATAAATTGTCTATTATAGAATATAGTCGACTCGGTTAACACACATTTTTAGTTTATTGTTTATGTTTGATTTTTTTCTAAGAACAGACGAAGTAGGACAACATCGTATTGAAGTTTTTTAAACACTGTTGTAACTTACAGTAGAAAAATGACTACCTTTCACAGACTAGCGTCTTCAGTGTGTCTTTTCTGTTTAAAAGTGATTGGTTATATCAGCAATACGGTGAGTGGTTTTAGTATATATATATATATATATATATATATTTGTTTAAAATAAAGTAAAAAAAAAACTTAAATTATAAGTGAACACAATTTAATGACAAACAAACATATAACAATAAGCTCCATCATAACAACAGTTTGATGCATTATATTGTAAGATATATAAACGTGCACATTTCGTAATTTTGAAAGTATACTCAATTATTTTCACCTAATTTCACTCCCGGTTTTTAGTGGAGTTCGTGTTGTTTCTTATCTATTATTTATAACTGTTGATGTAAATGGTTTTGTGAGTCTTTGTTTCACCTTGGTTTTGATTGTTATTGTCTTTCATCCGCTATGGGATTTTCATATTCAAAAGTACCTGTCGACCACATCACTTTGATCACAATCAGATTGAAAATGTCTGTTTGACATTTAAAATATGATTTACTCTTATAAATAGGAAATTGAATTTAATATTCTTACACAAATAATATTCAAAATTTAAATTCAGTACTGGGTAAGAGTGAGGGCATTTGTTATTTCCTGACGCGCAGAATTTATTCTTACATGTTTTAAAGGATTAACATTTTTTACCACTTCACATGAATGATTTTGTGTTGTTGTTCTGATTACTATTTTGAAATTGAGAATGGAAACAGGGAATGTGCCAAAGAAACAACAATCCAACCAAACAGCAGAAAATAAGCCCAAGGTCACCAATGGTGGTCATCAGAGGCGGGCTTCAATTATCCCTTTATCAAAAATGTGTAGTATTTCAGCGAAAATGAACGCAAAACTAATAAATGAATCTAATTTTTAAAAATTCTGTCTGTTTATAAATAAATCATATGATTAGAAAAATTATGGAATTTTATTGATTAAGTAAACTGAGTTTATGACATGTTATATAACATTTTATTTTATTATACTCGAAGATTCCATAAAGCATCTATTATTTCATCTGTTATACATATACCAACTGTCTTACTTATTGTGGTAACTAAAGGAGGGAAAATTGTTGTACGCAATTAAAAGTTGAAAGATACAGCTCAATTTAACGATTTTTTAATTGATTTACACTATTGAAAAACAAGCTATATTCAAGGCATCCTGAAGTGTATATTTTAAATATACATAGGTGCGGGAGTTCTCGCTGCATTGAAGACCCATTGGTGACCTTCTGCTGTTGTCTATTCTTTGGTCGGGTGGTTGTCTCTTTGACACATTCCACATTTTCCATTTTATATATGATATATATTTTCTATTCGTTGGATATTTTTTCAGCTTTTGATTTTGCAACTTGATAAGGGACTTTTTGTTTCGAAAGTTTCATTGAGTTCGTTTTTTTGTCATTTTTATTTTGAATTATTGTCAGTTTTTTCAGTTGAATGCTTTCTTTATTCCAGATGCCATTACCAAAGAGTGGTTCTATTCCAAGTCCGTGTTGGGTTGTACGTTATATGCTGCAGAAGGCATTTGGGAATGACAAGCTTAGCAAGTTAGAGTTTCTTACACAGTTTTATCATAATGATGGTCTCTTCTGCCTTGATAACAAAATTTACATATTTGATCAGAAATTAGCACAATCAGCCATCAATAAACTAGAGAAGGGTGCTGAGCATTACCTAAACGATTCTCCACTTAAAGATACATTTTTAGGTTCATCCCAGAAAAGCCCGGAAACAAGACGCGCTGTTGCATCTTTGTTTAGAAAGACATCCACAGAAGAACGTGCATCTTGGATTTTTCAAGATACCAAAAGGATGTGTTCGAAAATACGACTGAAGTCACTGAAATCTGTAAATATTACAAACTGGTCATTACGAATGGCTTTAGACATTGTTGGTCATGTACTTTTTGAAATAGATCTTAATGCTTTGGATGGCAAACAAGATGAATTATTAGAGTGTATGGTTACAATTCTCCACAAATGTTATGCGCTTAATGAAATTTCTGTAGATTCTGAAGAATTTAAACGGGCAAACGAAAGCTTAGACCGAATAACTTCCAACATACTCCAAGAAGCATTAGAAAAAGAAAATACAGCTTTGCAAAAAAGACTCGTGGTACAGTTATACGAAGCTTGTGGATTTGAAACAGTAGGTTTTTTGTTTAAAATCCCAGATTTCCATAGTAAAACATGTTTTTCAAGCATTAGTTGTTTCCTAGTTGATAAGTTACTTTTTTTTCAATATAACATGATGACAACTGCTTCTTATTTTAAGCGTAGTAATTCATTTTACGAAGAAAAAAGTTATAGGCCTTACATTGTATTTGCGTTCAATGAATTAAATAAATTATTATTTTCAGGCTAAGGATAACATGAAGTTGTTTTTAATGGCTGGAACAGAAACAACAGCTTCTTCAATTCCTGTTATTTTCTCTTTGTTGAATGATTTTCCTGATATTCAGGTAGGATAATATCTTTTAAATTATTTTAAGGATTAAGGTATTTTTACCTCATAATAAAACATTTGATTTTATGCATTCGTGTTTCTTTTTTTTTTAATTTTGATTTTTTCAAACATTGAAATACCATCGAGAACTAAAAATTGATTTAATACATGTAGCACTTAAACAATGAAAACAATACTTTACAAGGTGCATGCGTTAAAAGCGCTTTTTTAAATTAGCTACATCAGGAACGCTCAAACCCGAAATTTGGAAATCCAAAAATGTAATAGAATCGGAACAGTTGAAGGTTGCAGTCTTGTAATTGACTGCTCCGTAGGCTTACATGCAAAACAGCTGATCTTTGAAAATAATAATAAAAAAAAAAATGCTACATAGAAAAAAAATTTCATATTCAGATCATGTATGTACTAATGTGAAATTGTGATTTAATTGAAAAAAAGTGGGTCATGTCACGAAGAATAAAAAGTTACGTAATCCTGAAGTCAAAACATTTGTTTTCTACTTTCTGTTTGCTGTTTTTACTAGGCCGCACCACTTCCAGTAAACATGATATCCTTCGACTTTCCTGGATTGATATCCCCAAAAAGATGCAAGATTTTTTTAAAAATCTACATATATGTTTCAATACAGCATAAAACTATAATCAAACAGAAAAATTGAGTCCATAAAAAAATTCAGAAAAAAATGGACTATTTTGTTTCCCTCCATGTTTTGACATGCACCGGAAACGGTACATGAAGAGCTATATGACCAAATACGACATAAAAATAATAACCAAATCTATAAAATATTCCTTTGTCTTATTTGTTCACATATCATTGTCAATATGTTGGAATTTTATGTGACTGTCAAACAAGTGAGAGGTTTAGCTTGCTATAAAACCAGGTTAAGAAAATGCCTGTTTGATGGGTTTGAGCGTTTGATTTTGCCTTTCGATCAGGTACTCTCCGTTTAGAATTTTCCTCGGACTTTGGTAATTTTGTGATTTTAGTTTTTGCCTGAGGGATTCGGAACCTTAGTTTCTTAATAATTTCTAAATTTAGAAACTGAAAATTTTTGATTTTTAACTGTTGCTTTCGAACGAACTTGATAAATAGTTTAACAAAATAGGTAAAGATTGAAATACTTCATTGAGATAATAACACCACAACAAGTACGGTTTTTAAAAATAGAACTGCATTCATATAATATGTAAATCTTTTAATCGTTCCAATTCTATAAATGCAGTGAACGAAAAAATATATACTATCAAGGAATTACCAACAAAGTCACAAAAAGGACGAGAATTCATTTCGATTTGACAAAAAGGAACGACTAAATAGCCTCGATTTGAGAAGTTGGGACATGCGGGACTAACAGAGTAGTTTGAAACCATAACCTTAACCTTTCAATTGCGAAATTTATTTAATTAAAATATGCCTTGATTACCATGTATACTTTAATCAGTATTATATATTTTTCATATGAATATTAAACACTGAATGGTTTTTTTTTTCTATCGCGTAGTTACTGCTTTGATCTCTGTCATTTTTTAATTAATAAGAATCTACTGCTTCTATTTGACATCATACATGAACTTTTTAAATATTTTTTTATTATCTTATGAAGAAACAAATTTGATGAAAAATAAGCAAAAGTAATCTGGTTAAGATACTATAAATTAAAATGCATCATAAAACTTTTTCTCTCTTTGCAGCAGGAGCTTAGAGATGAAGTTGAAAACAGATGGACTGAAATATTGACAGAACCTACTACTTCTCTTCCAAAAATAGAAAGCATGATGAAAGAAGTTTTAAGGTTGTATCCTATTGCGCCTTTCATCAGCAGACAAAACAATGTTCCTGTAAATCTGGGCAATATTTACCTAGATCAACATGTAAGTTTATTTGTTAAAAGAAGGGCGAAAGATACTAGAGGGACAGACAAACCCATTGATCGAAAATTAACTGACAACGCCATGGCTAAAAAAGAAAAATACAAACAGACAAATAGTAGTACACAAGACACAACATAAAAAACTAAGTTCTAGGCAACACGAACCCCACCAAAAGCTGGGGTTTATCTCAGGTGCTCCAGAAGGGTCAATCTATGTAGCATTCATTTAGATCAGAATAATTACACAAGTTTCAATAGATAATAGATGTCATATCAGTCAATGTAGATAATATTCATTGAGACGACCGTGACATTTATATTTTAAGTTTTGAATGGGGAATTATACTTGTGTAAAAAGTAGAAAAGTCAAATGTTTTAATACTATTGCAAGATGAAAATTCTTAGACTGTATGTTCTATAAAATATCTTTGGAATGTCTTAGTATCCACATCTGATTCACGCCGGTTTAATTAGGTATAAAAAATATTGAAGCAAGATCCAGTTCTTCGTATTTAGTTTTAGTTCCAAAGAAACTTAGAACAGACATATGATTATCTTTCATAAGTGTAGTTGGGGTGTATGTTGAGTTTCCAAGTGAATTGTCAATACCTAATGCATTTATTTAGCGGCTTATGTAATGCCATTTACAAGAACGAATTTTGTGTGGGGCTTTATTTTTAAGGAAAACAATATATTCGTCGTGCATGTAAGACAGGTGTTTTGCAAAATTAGAGTGAGTAAAGACGGTCCATAATGTGTATTCATTAATATAAAAAAGACAATGTGGTATGATTTCCAATGAGACACAATCTACAAGAGACCAAAATATAATTCATAGACAGTTTTTCAATTCTGATTTGTATAAATGATATCACATTTGTAATCCATTCCTTAGTCCATTCGTAAAGAGTATATATGTCTTCCTTTTTGCGTTAAACTCTTTGCCTAGCATAATATTCGACTGAAACCATCAGGATTTTGAAGAGTTGTTTATAATCGTATAACATATGTTACAAAGATGTCCAAAAAGACATATAGATCAGGAACATTAGCAAAAATGAAACAAGAACACAAAAAATTGCGAAAAAGTAAAATCACAAAAATACTGAACTCAGAGGAAAATCAATTCGGAAAGTCTATAATCACATGTCAAAATCAAATAACAAAACGCGTCAAAAACGAATGGACAAGAACTGTCATATTCCTGACTTGGTACAATTTTATCAGTTGTTTTCCATTCTTTCATGTATTCTATATTTTTGTGATTTTACTTTTTGTATCTTTTTCATTGTGTAAAAATTATTGTACTTTAAGGGGTTAAAGTCTGATAAAATATAAATCCTTCCACATTTCGATTTTCCGTTCGATATGACCGCGTCGGTACGTCTATTCAAAACCGAAGTTAACTAAAATTAACAAAAAAAATAAAAATCAGACGTTTTGAATAATTTGCTTATACAGTTACCATTTTTATTGCGCATTGATAATCACGTGTTTAAGCAACTTGAAATACTCAAGTATAACTACTTTCTCTTTTAAGATTTTCAGAAAACATACATTTACGAAAGAATACGTCGATTCAATACTATATATGATATGTATACAGAAGTATATAAAAAGACGCAACCAGTAAATTAATTATGTACCAGAAAGTCTAGATTAGTCGCTATTGCGCATAAAAATTTGCATAGTATATATAAATTAAAGTTCAAAATGCTCTTAAATACTTTAATTCAGTACACGAAAAAAATCAAAAGGTTATTTAGTTCTTTTCACCTAGGCTTTAAGAGAAATATTACATATATTGTTCAGCATAAGTATTGAACTTATGTGACCTTAACTTGTAAATTCATGAAAATTATAAGGATATACATTTGATTTTTTTTTCAAACACAATAATTCAAAATAGTATCTTAATATTTTACTTGGAGTTTGTGTTGTTTGTCTTATTTATCTGTTTTTATATTACTTTCTTCTTTCGCTCATCTTCAAAATTTTATTGATGTATTTTTGGGTAGAATAAATGTATTATGAACTAATATTTCACAAGAAAACATCATTTTTTTTATTTCAGAGTGATGTAATCATATTTATCTGGGGAATTCACAGATCTCCGCATCACTGGAAAGATTCAAAAGTTTTCAAACCATTCCGCTTTCTTGGAATGGAATCCTTACAGTCCAACATGTATATACCATTTGGAGCAGGATCTCGAGTGTGTATTGGTCAACACTTGGCTTGGATAGAACTTCGTTTAGTTATAGCAAACTTATTGCATGAATTTACGTTTTCAAAGAACCCAGCAACTTCAGATTTAAAATTTGTGGTCGACTGGGTGCATGCTGTTGTGCATCCTGATAAAGACATGATATTTTCATTAGAGAATGTAGAACATGACTAAAAGATATGACCAGATATTGCAGAATATATGCAAATAAACTCATCATAGATACCAGGATTAAATTTAGTATATACGCCAGACGCGCGTTTCGTCTACAAAAGACTCATCGTTGACGCTCGAATACAAAAAAGTTAAAAAGGCCAAATAAAGTACGAAGTTGACGAGCATTGAGAACAAATAAACTCATCATAGATACCAGGAATAAATTTAGTGTATACACCAGACGCGCGTTTCGTCTACAAAAGACTCATCAGTGACGCTCGAATCCAAAAAAGTTGAAAAGGCCAAATAAAGTACGAAGTTGACGAGCATTGAGAACAAATAAACTCATCATAGATACCAGGACTAAATTTAGTGTATACGCCAGACGCGCGTTTCGTCTACAAAAGACTCATCAGTGACGCTCGAATCCCAAAAAGTTGAAAAGGCCAAATAAAGTATGAAGTTGAAGAGCATTGAGGACCAAAATTCATAAAAGTTTTGCCAAATACAGCTAAAGTAATCTATGCCTGAGGTAGAAAAGCCTTAGTATTTCAAAAAAATCAAAAATTTGTAAACAGTAAATTTATAAATATAACAATATCAATGACAATTCATGTCATCACAAAAAGTGCTTTGTATAACGGGTTACTCCTCACATGTATTCAAGCTCGCCTTTAAGTTGTTCGCTCATGGTGTCAAAATTTTAAATGTGTTAACTAGCTGAATTTAAGACATCTTCTACTAAAAAAAAAATCAAGATTTATAAAATCTAAATTCTAAAGAATTAACACTGCTGTTAAACACATCTGATACAATACTATTTTACAGATTTCTGTAAAATCTTGCTTTGAAGGACTTGAAATCACCATAATGGATATGTAGGACATTGCATTTCTATAACTTCGATTAAATATATTTTTGATAAAGCATGTCATTCAAACTTATTTTTTGAGTAATTTTCTTTCTTTGTTGATGATCCACTGGTGGCCTTCGGTTGTTTCTTATCTTTGGTTTGGCTGTTGTCTCTTTTATTCATTTCCCATTTCTATACTCTATTTTACAAGAGTCAATTCTGTGAAAATTGGAAAACATTTCCTCAAGGTTTCAACTATATCCTTACTAGTTATACTCTAAAATTTGGTTAGTCAATTATTCTACTGAGATGTGAACCTTCCAATTTAAGATTTCTATTTCGTTTTTATGTTGAGGATTTTTTAAGTAATAAGTTCAACATTAATTGAATATACTATTATTCCACACTAAGTCGGTCTCATATTGGTAAAACAATTAAAATTAACCCTTTTCAGATATGCAATAAAGTAACACACGTCCGTAAAAACTGAACTTTTTATCAGCTATTGAACTTAAACACCCATGTTAACTTTAACAATTTTAAAAAGGCTGTACAAAAAAACTTTTAAAAGAGGTGCAAAAGATACCAGAGGAACAGTCAATCTCAAAAATAAAAAAAAAAAAAAAACTGACAACGCCATGGCTTAAAATGAAAATGACAAACAGACAAATAATAATACACAAGTTACAACAAAGAAAAATAAAGACAGAGCAACACAAACCCACCAAAAACTGGGGGTGATCTCAGGTGCTCCGGAAGGGTAAGCAGATCCTTCTCAACATGTGGCACCCTTGTGCTGCTCATGTTATTACAAATCCGTTATTTAGTCTAATTCGGTAGGTCACATTCATGAAAAGGGAAAGGGATTGTAGTTACGACGTAAGAACCAACTCATGATGGCGTCCGTAAAATGATTTCAACTTCAAACTTTCAAAAGTGAGCAGCAACCCTTTATCAAGAAAATCCTGATAGGAAATAGAAGCGCGGGAATATCGTATCAATTGGGAGATATAAACTTGTTATGCATGCCTTGCTGGAATGTTGCTAAATAGAAATGGAAAGTTCACAATTGGGAGGCTGAACTCATCTCGTTTGTCGTAATGTTTTATTTTCAACCGACCCTCGTTGTCAATTTCTAGATGTAAGTCAAGATATGAGACAGACTTAACCATATCTTTGAATCCTTTATCACTAGTTCTATGGAATAGAAGCGTTCAACATAGTCACCAAATTTTAAATTATTTAGCGAGAGACATCATCTATAAAGCGGGAAGTAAAGTTAAAGAATATTGCTAACTTCTTATTTTCATCCTAAGCAGTTCCTGTATGAAGTCAGCCTCATAATAATAAAGAAACAAGTCGGCAAAAAGAGGGTCACCATTGGTTCCCATTGGAATGCCGACAGTCTGTTGAAAAATGTGTCCTCCAACGTAAAAACTATGTCAATCTAGAAATGAAGCGTCTTGATAGTGTCAGTTTCAGAGAATTTTTTGTTTGAATCAGTTTGGTCCTTTACAAAGTAGGATTTATCCGTCCCTAGGACAAGATACTGGTATCTACGTTGGCGATTCTTTTTTTATGAAACAAAGCAATACCATTCACTACAAGGGGAACGAAAGATACAAGAAGAGCAATCAAACACATAACTAAAAAAAACCTGACAAAGCAATGGCTAAAACAGAAAAAAAACAAATAAAAGTACACATGACACAACATAGAAAAACTAAAGACCAAGCAACAAGAATCCCACCAAAACACTGGGGGTGATCTCAGGTAACCCGGAAAGGTAAGCAGTTCCTATTCCACGTGTGGCACTTGTCGTGTTGCTCATCTTATTACACACCCGGTAAATAGTCTACTTCGGATGTCAGATTCGTGAAAAGTGAACGTATTATAGTACGACATAAGGAACGTATCCGATATCATCTGTGAAACGGATGTTCCATAACAATTAGCCAACTCATGACGGCGTCCGTAAAATTTACGAAGTGATGATTTCAACTTCATCATCTGGAACTCTTGGTTTAATAGCTTCAGTGTGACCAGCAACTCTCTACCTAGGAAATATGTTACCCGCCATGACATTTGCAGGCTTATGGAGGTAGAACGTCATTGTTAGAAAAATTATACACATGATAAATATCGAGATTCAATGAAATACGTATTTGTGAAGAAGAGATAAACACTTTCCTTGGCTTCTTTTTTTCTGACGCCGAACTATACATCATATATAAGTTTTTAAGAAGTTTTACTTTATCGTTTGAAGTGAAAAATATTCTAATCTACATTTTAAATTGATACAAAAAAAAAAAAAAAAAAATCTGCTCTATATATTTACTTTCATAGATGCAATCTGAAATATATCCCTAACAAATGCACCGTATAAAATGCATATAAGAGAACACCTACTTATAAACTGTTACGCGTCGCATACTTAGTATATAGACATGCATAATAAAGCTAAATTAAAACTAGAGGCTCTCAAGAGCCTGTGTCGCTCACCTTGGGGTGCATATTCATAAACAATGGACACAGATAAATTCATGACAAAATTGTGTTTTGGTGATCGTGATGTGTTTGTAGATCTTACGTTACTGAACATTCTTGTTGCTACAATTATCTCTATCTATAATGAACTTGGCCAAGTAAAATACATTGGAAAATATTTTCTAGAAATTTAGAAAAATTTTTGAAAATTGTTAAAAAATTACTATTAAGGGCAATAACTCCTTAAGGGGTCAACTGACAATTTTGGTCATGTTGACTTAATTATTTATAGATCTTACTTTGCTGAACATTATTGCTGTATACAGTTTATCTCTATCTGTAATAATATTCAAGATAATAATAACAAAAAACTGCAAACTTTCCTTAAAATTACTTATTCTGGGGCAGCAACCCAACAATGGCTTGTCTGTTTTGTCTGAAAATTTCAGGGCAGTTAGATCTTGACCTGATATACAATTCATTTACCCCGCCCCTGCGCCCGTCAGATTTGCTCTAAATGCTAAATGGTTTCAGAGTTACAAGCCAAAATCTACATTTTACCCTTATGTTCTATAATTAGCCATGGCGGCCATCTTGGTTGATTGACAGGGTCACGCCACACATTTTTAAAACTAAATACCCCAATGACTATTGTGGCTAGATTTGGTTAAGTTTGGCCTAGTAGTTTCAGAGGAGAAGATTTTTGTAAAAGATTACAAAAATTTAGAAAAAATTGGTAAACAATGACTATAAAGGGCAATAACTCCTTCAGGGGTTAACTGACCATTTTGGTCATGTTGACTTATTTGTAGATCTTACTTTGCTGAACATTATTGCTGTTTACAGTTTATCTCTATCTATAATAATATTCAAGGTAATAACCAAAAACAGCAAAATTTCCTTAAAATTACTAATTCAGGGGCAGCAACCCATCAACTGGTTGTCCGATTCATTTGAAAATTTCAGGGCAGATAGATTTTCACTTGATAAACAATTTTACTCCTGTCAGATTTGCTCTAAATGCTTTGGTTTCAGAGTTATAAGCCAAAAACTTATGTTCTATGTTCTATTTTTAGCCATGGCGGCCATCTTGGTTGGTTGGCCAGGTCACGCCACACATTTTTTAAACTAAATACCCCAATGATGATTGTGGCCAAGTTTGGTTAAATTTGGCCCAGTAGTTTCAGAGGAGAAGATTTTTGTAATAGTTAACGACGACGGTCGCCAGACGCAAAGTGATGAGAAAAGCTCACTTGGCCCTTCGAGCCAGGTGAGCTAAAAGGGAATTCTTAAAGCTTACTTTGACAAATTTGAAACTAACCTCATTTCAACAAGTTTACATGTTCTCAAATAGAGCTACAAAAAAAAATGCTCTGCTTCATAAATTTTCTTTCATAAATGGAGTCTGAAATATATCTATAATAAATGCACCGTATCTAATGAATATATGAGAACACCCACTTATAAACTGTTACGCGTCGCATACTATGTTTAGAGACATGCATGATAAATCTAAATTAAAAGACGAATTTAAAAAAAAAGGAATTATTATTCTTAAAGCTTACTTTTTACGGAAATGTTGTTAACCGTGCCCGGAAATTTAGAAATGATCCATGTAAACTTGTCGCTCCTTTAAAAAAACTTATTCTAAAAGGTTACCTATTCAACACCGTAATAAGATCATTGAATATTGTTTTTATTGGAATAAATATTGATTTTGTTATCAGTAGATTAAAAACTAACTAAATTTTACTAGTATGTTATATATATACATATTCATGGATCTACAATCTGTCGATACCTGTAACTTGGCATTGCACAAGGTCATGTTTTTCTCTGGCTGTTTATGATGTCTTTACACTAAATCCATTGGATGTTGGATGTGTACGGATTGATAGTTTAGTCTTAGATGCATGATTTTTTTTATTAGTTGTTAGTGGCTTTGAACTAGCTGTCAGATAACTGCGAGTACTCTCAGATCTGTTCATTGTGTCTTTTTGTGTCGGGATGTATACGTACCCGGCCACGTCCACTTATATTTTTGTCCATCTGATGAGTTAAGCCTTTTTCAACTGAATTTATAGTACGTTCTTATGTTGTACTGTTATGCCACTGTCCCAGGTTAGGGGGAGGGTTGGGATCCCGTTAACATGTTTAACCTCGCCACATTATTTATGTATGTGCCTGTCCCAAGTCAGGAGCCTGTATATTCAGTGGTTGTCGTTTGTTTATGTGTTACATATTTGTTTTTCGTTCATTTTTTTACATAAATAAGGCCGTTGGTTTTCTCGTTTGAATTGTTTTACATTGTCTTATCGGGGCCTTTTATAGCTGACTATGCGGTATGGGCTTTGCTCATTGTTGAAGGCCGTACGGTGACCTATAATTGTTAATGTCTGTGTCATTTTGGTCTTTTGTGGATAGTTGTCTCATTGGCAATCATACCACATCTTCTTTTTTATATTTGACAAATATTTAACTAACTTCATTTCAACAAGTTTAAATTACATGTTCTAAAAAAGAGCTAAGAATTGTTTGTATTGTAGTAAACTTAAGTCTTTGAAATTTTATTCAAATACGCTATTGAACATAACTAAGAGGCAATAAATACAATAATTTTGTATTTATAAATTAGTGCCTTCAATAAATAAAAGCCGTCATAGAACAGTCTCATTTCATACCGATATTCGAAATGACTCGTTTCATTGCTATTACAACAAATATGTCATAATAACATGACAGAGAGTTTTGTTTCGGAATATTCTAGATAAATATACAAAAAAACAAATTTTAGACAATGTACCCTCCTAAGCCTGGAAGTGGCTAGTCACATATAGTTAACGGCGTTTTTCTCACAATGACGTTCTACCTCCATAAGCCTGGATATGTCGTGGCTGGTCACATATATACAAATAATATAGTTAGAGGCTTCTTGACTGCTAGAACAAAATAATGAAAGATATAATAATTTTAACGAAACAATATTGTTTAAAAAGATATCACTAATATTTACTGATTAGTTCTGATGTAGGCTTTAGCAAGAAGACCGGACGATAGAAAAAACATCACATGCGAACTTAAATGTAAATTAAAAAAAAGACAAACAATCAAATTGAAGTATAAAAAAAAAAAAATACAATGGACTTTACGTAAAAAAAATAATTCAGTGTCTTAAATTGGCTTATGAGCACGATCACATTTTAGACATAGTGTTGTTAATAACTGTATAACATCAAATTTCTATTGTAAGTCTACATTATTAGATGAAGTGCTGAGAAATGAAGTTTTTTTTTATATTTTGCAAAAAAAAACAAAATACATATAAAAAAATAATATGCAGACTACTGAGAATTATATGTACTCAATGAACAATATTTAAAATATCAAAAAGTTAAGTTCATGTATAGTACAAGTAGATATTTTTATTTTTTAGAACCTACGTCTTGGCATAAATTATGTCGTTAAAATGAAACATGTAGCAATCTTCCAAAAATAACACAGGACTTGAAACAGCTTAGTTCCGAGAAAAGTAGGAGGAAGCTGTGTCACGTGATACTATTTTTTGAAAGGCACTGCGTATTCTATATAATTTATATAAGAAGGGCTATAACTGTGTCTTTCGAAATAATTCGATCTATTTATGATATCGTCTCCTCAATTTATGAATTCAAACTACGTAAATGAATTAATAATTATTACCGTTTGACCGAACAGAAACCGGTAAATTATTTCAGAAGGTAAGAGTTTCTATCTTTGTTCTTGTTTCCACAAATTTATTGAAGAAACTGAAAACGTTGTTGTTAAAAGTAATTAGTCAATAAGATATATAAATACAAACAAATATTTGTAGTCATCGGACTTTTGTTAAATATTTTTTTTTAGAAAATCATATATGTCCAAAGACAAAAAATACCTAATATACTAAATATCAAATGGTCATAAATGTTTTGTGAACAAAAGGGAATAATTTAATTTTGGATGTAACGCGTCTTCTGATTGGCTGACGTTATTTTGTTATGAGCCCATAGACATAATTTAGTCATGTGACCGTGACGTCATCAACGTTTTTTCATGGTTTTCTACGGTTTAAAATGGAATTTAGAATTAAATTATAAGAAATGACTGTAATATTTTTTCTGTCTATTCGAAATAACATAAAAAATGTGGTGCACACTGTTAAATAACCCGCTACGCGCGTTATTCAGTGTGCACCAAATATTTTATGTGATTTCTTCATAGACAGAAAAAATATTACAGTCATTCCTTAAAGAACACAGCGATAAATAAATCAGAATCATAAGTCAAAGAAATTAAACAAAAAAAAAAAACACATTTTTTTATTATAAAAAAACAAAATAATCATACAACACCGATACAAAATTCATTCAATTTTTACTGGGCACATTTTAAAGTAAACATTCAAAACAATGGTTAAAGCAGATAAATAATTGTAAGAAAATAAAAAAAAATGTATCTTGTACAAATGGTTGTCTTGGAGTTTTACAGTGTTAGTTAATATACTGAAAAACAGAAAAATCCTATTGAAAGTCTTTAAAAAGATGATGGGATGGAACCTAAAATTTAATTTATTTTGCAAAAAGCTCAAACGAATACAATTATGAATATAATGTGATAATGCTTTTTCTTATAAGTTCAACACCAAAACCATTGAATTGTATTGTGCTTTTGTTAGATTTTCTTTTACTTATGATTTCTTATATCGTTTTAATAATGAGACGGAAAAACGTTGGGGACAGCGGCAAAGATAGCTTCTGATTTATCAATCTTTATATAGGAAAAAATCTGAAACACATTTACCACCAGACTCAAGCTCGCAGCCACTTTTATCAGCCAATCAAGATAGCAGCCACTTTTTTTCCAGCAGCCAATTTTGATGAACAATTTCTGATTTCTGTCTATGAAGAAATCACATAAAAAATGTGGTGCACACTGTTAAATAACCCGCTACGCGCGTTATTCAGTGTGCACCAAATTTTTTATGTGATTTCTTCATAGACAGAAAAAATATTACAGTCATTTCTTAAAGAACACAGCGATAAATAAATCAGAATCATAAATCAAAGAAATTAAAAAAAAAAAAAAAACCACATTTTTTATTATAAAAAACAAATAATCATACAAAACCGATACAAAATTCATTCAATTTTTACTGGGCACATTTCAAAACGATTTCAAATTGTAAATTCTACATTTTTTTATTCGGAAAATTTTTTCCTCCGAAAAAAGTGGCTGCTATCTTGATTGGCTGATAAAAGTGGCTGCCAGCTTGAGACTAGTGTGAATAATAAAAACAAAATAATCACCGATACAAAATTTATTCAGTTTTTACTGGGAACATTTTAAAGTCAACATTCAAAACAATGGTTAAAGCAGATAAATAATTGTAAGAAAATAAAAAAAAATGTATCTTGTACAAATGGTTGTCTTGGAGTTTTACAGTGTTAGTTAATATACTGAAAAACAGAAAAATACTATTGAAAGTCTTTAAAAAGATGATGTGATGGGACCTAAAATTTAATTTATTTTGCAAAAAGCTCAAACGAATACAATTATGAATATAATATGATAATGCTATTTCTTATAAGTTCAACACCAAAACCATTGAATTGCATTGTGCTCTTGTTAGATTTTCTTTTACTTATGATTTCTTATATCGTTTTAATAATGAGACGGAAAACGTTGGGGACAGCGGCAAAGATAGCTTCTGATTTATCAATCTTTATATAGGAAAAAATCTGAAACACATTTACCACCAGACTCAAGCTGGCAGCCACTTTTATCAGCCAATCAAGATAGCAGCCACGTTTTTCTAGCAGCCAATTTTGATGATATGTCTAAAAACCAAAAAACTACATGAGAACCAAACGTTCCGAAAATCGATCAATCTTTACTTAGTTAAATGCAATTTATTGGCGGAAATCGACAATTTCACAGCTTGTACTGATTTTTAAACGGCATTTCATTCCGTTTTAAATATGTATGTGAAGCTTGAGGTCAGTTCGTTATTTGATATTCGATAATTGATATTCAATATCCAACCGGCGGCGAGCAGTCGGTTCAATTTTCAAATTTAGTTGAAAATCATTAAAAAGCATGAGGAAAAAGATATCGTTTTATGACCCTTTCAAGCTGCCGAATATAAACCCTTTTATAAGTTGCATATTTGTCTTTATGTAATAAAGATTTTTATCATTAAAACGCCACGAAAGATTCAACAAAAATGTAATTCAATATATATGAGATATGGTTTTGGTCGATGGATGTTCATGACGGACCTGTAGTACAAAGTATATCACTGGATTTCAGCTCTCTGTCTAAGTGTATTATTAAAGTACTTTGCTTTGAGCTCAGTTCATTGTTATGCAATACATTCTTTGTGAAATAAAGATTCGACAGACAACTCTCATGTACAAAGATTTGTCAAAGTAGTGTCACCTCCATGTACAATGTAAGTATATTAGGGAGATAAAAGCATTCTATGTTGATTTGAACCAAACATTTTATGGGGGCTCGCGGGTCTAAATCATTTTTTTTTTAATTAAATATAGGATTTCGCTATATTTTTCTATAAAAGAACTTTATCTTATACTTAATAGAAAAATGAAATTAAAAAATGGGGTCACCGTCCATTTACGCTCACAATCTGCTTTCGAAAGAAGCATACATTTTTGTAAAAGTACTTATTTTCTGTTGAACTGATAGGAGAAAAAGAGGTAATATCGAAATAAAAAAAGAACTAAATTACAGAAATCGCTAAAATTTTACAATTATTTAGTTTATGTACAGCTTATTCGAAAACAACAATGAAAAATATAGGTCACCGATAAGTTAAAAAAGATATTTATATTATAGAAGTTTTAATGCCAAAAATAATGGCATTTTTGCACCAAAGGGAGATAATTTGGAGCTTTTTCAATGATAATTACATTTTAAAAGTCACCGGGGCCAACACGAATTGATATTTTGGAATGATTTTTGTAAATAATGGCATTTTTGCACCAAAGGGAGATAATTTGGAGCTTTTTCAATGATAATTACATTTTAAAAGTCACCGGGGGCCAACACGAATTGATTTTTTGGAATGATTTTTGTACCATATGATAAAGTAACAACTACGAAAGGTAATTGATAAAATTTGTAATGAAAAATAAATGTTTGATTTTTTTCTGAAAATCTTATACCCGCGAGCCTCCTTATGTCCATTGACAAATTTTAAAAAAAAAGAACAAATTTACCTGACAATGCTACTCCCGCTACTAGCAATATGATGCTAGGTTGTTTTAATACATCATTACTGCCTACTGATGACTCTGTTCTGAGTGTAAATGGTCCTTCAATTATGTTAAAAAAACATTATAAGGCCTATCTAGCCTTATCAATTTCTAAAACTATATTTCATTGTACATGTTCAACATTTTTGTTCCACCGCAAAAGTTTTTGCGGTTGTATATTGGTATCATGTCGTCCTCTTCAGCATCGTCTGAAGACGGATGGTTTCCGGATAATAAATTTAGTATAAGTAAATAGAAATCAATAAAATTTAAACACAATGCTTATAACCACAAAAGGAAGCTTGGGATTGGTTTTTGTGGTTATGGTCCCTAAAGTTTGGGAATAAGATGTCCAAAGGTGCCCAAAACAAGCATTTATCTAGTGTCAGTACAAAAAATTGTGTATAAGTATTTCAATTGTTCTGAAGTTGTACCACAATGATTAATACCATAAGTAGAAGGTTGGGATATATTTTGTGGGTAATGGGGCAAATAGTCTAGGAATAAAGGGCCAAAAGGGGTCAAAAACAAGCATTTATCTAGTGTCAGTACAAAAAATTGTGTACAAGTATTTCAATTGTTCTGAAGTTGTACCACAATGACTAATACCATAAGTAGAAGGTTGGGATATATTTTGTGGGTAATGGGGCAAATAGTCTAGGAATAAAGGGCCAAAAAGGGGTCAAAAACAAGCATTTTTGTAGATTCAAGACAATAACTTGGAGTTATCTTTTTTGTCCAGAATGGTTGTTAAATTACCTAAAACGAATGCTTTATGCAATGTTCTTTGAAAATTGGAGTTATCTTTCTTTGTCAAGAATAGTAGTTGAATCAACTTAAATCAATGCTATATACAATATAAAACGCAATATTCTCTTTACTACCAACTGATAAATTAAAGCAGTCTTTAATAACCATTCAGTGATTACAAGCACTTTGATGATCATTCTAGGATTATGCCCTTTTGAAAATGGAAAAATGGAAAAAATTGAATGATTTTTTAGTTTCTGTTCTCTTATAAGTAACTTAAGTTTGTCTCAAGTAAATTTAATGAATTGTGTATATAATGCTTATTACCTCTAAACTCAGTTTAATTTCAATTTTTGGCTCTTGAGTTATGTCCCTTTATAACGTTATATGCTAGCGGGGGCATTATCTTTGTCCCTTTGGACACATTCCCCATTTATTTTTTTAGAAGTTACTATAAATTAATATTAATTTTAACCATGACTGTACGACATTTTATATTTTAATATTTTATGATGTATTTAAATTAGTAGTTATTGTTGCAAACTCCACTAGAAATTTGAATTGAGATCAATTTTGGAATAAGGGAAAGGAGGTCAGTTTTTCTTATTTCAGATTTCAGAAATTAAAAAGAAAATTTCTTCAAATATTTTTTTTTTTTAAAGGATTAATATTCAACCGCATAGTGAATTGCTACAAAGCAAAAAAAAATATTTTTAGTTCATAAGACCTCATTCATTCTGTGTCAAAAACCGAAGCTGTGTCAACTATTTAATCACAATTCAAATTCAGAGCTGTATCCAGCTTGAATGTTGTGTCCATACTAGCCCCAACCGTTCAGGGTTCGACCTCTGCGGTCGTATAAAGCTGCGCCCTGTGGAGCATCTTGTTCATTCATTTGTTTATTTCTTAATTTGTGTGAATTAACATTGTTACAGTAAATTTTAATTACTACACTTTCATACCACAACAAATATTGAATTGGTACATGTATCACTTATATTTGTATCCATATAACAAAAACAAAAAAATGATTAGGAATAATTTTGCAATACCTTTTGAATACTATAACTTTTTAGATATTTAGACATATTAAGACTAATTAAGGTGGTACCTAACACTACAGGGAGATAACTCTGTAAAATATGCAGAACGTTTTAATGACGTTATGTTCTTAAGGGAATATTAAGCTTCTCAATGATCAAAATAAGTGTTTGTCAAATGCTATATAACCAGTGTAATTTTTCTGATTAAACGGTTGGTTCAATTTTTTTTATTTTTTTATATTTTTGTTAAAGGGTCAAAGTAAATAATTTGTCAAAATTTTAAGAAAATTAAACGAACCAAATTAATTTCAGTTCAGGTGTTAGGTACCACCTTAAGTAGATGTAGATATACGCTTGACATGCTTGAAATTCTATCAGATTTCTTTGGAGCAGTTATGAGTCTTTGAAGCATGCTCACAAATGTTCTTTTGGTGAAATCATTTTCATATTGGTCAGAATTTGTCTTTGCTTCGACCGGCTTTGGAGGAGATATAATCAAAGATTTGATATAAATCAGCACAGAAGTTTACTTCCTAGCTCATCTAGCCCCAAGCATCATGTCAGGCATTGTCATTACTAAAGACCCATACATGTATTCTAATCTGAGGAACAATTCGACATTTTAACAAAATATTTTACTAATGATACTGACAATCCACCACAAATACATACAAACAAGATGTGGTATGATTCCCAATGAGACAATTCTCCACAAGAGACCAAATCGACACAAAAATTAACAACTACAGGTCATAAACAATGAGCAAAGCCAATACCGCATAATCAGCTATAAAAGGCCCCGAAATGACAATGTAAATCAATTCAAACGAGAAAACTAATGACCTTATTTATGTTCAAAAAAATAAAGAAAAAACTAATATGCAACACATAAACAAACGACAACCACTGAATTACAGGCTCCTTGTATCATGTTCTAAAATCTAGATATCATCTCCCATTTAGAAAAAAAAACACGTGAAAAAAATTAACCTATTATGTGTTGCTCTGCTAGCTACAAAATGTATCCAAATATCAAAGATGTAGATCATATTCTATCATAATCATTTGGTAACTAATTCAATTACTGTCTCCTCCATTCCCGTCTTGAACATAAAAAAAAATTAAATAAATAATACTCCTAATGCTCAGATTTGTTGTCATCGTGCAACACAGTTAATAACACCATAAAGGAAAAACATACAACTCCTTTTGTCTTTAGACACTGTCAAACATCCAAACATACTATCCACACTCATCTGTGGCCACACTAGTTCAATATATAATATATAAAACAAAAACGATCACTCCAAACACATTTAAAAATATAAAAAGAAAAATATTTATGGAAAGCCAGAAAAAGAAAAACATAATCGATAGTGAAAACCTACCGAAGACTGCTTAAATGACGGTGTGACTGGTCACCCCTGGCGACTTTGAACCTCTGTGGTGTCCAGACGGGCCCGGATGCCAGAAAAATATTTAAGTGGGGAATAGCCTGGGTCATACCTTTGAAATGAGCTAGATCCAGTTCGGAACTTTGCCGTAGGAATATGCCGAAAAGTACCGAATGTGTGGTTGGTATGGAAAATACGTAAATGGGCGACTTTAAACCACTGTGGTGGCCAGACAGGCCCGGATCCAAGATAAATACTTAATTGGGGAATAGCCTGGGTCATACCTTTGAAATGAGCTAGATCCAGTTCGGAACTTTGCCGTAGGAATATGCCGAAAAGTACCGAGTGTGTGGTTGGTATGGAAAATACGTAAATGGGCGACTTTAAACCTCTGTGGTGTCCAGACGGGCCCGGATCCCAGAAAAATATTTAATTGGGGAATAGCCTGGGTCAATACCTTTGAAATGAGCTAAGTCCAGTTCGTAACTTTGCCGTAGGGATATGCAGAAAAGTACCTAGTGTGTGTGGTTGGTATGGAAAATACGTAAATACGTGAATTGTATTGTGCTCTAGTAGTCAAGGATAGCTTCTGATTTATCAATCTTTATATAGGAAAAAATCTGAAACAAATTTACCAGATATATGATATACTTTAAGATACTTAAATAAAATATTTAATTTCGATCCGACGAAGACAATCTTTCTACTAGAAGAAATAAGTATTTCAACTTGGTCAATTTGTTAAGTTATTAGACGATTTAGAAATAGTAAAAATTTACATTAAAATTGAGAATGAAAATGGGGAATGTGTCTAAGAGACTACAACCCTCTCAATAAACAGTATATGACAGAATGTTAAGAATATTTTGAAGTTCATTAAATATACAATTGTATTCAAAGTAAATTCAATGCAACTGTGCTTAAACTCCTTAAACATTTAAAAGTAATGTTTAAGGTATAATGTGGAACATTTTTTGTTGTTCAATTTTTGTCAGAATATACTTACGAATTATGCCTGCAATATCCCATAATCCACATTTTGTGAAAATTCAATCGCCACATTTTTCAGAGGTAAATAGACAAAAAACAAACAAAAACAAAAACAACAACTTCAACGAAAAATTGAAAGACAGTTTGAATGTTTAAAGTTGTGTAAATAACTTTACAAAAATAATTTTCACACAAATAGCCAGTACACGGCTAACGATGACGGACATATAGTGGACTGAGTAGTCAATATAAATTTTCAATGACGAATTGGCTTGATTGTCTTAGTGTTTCTCTATGAGAATGCTAAAATATTTTTTTTCCGATCAAATGAAAATTCAATTATAGAAAAGAAAAAAAATCTTGCTGCATAAGCAGTTTATGAGAAAAGTAAAATTATTTTTTCCTTCAACCCCATGAAGAGATTACATAAGCTGTATTTGGCAAAACCCTTTTTGAAATTTAGAACCTCAATGTTTTCAACTTTGTATTTTATTTGACCTTTCAAACTTTTTCAAGTATCACATAGAGATTATTGTAGTCTGGCGTACAAAACTTTCATCCTGGTATCTATGATGAGTTTATTTAGTTCAACGATTATTTAAGTTTATGTGGCACTAGGCCGACCTTCTTTCATCATATATCGTCCACAAAATGAGAGTACTAGTCACGAATCGGAACGTATAAGAGGTTACAATAGTGTTTGAGTGTCTATTCATTTTCGATCATAAGGTGACTTCTGAATTCATTTTCTATGCTGTTGGTGCCTATCTCTTCATCGTTAACCTCACATCTATTGATCATTCGACCCCTTGATCAAATTCACGGTGCTTATTCTGGTTAAATTGCTATGGTAGTATCAGTCGTTGTGTAATACAGTGCTGATTAGCAGCGGTTCCCAGTAACTGCAATTTTCAAAAAATTCGGCAAATTAATGTATTGATTATTATTAAATTTTCTTAAAATTAATAAAAAGGAAATTCTTAACCAAAACATTTATTTCTATCGCAAGAACAGATATATATCATGAATAAATTGGCATAATAGGTTTGTCAATAAAACTGCAACTCATCGAAAATTACACCAACAGGAAAATTTAGAAGGCATCATCAGACCATCATTGTTTAACTTATATTATAGCTAGGTTTTATTTAAGTTCGGATCTTAACCTTGCGACTAAGTGAAAGAAAACATTGACGAGAAATAAGCCGTACTTAATTACCGAGACACTACTGTAATATCGGACATATATAATATAGGTCTTTCATTATTGCTTCTAACTGACCTATATTCTTACACTGGCATAGCTACCGACTTTCTTCCACCATTGTCGTATGATTTATCACTGGACTAAATAATTCCTGATTCTGGACTTTCCAAATCCATCTAGTGAGATTAGACATGAGCTTCCGCATTTGACTCTTTATTATCGAATATTAGTATACCTGTAGACATACTAACTTTGTTACTTTTCGTCTGTATGTTAGTTGTTTGTTGTTGTTTTTTGCTTCTTGAGTCAAGTCATTTTCAACTACTTTTTATTGTTTGTTCTCAAATTATGCTATTACACAAGTATCCTATGGCTGGGTAGGTTTGAGCGCCCATAAACATGTTTAACCCGGCCATATTCTGTTTTTGTTTGGGATGACTGTAATTCAGAGATTTTCGTTGGTAAATGTCTCTGATTATTGTTTTTTTATCGGGTATTAGTATCTTTAAAAAAACAAGTGTTTTTCTGACTTTGCAAGTCTAAAGGTTTTTCCCACACTTAAGTTATAACTATTTCTTAAAGCGGCGGGCTCTGAATTCATAGTGTAAATAAATATTAACATTTATAATCTATTCTGTTTCGTTCATATTATGTTCTTCCCCCAACAGTCGGATATTTTGTGAAGAAATCACCAATTAACGATGTCATTGTAAGACGCCCAAGTTTGATTTTTTTCAGTCAAAAATAAATCCATATAACTTTTAAGAACTATTATTTTTCATAAAAATTATTAACTACAAGTTTGTACAACTAAATTGGTTTTTGATTGAAAACTTAGTCCAGTGGCAAATATTTCGACCTAATAAATCATATAGATTTGATAAGGGTGAAGGTCAGACGTCGTTAATGTTTGTTCTACAGTGTACGCGTTCATGTATTTTTGTCGTTTCGTCCCTTAAACTAAATACATGTATAATTGGATATAGGAAGATGTGGTGTGAGTGCCAATGAGACAACTCTCCATCCAAATAACAATTTAAAAGAAGTAAACCATTATAGGTCAATGTACGGTCTTCAACACGGAGCCTTGGCTCACACCGAACAACAAGCTATAAAGGGCCCCAAAATTGCTAGTTTTATTTAAAACCATTCAAACGGGAAAACCAACGGTCTAATCTATATAAATTAAAAAAAAAAAAAAAAAACGAGAAACGAGCAACACGTATAAATTACATAAACAAACGACAACTACTGTACATCAGATTCCTGACTTAGGACAGGTGCAAACATTTGCAGCGGGAATAAACATTTTTATGGATCCAAACCTTCTCTCTTTTTCTGAAACAATAGCATAACATCACAACATAGAAAAAAAAACACAATAAAATATCAATTGGCAGGCTTAACTCAATCAAAAAACGTACATTATTAAAACTTGATCATGATCATTCTTATAATAAATATTTTTCTTATATTTCAACCTTTTCAGATTATATGAAGAATGTATGCATATTCTTAGAAGAGGGCGATTTTAGTTACTAAATCTGTAAGTGAAGTTGTGATTTTCAGTATTCTTATATTCAACAGTATATGAATACGACAAAACCATAATAAAAAATATCGTGTCTCTGATTTTCTTACGAATAAGGTTTGTATGAAAAAAGTAAAAGTATAAAAATATTGAACTCCAATGAAAAAATCCCTAATCAAAAGGCAAAATCAAAAGCTCAAACACATCAAACGAATTGATTATATATTCCTGACTTGGTACAGGGATTTTCTTGTGCAGAAAAGGGTAGATTGAACTTGATTTTATAGCTAGCTAAACCTCTCATTTGTATGACAGTCACATGAAATTCCTCTAACTATTTTGTTCTTTGAAAATTTCTGAGATCTCAATCGGTAAATCAATATAAAGACTCTCAAATTAAAACAAAAATGATAAACAACTTAAAAATGATTTTCGGAACAGATATATACTTAACTCTATATTGAAACATGGTGATGTCAAAATTCGGAACAGTTAGGGGAAAAAAAACACCCAAAACAAGCATTTTAAAATTAGTCTTATGTGGATGAACATAAACAAAAATGGTTGTTTTTATTTTGTGTGTCTTGATTTAGTTAATCCATTTTTTTTTTTACCTTTCAGTTCATGATGACAACTTCGAGCGTAATAGAGCCAATTCCTTGTGTTTGTATTGGGGAAGGAAATCTCCTGCTCTGTTGTCTGCAAAACCTGACAACTAAGATTCAACGTTATCACCGTATTTACAAATACTCCAGCCGTTCGAAAATACTGTGAAGATGCAAACATTTGTCACTGGGAGAGAGGAGCTAACATGGACGAAGTTTTAAAGGACGCAGAATTTGATTATTTATTCAGTATTTCAAATCCACGTATAATACAAGAAAATGTTCTCAGGCTACCACGTGTGATGTCAATCAATTATCACGATTCCCCACTTCCGGCGTATGCTGGTGTCCACTCTACAAGCTGGGCTATTATGAACGGTGAATTGAAACATGGAATCAGTTGGCACGTGATTGAAATAGGAATAGATACGGGCGATATTCTTCAGTTTAAGGAGGTTACTGTTGCTGACAACGATTCAGCTTTGACTCTTAACCTTAAATGTCAAGAAGCTGCAAAACAGGCATTTTCAAATCTGCTCTCAGATATAAGAAATGACACCGTCGAACGACAGATACAACCACAAGTAGGGAGATCATATTTTGGTCTTTATGCTATTCCTCCAAACGCTGGAGTGCTATCATTTGACTCTAAGTCACAAGAAATATACAATATAGCGAGATCACTTGAATTTGGTAACCATAACAACGCGCTTGCTAGTCCAAAAATTGTTACAGCATCAGGGGAATTTCTTTTAGTAACGAACGTTGAACCAGCTCGTGGAGACATCTATAAATCTGGAGATCCTGGTTGTATTTTAGATATTGTTGACGATACTCTAATCGTTAGCACATCTGATAAACCCCTTTTTGTTTCATTTGCATATTTAGATGGTACACATCCACTTCAAAACACTTACAAAGACCATAGTCTATATACAGGAGCAAAATTGACAACTGTCAATTTAAATACTGATGCACTGGTAGACATAAAGAAGAAAGAACAGTTTTGGAAGAATAAAATGGCTGCTTATGAACCTACAACTTTTTTCCGTCAACGTATGAATGTAGTTGCCGGAATCATAGATGTATCAACTGAAATCAACGTCAAAACAGCTGTTATGCAATTACCCAACATCCCACTACCAGTTGCTTTTGAGGATGTTAACAACTACCTCTCAGCTGCTTTTCTGGCATTTATGGCCCGTATATGTTGCCTCAAAACTATATGTGTAGGTATTTTAGCAGATAAGGATAAAATTTCAGATGCAGCTCTTCCTTTGTATTCCGACATCTGTCCTGGTTTATTCAAAATCAACATCCGTGATGAATTGTCCTCTATTTTGCACTCTTGTCAAGAATCACTACAGAAACACCAAACGTCACACTCGTTCTTGATGGACATGTTCTATCGATATCCAGAATTGAGAGGTCGGAAACAAGTCCCGCATCATAATATTGTACTTGGAAGTCTGATTAAGAAATCATCAGAGCGGGAATTTATAGAAAAAGTTCTGCATGACTGCAACATCCTGCTCTTATTTGAAAATTTTGGATCTGAGATGCATTTGCTGTATAATGAAAGACCTTCACAAGACTTTGAACACATTAAAGACGTCTTGAAGCATTTTCCTACATTTTTAAAATCTATGGTTGAAATTGGAAATGATGCCAAACTATCAGAAGTGTCCATGGTTTCAACAGAAGAGTTGCAAAAGCTTTATCCAATTTATACTCATCCGGAGATCATAGCAGAATCACTCTTTACAGCTTTTGAAAAACAATGCAGAGCTACACCAAATAACGTTGCTTTAACATCTACGCAATGCAGCATGACCTACAAACATTGTTACAACGAGGTAAAGAGGTTAGCTAAACTCATAAGTGACCGTGACCGTTCTCCTCAGTTCGGGAACAAAATTGTGGCATTGCACCTACCAAACTCTTTGTCTTACGTCATATCAGTTATGGCCGCCGTTCACGCAGACAAAGCGTTTCTACCATTGCCTTTAGACTACCCACCTGAACGATTGGGTTTTACCATGAAAGATGCAGATGTTAACATTCTTATTATGACAACCGAAACATATGAAAGATCCGACTTCACAAAAATCAAAAACATTAAAACTAAAGTTGGTATTGTTGGCGATGAAGACATAGTCATAGTAGAATTCAAACCAGAAGAAAAATCTGTTCAAAGAAACCAACGTGAACCTAAGAGAAAATCGTCGATTGCACCGTTGGATGATGATATTTGTTACATTATGTATACATCAGGATCAACTGGCCGACCAAAAGGTGTACAAGTTACAAAAACAGGAGTTCTCAATCTTTCAAGGGTCCAAATAGAACTGTGGAGTCTAAGTGAGAACGATATCATAGCCCAGTTTGCATCGATAGGATTCGATGCTACTATATCTGAAATATTTACAGCATTATTTTCTGGTGCAACTTTAGCAGTGCTACGAGAGAACGAACGGTTAGGACAAGAATTTGTCGTTTCAATGAACAAACTAAAAGTCAATACCATTACTTTGCCACCATCCGCTCTTAATGTTTATAAACCATCAGACCTCCCGAATTTGAAAAAAGTCATAACAGCTGGAGAGCCTTGTACTTTAAATACAGCAATCAAGTGGACGTCATCTGGTAGAGATATACAATTCTTCAATGCATATGGTCCAACTGAAACAACAGTTTGTGCAACAAACTACAAAGTCAACAAAGGACTTGGACATGAAGATGTCAATAGAGACATTCCAATAGGAAAGGGGGTTCCTGGTGCATGCGTATATTTATTTGACGAATTTCTACAACCTGTCCCACCTGATGTTGTTGGAGAAATATACGTTGGTGGTTTAGGCTTATCAAAAGGGTATATAGGACATGCAAGTCATCACAACACAGATAAATTTATCCGGAATCCGTTGTCAGATGATACTCTTCTGTACAAAACCGGAGATCATGCTTTTCAGGATCCTGACGGCACATTAACATATATAGGTCGCCTAGATGATATGGTGAAAATTCGAGGCCAGAGAGTAGACCTTAGTGAAATAGAACAGGTTCTTATTCAACATCCTAAAATAGATATTGCAGTTGTTGTAGTCCATAGATGTCAAAAACTCAAAGAAATGAGCATTGCAGCTTATGTTTCTCCAACGTTTGTTTACACGTCAGAACTAAAAGAGTATCTTACGAAAGTACTGCCAAAATATATGATTCCAACGTATATTAAAAAATTAGAGGTAATAGATTATCCAATGACGCTAAACGGAAAAATTGACCGAAAGCTCTTAGAAAAGGACGAGTCCGTGCATGAACAGCAACAGTATGTTGGATCAAGTCACTTAAATGAAACGCAGCTTGCTATTTCTAAGCTTTGGTGCAACCTTCTTAAATTTGAAGAGTCATTTGCTTACACTCTTCATCGACAAAGTTCGTTCACAGAACTCGGTGGCAACTCTCTACAACTGGTTCTTCTGCAAAGGATACTAGAAGAAAAACTCAGCGTAAAATTATCGTTCACCGATCTAGGTACTGCCGATACAGTTGAGGAGTTTGCAGAAGTTATAAAACGCAAGAAAGATGTTCTGAGAAAATCGCCAGAGTGTCCCACTAAAGATAAACACGACCTGAGAGATTTGATTTTAAAAGATTCCCAGATAGCTTTTGATGATCGAACACGTGTTGGTAAAAAAGGAGCCGTTCAATTTCAGTATTTTTCTCCGTGTACAGCTAAATGTAATTTCAAATATCCAAAACACATACTCATATCTGGTGTTACAGGTTTTCTCGGGGCTTACTTATTGTCACAACTTCTGGAGCAGACAAATGCACATATATGCTGCATGGTTAGAGAAACGACAGAAGCTCGCGGTCTTGGAAGGATCATAGAAAATCTGCGGCGGTATAATTTATGGAAATTCAGTTACTCTACAAGAGTGACAGTAGTTATATCTGATCTTTCCCAGGAGAAGCTTGGAATTGCACCTGATGTATACAACGCACTTTGCAATACTATTGACGTAGTGTTCATGAATGCTGCAATGATGAATTTCAATACTAATTACGAAGATCACAGAATTGCAAATGTCGAGAGCACCAAAGAATTTGTTAAATTTGCCATGACCGGAGCTCAAAAATATATATTTCAGACTTCTTCATTGAGCATATTTCTGTTCCCACCAGAACCCAAAACTGTAGAACCTCAACATCGTATGTGCTACGAGTGTGAATTTTTCGACGATCCTTGTGCTGTTGAAGGTGGCTATGGTCAAAGTAAATGGGCTAGCGAAAAAATCGTTATGGAAGCAATAGATCATCTACCTGGAGGAGCAATATTTAGACCGGCAAGAATATCTGGATGTTCAGTTACTGGATCAGGACCCAAGAACGATCTATTTGCGTCTACTTTGATTGGCATGAGAAAGTTTGGTTATTATCCCGACATGGATTTTCCATTTGACCTTACACCGGTCGACTTTTGTGCGAAAGCAATGGTAGAAATTGCCGTCCGAATCTGTAACGAAAGTAATGGATTTCCTAAAGCCTACCATTTGTTTAACTCCAAAACATTCCCTTTCCGTGACATTTTTAAAGGCATGGACTTAAAACCGTTGCCTCTAAATGATTGGAGAGAGAAGCTGAATACAGCTTCAGAAGAATACAAAGAACTAATACCGCTCACGCCATTTTTCATGTCCCAGTTTTGGGACAGAGCAGCTTATTGGCCGATCTTTGATACATCGAACACCGACAAAATGATTTCGAAAGAAACAAAGGACTTGATGCTACATAGTACTGAACTGTTGGAAGTTTATAAACGCTTTTTTGGAATATCGTAAGCTTATCCTAACAGAATAACAGAAACTCTTTTAAGCACTACTTCTGATAAAAAAAAAATACATTTGTGTTCATGACATGACTTGTCTGTATATTTATTGTTTTATTTAATATTATGCATTAATCTCTGACATTGAGACTTAATATTAAGTGTCAATCCATTTTGTATATATAGTCTATTTAAATTCAATTAAACCATTATAGATATTGTCTATTAAGTAGATTTTCATTTTGAATTATAATATAACTGTTGAATTAATTTGCTCGTTATATCATATATATATATATATATAATGATAAAATTCCCTTAAGGTCTATGTACATATAAGATTTTAAAATGTTCTATCCTGCAGTAGAAATAACCATCAGCACTCTTGAAAAAATAATCTTTTTTTTTTTTTTAAAAATACCAGTACCAAAACATATAAAATTGAAAATGGAAATGGGGAATATGTCAAAGAGACAACAACCCGACCAAAAAAGCAGATAACAGCCGAAGTCCGTCAACAAGTCTTCAACGCAACGAGGAGGGCCTTAGCTGGCTCCTATCTGAAAATGTGTACTAGTTCACTGCAAATGGACGTCATACTTGACTCCGAAACTAAAAAAATTCGTAAGGGTTCCACGGAACCCAGTGTCTCGCCTACTTTTGCTGTTAATCGCAGACTCAACAAAAATGAGGAAAGACATCAATAAAAATTTCCCTCTCGATACTGTCTTTTGATTGAAAGAAGCTTCCAAGTTTGGTAAAAAATCCAGGATAGTTTATGAATCTAATAAATGTTTTATAAACTTTAACTGCAGACTCTATGTAATGTTAACTGGAAGAAAAACTAAGTCCATTTATAAGTAAAATACGGAAAAAGTGAATTCTTTTTTTACAAAATTTACTTCTGAATAATATCTTATGATCAGAAACATGTTTTTGTCTAAGTTTGGTAGAAATCCAGGATAGTTTAAGAACATTATAAAAATTTAAAAAATTTAAACCACAGAGTGAATGTTTTGTTTCTGGCAAAAAAACTAAGTCCATTTATAAGTAAAATACGGAAAAGTGGAAATTCATTTTTACAAAATTTTATTCTTGACACTATCTTATGATCATAAACAAGCTTCTGTCCAAGTTTAGTACAAATCAAGGATAGTTTATGAAAGTTATTAAAAATTTAAAAACTTTAACCACAGAGTGAATGTAGTGTTTCCTCGCAGAAAAACTAAGTCCATTTATCAGTAAAATACGGAAAAGTGGAAATTTATTTTTACAAAATTTTCTTCTTGATACTATCTTATGATCATAAACAAGCTTCTGTCCAAGTTTGGTACAAATCAAGGATAGTTTATGAAAGTTATTAAAATTTTAAAAACTTTAACCACAGAGTGAATGTAATGTTTCCTCGCAGAAAAACTAAGTCCATTTATAGTAAAATAAGGAAAAAATGAAATTTTATTTTTACAAAACTTACTTCTGGATATTTTCGTATGATGATAAACAAGCTTCTGTCTAAGTTTGGTAGAAATTCAGTATAGTTTAAGAAAGTTATTAAGATTTCAAAAACTTTAACCACAGAGTGAATATTTGTGGACGCCGCCGACGACGCCGACGACGCCGACGACGCCGACGACGGAATGTAGGATCGCTTAGTCTAGCTTTTTCGACTAAAGTCGAAGGCTCGACAATTAAAAAACCCAACATACAATATTAACAAAGGCCAGAGACCCCTGATTTGGGACAGGCTAAAACTAGTGCAACAGGGTTAAACATGTTTCTGAAATCTCTCCCCTCCCCTGTACCTCTAGCTATTGCAGAATAAATGAAAACGCAGCAATATGCACAGTAAAATTCTACTAAATGAAGTCCGAATTGGATGCCTAAAAAATGTTATCATTAAAATATAAAAAAAATGCACGGCTTATCATCAAGACGCTGACAGAAATTTTATTGGGAAAAAATCATAAGCTGACATTTTTTATACTACCACGACAAAAAATCTACAATCGTTTTGCCTGCGTTTTTCTAATTTACATATAGACGTGTATGATGCTACTTGCCCAAAATGTAAAAAAGTACATTAAAATTTTCTGTCAACGCTTGCAGTAGTGTGTTCGTCTTGATCAGAATAAATCCAATTTTGGTTGAGATGTTCCATACAAATACACTAATCATTGATTTTTGTACGCAAGACGCGCGTTTCGACTACAAACGATTTATCAGTGACGATCTAATGGAAAGGTATCTAAGGTCAAATTAAAGATCCAAGTTTTTCTAAGCGTGGATTGTTTAGGGCCGTTTCGTCAACGAAAAACAGCGGCCTATGTCTTTCTAATATTTGGTAAAAGCTTCTCGTTCAAACCAATAAAGCCAAACATAGAAAACTAGGTTCGTCTGAAGGTTCTAGACCAGTATTGTGATGTTTGTGTCAATTGAAAATTAAAAAATGTGACCAGCAGATGTAATGATATGAAAACAAACATTACAAAATCAAAAAGGATCTGACAAGGTATTACCAAGTGATGTTCTCATAACCAACAGCTAGATACGTACTTCCCCAGGCTATACATTAAACAAAAGTAATATACCGGTGTTTAAAAGTCATATTGTTTGAGAAAAAACAAATCCGGGTTACAAACCAAAACCGAGTGAAACACATCAACAATGAGGCAAAACAAAAGAACAACAGGAAAATCGAAGTGCAACAAAAACAGAAACTGGCATGTCAAACCTCCTGCTTTATAAAATTGTTAAAAATAAACGAGTGTTACTACTTTGATGACGATAAAAATTTTATGATGGGAAAAGTATGTCAAATGCACTTGATTAAATAGCTATAAGAATATACACTTTTCTTCTTGTCGCATGTATATAAAGCATGATATAAAAAGTATAATCACAAAAATAATGAACTTCAAGGAAAATTCAAAAAGGAAAGTCCCTAATCAAATGGCAAAACCAAAAGTTCAAACACATCAAACGAATCGATAGTAACTGTCATATGCCTAACTCGGTACACGCATTTTCTCTGTGTAAAAAAATGGTGGATTAAATCTGGTTTTAAAGCTAGCTAAACCTCTCACTTTTATGACAGTTGTATCAAATTTCATTATATTGACAACGATGTGTGATCAAAACAAATAGACATAATAAGTAAAAATGTGAAAAGTAGGGTTTTTTTTGTAGAAAATAAATGTGGTGTAGAAGTTAATACTAGGTGTTGATACTTTGGTCTTCATAAAAAGTCGTTATTACCAAAAGAGTTCATAAATCCCGTATTTAAATATCTTAATCTGACGATCCAATAAACTATTGCATTCCAAGATAACTTCACAGAGCTGTTCATGTTAATGTCTGTAAGAAGCCTAGTTACCTTAAATTATTGGAAATGGCTGCCATCAGAGGACAAGATTTATATTAAGGCACTTTTGGAAATAACAGTCTGATTTCTTTTTAAGAACATATTAATGTTCGAAAAATACGGGCAAGGCAACAGGGCTTTTCGTAAAAAAACAAACAGATAAGCCTTAATTTGTAACGCCAATCTCATTGACTAGATCTCATTTATCGAAGAATCCAATCTATTTTGTTTTTCTTTGTCGAAACAGTTATTTGTTTTTATAGTGAGTAAGATTACATTACAATGTTGGCGGCTTTGCCCCAATTTTTTTTATTTTTTTTAATTTAGTATGTCTTTTTTGCTAGCATATAGTTGTCAATATAATATCATTCAATGCGACTGTTATACAAGTGAGGGGTTAAGCTATAAATGTAGCTATAAACCAGGTTTGATCCGCCATTTTCTATATAAGGAAATATCTGTTCCAAGTCAGGCATATGACAGTTGTTTTCTATTGTATTTTTTGTTTTTGAATTTCCATTGAAGTTCAATATTTTTTGTTATTTAACTTATAATGCAATAATGAAAGTGTTAATGTAACCCCATTCAAACCATGGGGTTCAATCTCATAGACAGTGCCAATTTCATTGTATTCAAAAGTGTTCAATGTAATGGTTGTCTCCTCATAAGTTTTTTTTTTTTGGCAATACTCAAAACTCCTGTTCAAGTAAAAGTTATCTTATCATCTTTTAAGTTGCTCGAAATTCAAAAACTGGTTAGATATAACAGCAATAAAAATAAGAATGTAGTAATATCAGATAAATAAGTTCATCAAAAGACAACTGTAATATTTTAAATACTTAGTCAAAGGTACATCCATAAAAAAAACTTGTAATATAAAAGTAAAATCACAAAAATACTGAACTCCAAGGGAAATTCTAAACGGAAAGTCTCTAATCAAATGGCAAAATCAAAACACCAAACACATCAAACGAATTGACAAAAACTATCATATTACTGACTTGGTACAGGCATTTTCTTATGTAGAAAATAGTGAATTTGAACCTGGTTTTAAAGATACCTATGTGTTTGACAGGTGATTACCTCAATAATTTCGGTATAAACATGTGGTGCATACGCCAATCTGCCAGTAATCAACAACACAAAAAAGCATCAAGTGATCAATAATAAAAGCGCTTTATAATTTTGGTGGGCTGAAGTGCTTTATTGAACTAATCTTTATATGGAACGTTCAGTCTAAAAAATAAATGAATGCCAAGGATCTTTACATACAACACACGAGAAACAATATGAACAAAGGAGTATAAATTAATACCTAAATCCACCATAGGTCAATTTGGACCGAAAACCCTTAAGAAAGCAACATGAGAAGGAGTCTATTCAAATTCAACATGTCAATTCTCGTCTATTGTCTAGAAAAGTATCGAATAAACTTAACACACTATCATAAAGATCCCCCATTGAAACCAAATTGTTCAAAACGGCAATACCAGGTGTTTCTTCGTCTGTTAATAAATACCTTTTTAGGATTCACAACAACATTCACCCTTTAATGTGTCTGAGTAAGTGTCCCTTTATGTGTATTATTTCATGTGTACTTACATTTCATTTTTTTAAAGACTTTCTTCATTTTATCTTTACTAGAACACACCCGCGAAATCGCGGGCATATACAGCTTGTGAACTGTTGTAGGATGATTTTTTGTCAAAGATATTATGCATGGAGAATTTCATAAAAGGTATCAAAAGCACTCTCCCTTTTTCTAAAATCCGATATTTGTTTCCTTTCTGTTAAATTCAGTTATTTTCGTGTTTCTGGCCTCAGACCACAATTATTCTTCTCCTTTGCTACAATGCTTCTTTTGGTAAAAGTCAAATCAAATTAAAAAGATGCACCGTTCTAAACATGAAATAAATGTAACTGCTTATTTATAGACCATTATTAGTCTAATAAAATATGCTTCTAGGACAATCGATCAGTGCCTTTTCTTTTGAGAGCCTTATTAACATACCAATGGTAGGATATGAATCATGTATAAATGACTAAGACCAACTTAGGCTAATTTGACGGATGGTCGGAGGGGTCCTTATCCCGAAATCCCGGGCTTAACATCATGAAATTCCGAGATGCAGAATTTAAAGAAATTCATATCCCGAAATCCCCGAAATCGAAAAATATATTCCCGGATTCCGTAAGGATCAATATCTAATCCCGAGCTTAAAAACACCCCGAAAAAGGTCCCGCCTCCCTCTCTACCTTACTTTCATTTTTGCCAAATCACTATTTTCCCTTTCAACCATAAATTTGTATGCCACATTTATGGGCATTATGTTTTCTAGTCTGTGCATCCGTGCGTTCGTTCGTTCGTTCGGCCGTCCGTCCGTCCGTCCGTCTGTCCCGCTTCAGGTTAAAGTTTTTGATCGAGGTAGTTTTAGATGAAGTTGAGCATGTTTTACTTATTAATATATATGCAAGTGGGATGACCCCTTAAATAGTAAACATTTCAAAGAAAACAGTAGACAGAATCAGGGACTTTCTATACTATAAATTCCTAAATAGTTAGGATAATAATGTTATATTGCCATTGGCTTACAACTAGCTGTCAGTAACTGCGAGTACTCTAAGATCTGTACTTGTGTTTTTCGTTGTTGTTGAGATGTACAAGTACACTGCCACGCCAATCGTCTTTGTTTTTATTACATGTATTTCTATTTGTGTCCATCTAATGAGTTAAACATTTTCCAACTTATTTTTCACTCACCTTGGTAACTTACCAAGTGAGATATTTCTCATCACTCATCCGTCGTCGTCCGTTAACTTTTAGAAAAACTTCTCCTCTGAAACTACCATGTGAGACAACTTTTACCAAACTTGACCATAATCATCATTAGAGTATCTAGTTTTTAAAAAATGTGTATCTGGCCTGAATTTTTCAGACGAATGAGACTAACCTATCCCGTTGTTAGGTAGCTGTCCCTGTCGAAACTGGTTATTTTTTAGGAAATTTTGCAGTTTTTGGTTTTTATCTTAAATATTATCAAAAATAGAGGTAAAATGATTACAGCAAGTACGATTTAGTACTAGTATATTAACTACAGACTTTTTCCTTGGCCGTACCGGTAGTTCTCTAGCCTCTGTCTTTCAGTCATCTGCCACATGGTTATGCTCGTTCTGTGTTTTGATAATAGTCAGACTATCATAATCCTTGATGACTCTGGCTTTAAACGATTTTATTTTACATAAGTAAGATATGTTATGTTTCAGGACATTGACCTCTCGATTTGTATGGCTCGTTTTAGTGTGCAATATATCCATCATGTTACAACGAAGTTCCAGAACAATATGAATCAAAATCAAATAATTACATTAGATGTATGTTTCATTATAAAACGTTATTCTTATTGTCTAACTGCACATCACGTGTTATTCCTTAAGCAGTCAGGGCCGTAACTACATTGAGGCAAATGAGGCAAATGCCTCATCTTTTAAATTTCAAAAAAAAAACTAAAACAAAAGATTGTCTTTATATGATTGTCTTCATATCAAATTGTTTTCACTGAAAATGTCTTGCAAGAAACAAGTTCTCTTCACTCTCTGGTGTCGCCCCTGCATATTTTTCGTAATCCATGTTTCTATTTTACTTTTGGTTTTCAGAGTTGATGGTCTATTGTTTGTACTTTTGTGTCCCGGGTTTGTGTTTCGTTCATTTATTATCCTACTTAATGACTAGTCTGAGTGTTGATTTTCATTTGTAAACCTGTCACACTGTGTAGTGTTGCATGTACACCGATGTCCAGGCATTATGCGAGAAAATATTTTAAGAATATACGATGCTACTGGATACAGAAAAAAGTTGTCGTTTCTGCATGGAGAATTGAACTTGATATCAAAGAATACGAAACTGCCTTTCTTGTATATAAAACCATACCCAATTTTTCTTAGTATGGATTGCAAAATTATGTATTTTCTGTAGGTGAGATATGCACAGAAGTGATAGATGTGTATTATAAATATAGAAAATTGAATATCTTAATCAACAACAAAATTAAAAAAAAAAAATAACTGTATCATATATCCGAGCGCCTGTGGATAAAACTAGATAGCTGACATGGTTTAAATTAAAGTAAGACCACCAATTTTCCGGTATCAAATCATTGTTGAAAAAAAACATCAATGTATTGCCATATGACCTTTTACATTCAAGGGTTAAATTTGCATTAAGTCGTGTTCAGACCATTTAACAGAAAATAAAGGAATATGAAGTACACGTGCACGGGAGCTAATCGCACACAATGTCAATGTATAGAAAACAAGAATGTGTCCATAGTACACGGATGCCCCATTCGCACTATCATTTTACATGTTCACTGGACCGTGAAATTGGGGTCAATACTTTAATTTGGCATTAAAATTAGAAAGATCATATCATAGTTAACATGTGTACTAAGTTTCAAGTTGATTGGACTTCAACTTCATCAAAAACTACCTTGACCAAAAACTTTAACCTGAGCTTCACACTATCTTCTTCTTTGTTCAGTGGACCATGAAATTGGGGTCAATACTTTAATTTGACATTAAACTTAGAAAGATCATATCATAGGGAACATGTGTACTAAGTTTCAAATTGATTGGATTTCAATTTCATAAAAAACTACCTCGACCAAAAACTTTAACCTGAAGCGGGACGAACGAACGGACGAACGAACGAACGGACGAACGGAGGCACAGACCAGAAAACATAATGCCCCTCTACTATCGTAGGTGGGGCATAAAAATACAAATGATCAATGGTCAAAGTTTTTATTCCTGTTCTCCATCTTGATAGTTGCTGGAGGGTCTTCAATAATGGAAGAATCATAAATACCGTAAAACAAGGGTCAATATGGTCCCTAGTGTCGACTTGATCAGTACCAGTATTAAATGTATATTACTGCACTAATGACTGTCACTATATTTAAATCTAGTCATAAAAAATCTCAAGTCAGCACAATACAAGACAAGAACAGACAGACAGATCCGGTATTAATGATTATGAGAATAACGATTTTTGCTTTATCCTACATATCGGTCTTTTAATGTTCAGGGCCGTAACTACATGGAGGCAAATGAGGCAAATGCCTCATGTTGGAAATTTGAAAAAAAATAAAAAAAGTGAAACAAAAGCTTGTCTTCATATCAAATTGTTTTCACGGCGAGTGTCTTGCAAGAAGCAAGTTCTCTTCACTCTCTGATGTCGCCCCTGCATGTTTTTCGTGATCTATGTTTCTAATTTACTTTTAGTTTTCAGTGTTGATGGTCTATTGTTTGTAGTTATGTGTCTTATCTGTACCCGGGTTTGTCTTTTGTTCATTTATTGTCCTACTTTATGACTATAATCTAAGTGTTGATTTTCTTTTATAAATCTAGTAATTTTGTTTAAAACTTGAGTTTTCTTATACTGAAGGACCTTTTGTCTAATTGAAAAAACTACATTCAATTGTAAGAATGTTTGAAATTAGATCTACGATGACGGGTGAACGGTTGTGTGGTTTTTGGCAATGTTGCATGTCCACCGATGTCCAGACATTGTGCGAGAAAATATTTTAAGAAGATACGATGCTACTGGACACAGAAAAATTGGTCGTTTCTTCATGGATAATTGAATTTAATATTAAAGAATACAAAACTGGCTCTCTTTTTTGTAGATAAAACTAGATAGCTGACATGGGTTAAATTAAAGTGAGACCACCAATCTCGCGGTATCAAATCATTTGAAAAAAACAACAATGTATTGCCATATATGACCTTTTACATTTAAAGCGCTTGCAATTAAGTCGTGTTCAGACCCTTTAATACAAAATAAAGGAATATGGAGTAAACGTGCACGGGACTTAATCGCACACAAAGTCAATACATAGAAAAAATACAAATTATCTATGATCAGGGTTTTTATCCCTGTTCTTCATCTTGATAGTCGCTGGCCTGAGGGTCTTCAGCAATGAAAGAATCATTAATACCATAAAACAAAGTCAAGATGGTCCCTAATGTCGACTTAAGCGGTACTTAAAGTATAATACTGCACTGTCACTATATCTAAATTCAGTCATAAAAAAATTCTCCAAAGTCTAAACACAATACAAGACAAGAACAGACAGATCTGGTATTAAAATGATTATGAGAATTACGATTTTTGCTTTATCCTACATATCGGTCTTTTGATGTTGTCCCTTAAACCTAAAAGTTTTTTTTATTTACAATGAATCTATATATTTTGCTTTAAGACCAGAATATTGTCGAAAAAATAGCTAAAAATTAATTGCGTTTCAGAGTAAGAAAGAGTCCGGGAAACGGTCAGAATGCAAGATTTTGCGTCATTTTTTTCAGAGCTTCTGGGGGCCTTGAGCGACCTCCAGACCCTTCGCCTCGCTTCGCTCGGCGAATATATTTTGCCTCACTTTTAAAAGAAGCTAGTTACGGCCCTGATGTTTTGAATTTCCCTAAAACTTTAAAGTCTTAAATAACAATGAATCTATGTTTTTCCTTTGAGACCAGAATATTGTCGAAAAAAAAGCTAAAAATGATTTGCGTTTCTATGTAAGAAAGAGTCCGGGAAACGCTCAGAATGCACGATTTTGAGTTATTTTTCTCAGAGCTTCTGGGGGCCTTAAGCGGCCCCAGCCCCTCGCCAAAATTTTTTCGCATCGCTACGCTCGGCAAATATATTTTGCCTCAGTATTAAAAGGGACTAGTTACGGCCCTGGCAGTTGTATCACACAATACAACTTATCATTCATGATGACACGAGGTCCCATAATAAAGTGCACAGGTAAATTAAATAAAAACTTGATGTAAATCGTGTTTTCATCGTGGACTCATCCAGTGTCACATTCATGCACGTTCTGAATTAATCAATTATATAGCATAAACAGTTTTAAACAGTTTTATCAATGAAAGTATAGCTAAAAAATGTAATTATATAGACAATAACTGTTTAGTGTCTTTAAATATCAGCTGTATTTGTACGAGGCTAGGAAATAAGGTGTATGTGAGCTTTTAGCGAGCTAATACACCTGTTTCGAGCCGAGTACAAATACAGCTGATATTTAAAGACACTAAACAGTTATTGTCTTTATCCTGCAATTCATTCTGTTTATTTTTTGTGTTTTGAAAGACACAAAAACTAACATATTTAATTAATTAATTTAATTAATATTTAATTTGTAATCCCTTGAGGCCTGCGTAGTAATATCAAAATCACACATTACGCTGAAGACGTGTTCGCAAAAAAAGAATCTCGAATGGTCAACAATAATACATCGCTCAAGGTGTCTAATTATCTATTTTAACATAACAACTAATTTCAACAGTAAAAACAAATAACAAAACATTGTCAAATTTGAAACAGAAGTGTACGAGTTGTCCTACGCTTCAGTCTTGAAATTCACTAAACATGCATGCTGAAATTGACATGGTTGATTTTGTAACACATTCATACACATTCAAGTTTTGAAATCGACAAGTGTCATCGTCATTGGAATGCAACTGGAATACACATTCTGAGGTCACACAGGTTCAAACAATGCTCAGTCCGGCAGTGGGCGGAGCTTTAAAGCGATATCTGTATAGTATACAGATACAGCATAGCGATATCTGTAGGGCTGTACATCTGTATAGTAGGACACCCAATTGCAGGATAAAAGTATTTAATGCTTCTTTTTGTTACTTCATAGGGTTGTAAAAGCGTTGACCGTGCGCACATTTGTAGAATGAAGCGCTTCATACAAAATGTACTTCGGTCAACGCTTTTACACCCCAATAAAGTTACAAAAAGAAGCATTCAATTCTTAACTATAAAAAAAAAAGTGCCTAACAAGATTTTGTGAGGGAATTCGATGTTTGCTATACCACTGTTTATTTCAACGCACTTTATGACAATACTTCTGTACCAATCGAAATGAAAATTTTTGCAATTTTTTGAGAAATGATTTTACTTTGTAGTTTCATATTGTTTTGGAAACATTTTATGTTTTAAAAGGACAAATTTTGTGTATAAAGTCAATAACTATGTTGACTTTTGAAGCCCAAACTTTGTATGGCCTTAAATACATAAATGAAAGATCCAAAAACTGTACCAATACAGAACGACATGTTTATAAAATTATAGCAAAACTTTTGGTTGACAAATTTTTATCTGTTATTGCAAAAAAAAAATTTTGAATATCTTTCATTTTCTCCCTACCCAGTTTACCCCTATTACTTATTATAATGTGGACCAGTCATTGTTAATGAAAATTACGCAATTTGATTGGTTTAAGTTATTATTAGTTTACCTTCAAAGTGTTTATGCTATAATTGATTAATTCAGAACGTGCATGAATGTGACAGTAACTAAAATGACCTTTAAACTGGACACTGGATGAGTCCATGTTATGTTTTATAAATGAAAGTATAGGTATAAATGGTAAGAATTGCCAATTCTCCTATTTTCACAAAATTTTCCAAATACACAGTAAATAGATTATTTTTTAATAGTCAATTGCGGAGAAAAACAGAAAAAGTTTACAAATAAGAAGTTTTATTCTAATCTACAAGTCATTTTCGGAGAGAAATGCCGAAATACACTTTACACACGGCTACGCCAGGTAAAATTATTATTTATCTTACAAAAAAACAACATTTTTCAGTCTCATAGGAACATGCTAATTACAATTAATCCCAAACTAAGGAAGTCATTAAATAAAGTCGAAATATGTCCGATCTACCTATTTTTGGAACAAAAAAGTCAATACGATCGTTTTAAGGTCAATTTCGTCTACCTCACAAAATCTTGTTAGGCACTTATAATTAAACATTTATAACCAGATTTTATCAATGGTATAGTACATGTACAATTATTAACTTACCTGTAAATCTAATTAGGAGCAAATATAAAATCGGCGCAAATGAAAGAATGATTTTTTTTTAATCGGCGCAAATGTCATACGCCCAATCAGTGATTAATGTAAACCACTAACCTATCGGATGATGAAGATGCGAAAGAATGTCATCAAAGCTCCAAGAAGGCGATAAAGATTTGGAACACTTGTTTTATATTGGGCCGCTGGTAATTTTGTTGTCCAGGACTACACTGGGTTAGTAAGTTTGCTAAATAAGCGTAGACATTTACATTACTGGAACCTAGACTTAACAGATCTGTTCCTAGTGTTTTTTTGTTGTTAGGATGTACAAGTACCCGGCCACGTCCACTTGTATATTTGTCTATCTGATGAGTTAACCCTTTTTAAACTGATTTTTATAGTTCGTTCTTATGTTGTACTGTTATACTACTGTCCCAGGTTAGGGGGAGGGTTGGGATCCCTCTTACATGTTTAACCCCGCCACATTTTGCATGTATGTGCCTGTCCCAAGTCAGGAGCCTGTAATTCATAAATAAGGCCGTTAGTTTTTTCGTTTGAATTGTTTTACATTGTCATTTTGGGGCCTTTTATAGCTGACTATGCGGTATGGACTTTGCTCATTGTTGAAGGCCGTACGGTGAGTTATAGTTGTTAATTTCTGAGTCATTTTGGTTTCTTGTGGAGAGTTGTCTCATTGGCAATCATACCACATCTTCTTTTTTATATTAACAAACTTCCTATTCCTTAGATGTTATCATTGCAACCATATGGCAATGCAATACCTATAGTTCCTTTATTCAAAAATTGTCTCTTTCTTTTCGGTAGAATAACTTAATACTTATTATACAATTTTCCCGGGTTTTTTTGGTTTTTTTTGGTGGAATTCATGATGCTCAATCTTAAGTTTTCTGTGCTGTGTATACTGTTGTTTGTTTTAGGTCATTTTTCGCTTTTTGCCATTGTATTGTCAGTTTGTTTTCGACTTTAAATATTCTTTTTGTAACCCTCGTCACTCTTTTAAAGTCGCATTTTTGTTTATAATAGCATCAAACATTACTTTAAATGTTGCAAATATGCCTGCTAAAATTATGAAAATTATAACAGAACGGGTGCCGGTACGTAGTAATTGACCTGATTTTGTCATTCGGATGACAGAGGTGGTCTCGTTTCCGTCGGTTTGTTCTAGTTTACACATATCCACAACATATAAATTTACTGTCATTTCTTCTACATTGTCATTGTCGTTATAATGTTCAAATTTTAAATACTTATCAAACCATTTCAATAAATCTACAATTAAACAAAAATAAAACTTTTTATTAAATAAACAAATAAACAAAGAAAATAATTATATTCAATTGTCAAAATCCGCATCAGGTTTGCTATGACAACACAATAGTTGACATAACCACTGTCGAAAGCTCGTGAATCCACTGTTAGGTTTGGATTGAAAGTCAACTTCTATATCTATTTCAGATTCCTTTGTTTTACTAGTAATCGTTGAAACATGAATATCTTCCAATAGTGGTGAAAAGAATGGCCTTAAATGTGGTCTTGGAGTTTCTTCTGTGTCACTTAAACTAATACTGAACCATTCACTGTCTGACGTCCTAGATGTGTCTGGTATATCTAAAGAAAAATGGAACATTTTTATTAAAATAGGAACAGTGAAAGTCAGACATTTGTTTTTCAAATGCTTGAATTTTAAACTACAATCTGAATTTTACTTATAGCAAAACGACTGTGGATGTAAAGGTTGAGAACATAACTTGTAAAAACCATAGGTGCTTGAGGACAGGATCATGTTATGAGCCCCCCCCCCCCCCCCCATAGTCTCTCCCCCTTATTAATATCATAAATCTCAGATTTTTTAATATATATCACTTATTTGTACCATACATATACTAGTATACCATATTTTGACTCTAAATATACATGTTTACTATCAACGTGAATCTCGACTATAGAGCGAAGCGAAAGGTTGCCAACTTCGTTTCATGAAATTGGGGCAACGGTCAGGAAAAATTGTTTTAAAATGTAATAAAATTTTACTTACCGGTTAAATCAACGAGTCCATGCTCTTCCCAGATGATTTTACTTATTGAATTTCGATATCCCGATGTAATATGATACCGTTTTAACACTTTTATTACATTTCGTTTTGACATTTTCAGTGTTGAATTTATAAAGTTTTTAGTGAAATGAAAAATTGAATGACAATTAGTGTTGATATCCTACATGGTGATGTACAATGTATTTATTTAAATGAATCAAAAAGCCATCAAGGTTATAAAATGATAACTTCGATATATTGAACAAGGTGATTTGATATAATGTACCTTCATCCTCTGTATTGTCATCCAATGTCGACAAATCTAACTTTAGTTTTTCTTTTAACGCAAGCTGTTTATTAATGATGTCTTTTGTTGAAGGCTTACTTCTCTAAAAAAGTAGAGTAAATTAAAGTGTTATTAGGTCCTTATTTGCCAGTCGTGATATAAAAAATTCGGCGAGTTTCTGTTTTGAAAGACCACCCCAGTAACTCACAACTTTTTAAGGAATACAATACTTTAATATGCGTTTATCTAATGTTATTTTGACATTTTGTTTCAGTATGACTTAGGATTATATACAGCATTTCACCAGTACATGTGAATCAATGCTGTAAAATGTCGTTTCATCTTTTACTGAAATTATTTAATTGAATAGCAATATCAATACTATTTACCTTAAATACTTTGTTGACTATCCATTGAAGAGGTCCCTTCTTAGTGGGAACATTTTCACTTATTACAGATCCGTCTAGTTCTTCTGAAAAACAAAGATATAATGTTCCAAAACTATACACTTGAAAATGTTGAAAAACAAACAAATAGCTTAATCTCATTATTTCAGTATTTGTTTATTGATATGTAATGTACTTTTTTGTCCATTTAAGTCACAAGTACATCAGCACTTCAATTTTTGCATTACATTTTTTATTTTCCAATATGTTCAGCAATATTTACGAAAGGGGGTACATGTTTTGAGTAATCAACTCCTCCAAGTTTTTAACCCACATCACTGAAACTACACAGGAAGATTGCACATATGTTTAAGTTGTGTACCTGTTATTGTCGAATTGTTTGAGGACTAAGTTTTTGCCATGTTTCCAGACTTGTGAACTTAATCATTTTACATTAAAAGGTATGGAAGAAGGTATAATGCTAGTTTTATTTTATAACTACGATAACAGGGTAACATGAAAACTGTATGTTTTATTTTGAGTTACCGCCGAGAACACCTGTTATATTTTGAATTTGTTGGAATTTTTTCCTTTCGGGCGAAAAAAAATGTAAAATTTTGTACATGTGTGTTCCTGAAACTTTTTTTAAATCCCACATTTTCGTACTAGGAGATAATGTTTATCTATACTTACTGTTGATCGCTGCATTCCTCATGTCTGTTGTTTGGAAGCTTTGATAACTGTAATGCTGTTCTCTCACAAATGAGTTTATTCTTTCTTTTTTCACCGGTGAAAGGAAGGGTCCTGGTTGTCTTATCTCTACTTGTTCCTCTTTAAGATGCAGTTCTTGTTGAGAAGTCAAAGCCTTCTCTTTATTGTCTTTTGGCTGTCGAAAAAAATATATATGAAGATATGAAAATTATGATAGTAAACTTTTGCTATCTATGCACAATATTGAAACAGGTCGTTTTTTTTTTTTTATTTTCAATAAACTTTATAAGCTCCTGATTGATAAGACGGCTGCTTTTAGGAACGTGTATTGTTTTAAATATTAACACCAATACTATATGTTTTTACACAAAGATAAACACGGCTGTACTTATAGTTAAAGTGTTACGTTCCTTAAGACTCAATACTCAGACGATCAAGTGGACGAAACATGCATTAAAACAAATGTATTTAAATACCTCCTGGGAAACACGCCGCAGTGAGTCAATGTCGGTGGCTGGTTTCCAGAATTCCGCAAATTGTTTCTTTATCTCTTCTTGTTCTCTTAATATCCTATTTCTCTCCTTTTCTTCTTTGATTGTTTTCTCTTTGGCATATGCGTCAACAAGTTTATTGTATTCAGCATCTCTGACGGATTTGTAAAAAGAGGCACATTCATGGTCGTCTGTTATTTCTTTGGTTGAAATTATCTTTTCTTGTTCTCTTGGTATCATATTTCTCTCCTTCTCTTCTTTGATGATCTTTTCTCTGGCATATGCATCAACAAGTTTATTGTATTCAGCATCTCTGACAGATTTGTAAAAAGCAGCACATTCATGGTCGTCTGTTAATTCTTTGGTTGAAATTATCTTTTCTTGTTCTCTTGGTATCCTATTTCTCACCTTCTCTTCTTTGATGATCTTTTCTCCGGCATATGCATCAACAAGTTTATTGTATTCAGCATCTCTGACAGATTTGTAAAAAGCAGCACATTCATGGTCGTCTGTTAATTCTTTGGTTGAAATTATCTTTTCTTGTTCTCTTGGTATCCTATTTCTCACCTTCTCTTCTTTGATGATCTTTTCTCTGGCATATGCATCAACAAGTTTATTGTAATCAGCATCTCTGATGGATTTGTAAAAAACAGCACATTCATGGTCGTCTGTTAATTCTTTGGTTGAAATTATCTTTTCTTGTTCTCTTGGTATCCTATTTCTCTCCTTCTCTTCTTTGATGATCTTTTCTCTGGCATATGCATCAACAAGTATATTGTATTCAGCATCTCTGACGGATTTGTAAAAGGCAGCGCATTCATCGTCGCCTGTTATTTCTTCTTCTCTGTTATTCAATGGCATTTCTGTCTCGTTAATACAATTAACTATTTGTGCAACAGACATAACGTTAGCTTCTATTTCACTGAAAATGAAACCAAGGAATATTCAGAACTATGATGCGACGCCGTTCAGGAAAGTTATAACCCATTCAATAAAATACATAAATAGTGAAGAGGACAGGTTCAAAGAGAGCAATCAGACATATTATTTTATTTTTTTTCAGAATTTGAAAAAAGGTATACCACATCTTCCTATATCTATGTCTAACATTTTTAATTAATTGACAATACTCAATAGCTCTTACATCTTGAAAAAGGTCAGTCTAGAAAATAAAATTTGTTAAAATATAATAGCAGTACGGACATATATCATACAGTAGTCAGTACCTACCTGAAAGCAACTTGAAATAATGACACCATTAAACTCCGGATATTCCATTCAAGACTGCTATTATCGGTCTCCATTTCTATTCTGAAAAAATAGAAAAAACGTTTATATATATATATATATATATATATATATATATATATATATATATATATATATATATATATATATATATATATATATATATTGCCTAATTTGTTGTAATTAAATCTCTCTCTTTCTCTCTCTCTCACTCCTCATATGTCTGATTTGTTTTCAACCGATAAAACACTCAATGGTTGGTTCATTTAATCTATAATTGCTCGTTCATGCAATATCTCTGAGTTTTTTTTTAATGTGAATAAAAACTTACCAAGTTATTCTCGATTGCTGAATATCGGACAAATGTTTATATACGTTTGGAATCGTTAAAAAGGCGTGTACACTGCTGAAGGCAAGTTAACAAACTGGCGACGTTGCCAAGGAAATATCAGAACTATGACGTTTAGACGTCAAGGATCATGTGACATAGTTTCTAATGGTCGAGGTTTAACTGTACATCATCCCTGTTGTAATAGCAAATAGCAAATAGTAGTATTTTAACAGCAGTTTACAAGGGTTCCAACAACTTCCATGCAAAGTTAATTGACCTCTGATAAATTTTACCATTTTTAAGGTTTATTAGGGTTATGTTGCCTCCAACGTATCGCCGTGTTTAAACATCCATGATACATTTGAGCATAACTGGGGAAGTAAAATTCAGAAAAGCGCTTCGGCCGCACGATTTGTATAAAGTGTTCTTTAAATTTCAACTGGTATTATCTGTGTTTATTTATTTCATTTGAATTATAAAATTGAGAATGGAAATGGGGAATGTGCCAAAGAGACAACAACCCGACCATAGAGCAGACAACAGCAGAAGGTCACCAACAGGTCTTCATTGCAACGAGAAATTCTCGCACCCGGAGGCGTCCTTCAGCTGGCCCCTAAACAAATATATACTGGTTCAGTGATAATGAACACCATACTAAACTCCAAATTGTACACAAGAAACTAAAAGTTAAAATAATACAAGACTAACAAAGGCCAGAGGCTCCTGACTTGGGACAGGCGCAAAAATGCGGCGGGGTATGCACACTACTGCTAGAAAAACAGACTGTTTTGAACTAACTTTATAATTATTTTATATGTTTATGATGCATTTGCAAGCCAATTGTACACAATTTTACATATATTAATCATAGTTCAATATAACAGCAAAAAAAAAAATAATAATAACCAAACATAAATAAATAAAAAGATAATACTGTAGGCAGCGGTGGAATTGCTACTATTAGTTTACTTTACTTGACATACAAGAGCCTTAATTTTTTTTACAAGATTGTTTTATGTAAATGATTCTTGCAAACAGCCAATATTGAAATCAGTTCAATTATTCTAACTTTGTAGTATGGCTGTTAATGTGGATGATCAAAATAATATACTGATTTTACTTGCGCCTGAAAAACAAATCAGTTAAAAATTGCAAAGTTGTGTAAAATTTAAGTTTTAGAAAAAAGTTTACAGGATATCAAATATATCAATAATTTTTTGCTAATTTTGCATTGGTTTTCCTTTATTTTTGCTGAGCATGACACCTAAGACAAAAATAAATAGTCTTACCTTATAATGTAATTCCTACAATCTTCACACAACTTTCAAAATTCAACTTTAGATATTCAGGCGTAAAAAAGCAGCAGGCAGATAGATAGCAACGTTCTAATCTGATACAAGGTTGCCAGAGAGGTTTATGACGTGTTGACGTTGGATATCATGTGGGAACGTTTGCGTTAACTGATTGGTGCTGCATGGACTTCAATCAATCCAACCAATGCGAGTCTTGGTGGATATGGCCGAATAGTAGTATTTTCTTTGCCAATGAAACTTAAAAGAAGTTAGAAATATTTTTCGCAAAATTTATCAAAATTCGGTTTGAACCAGTGTAGTTTATTAACAGAGTTATACGAAGACCGTTTTGTTGCCTCTCACCTTGAAATCTCCAATCCTCAAATGTGTAGGCTTATTACTTGTATAAGATTATTTTTGTTTACAAATATACCTGATTGATTGATTGTTAGTTGCTTTACGCCGCGATAGCACAAAAAGTCTATATCGCGGTGAGTCACAAATATACCTAAATAACTACTAAAATGTTTTACTTTATATCGAATTAAGAACATTTCTGAATTTCATATTCGTGTTTTTCCGTTATTAGCAAAAGCTCAAGGCTTTGAAGATGATAATCTGCATAAACATGAACTCGACACACAATTGACACAGGGAACACTCAAAGTCTTAACGGTAATGAAATGCACTGATATTTTTTTGATTCGTAACTGTTATGACAGACTGGGGGAAACCTTGCTAAATTATTAGTTGGAATAAGCTTTGACTGACTAGCGTGCCGCGTAACGGCGATTACTCTTATGTACCTTGACTAAGTGTTGTTTTTTTTCTCCGTTTTGTTATGTGTTATTGTGTGAGCTTAGTGGCGTTCTGGTAAATTCCCAACTGATTTTTATAGTTTTTTTTCTTCTACATTTAAAACATTTCTAATAGCCAAATCCCATTCCGTGTCAGATGTTTCAATATATATATAAACATGTTACTAATAAAATTGAGAAAGGAAATGGTGAATGTGTCAAAGCGACAACAACCCGACCATAGAGCAGACAACAGCCGAAGGCCACCAAGAAGCGAGAATTCCCGCACCCCTAGGTGTTATTCAGCTGGCCCCTAAAAAATATGTATACTAGTACAGTGATAATGGACGTCATACTAAACTCCGAATTATACACAAGAAACTGAAATTAAAAATCATACAAGACAGGAGGATTTTGAAAATAAATAACTCAGACTTGATAATCACAAAAATAAATGGTTTGTTCTGTGGTAGTTTGAAAATAAATTACCTGACTTGCTATGTATTGAAAATAAATAACTCAGCAGGTCTAATCTAAAGTATGAGATGGCACCAGATTCTTCATAAATTCATCTTTTTTCCCAAAAAAAAATCGGGAAACACTTCCCAAATTTTTTAATAACAAAAGTATAAGTATTATATAAATATACTTGAAATGTCTGAAAATTGGTTTCATTTAACTTGAGGTATATTGTCTTAGGAAACCTTACCTCACTTTTATTTTAACAGGGCCGTAACTATATGTAGGAAATTTCAAAACCAAATGCTTGTCTCCATATCAAATTTATTGTGTTCACGGCCTTGCAAGAAGAAAGTTCTGTTTTCCCTCAGACTTATAGCCCTGATTTTTCGGGATCAATGTTTCTTATTTATTTGTCTTTTGTTCATCGATTGCCCTTCTGTATTCTGTTAGTGTTGCATTCCTTTTGTAATCTAGTAATTTTGTTATGAACTTGATCATGAGTTTACCATTTTTGTTTTATCATGCACATTGGTCTTTTGATGTTGTTCCTAGAAACTTCAGTCTTACACAGAATTTATACATTTTGCTTTGAGACCAAAAAATTATTAAAACAAAACTTCATTTTCAGATTATGAAAGGGTCTTCGGAACACCCAGAAAGCATGATTTTGCATCATTTGTTCTATAGCTTCTTGGGCCTTCAGTGACTCCAAAACCCTTTAAAAAAAAATTTGCCTCGCTCCGCTCGGCGTAGTATGTTTGACAATACAGTTTAAAAGTGCCTAGTTATAAAATACTATGTATGTATGTATGCAATACATGTATATGCAGTTGGGAATTTTAAAGATTCATTTCTGCAGAGGGGATGGTTAATCTAATTAAATGGTACATAATGACTTGACTATACTATATGTATTATTTATAATAAACAAATCATTTAAAAATTGTATGTTTTCGAATATCAAAAATATAGTGGTGAAAATGAATAATCAGTCCCTTGCTTTAATGAAAATGAAAAATCTTGCTTCAATAATGTAGAAAATGAATAATCTGTCCTCTTAGTTTACAAAAATAAATAAACGATCAAAAACAAATCCTCCTATTCCCTGACAGAATACAGAGAGTCTCTGTATATTAAAGTAGTATAATCTTAGATCATCTTAGTTTACATGTAGATAAACGCCGAAAATAATTCTCCTCTCTGAGGAGGTATAATAATTGTGGTTCTTGAGATCTAAACACCATGATATGAAACGCGAAAAATAATTGTCCTCTCTAAGGAGGTATAATAGTTGTGATTCTTCAGATCTAAACACCATGATATGGAGAACGCTCTGAATGGCTTGTTTATTTTTCATTTTTGTTATCTATCATACGATTGGTTGTACTTGGCACGTGACATGTTTTACTTATTTTAATATATATGCAACTGGTATGACCCCTTAGATAGTAAACGTTAACATTTAAGACAACAGTAGACAGAATACAGAGTCTCTATATATTGAAGTAGTATAATCGTAGTTTACATGTAGATAAACGCGAAAAATAATTGTCCTCTATAAAGAGGTATAGTAGTTGTGGTTCTTGCGATCTAAACACCATGATATTGAGAACGCTCTGATTGGCTTATTTATTTTTCATTTTTGTTATCTATCATACGATTGGTTGTATTTGTGCATGTTTCAAACCGGAAGTCTTATCTATTACTAAAATTCAGTCTGATGACGGAATCATATCCGGACCCCTTTTTGTCGTTTTTCTCCCAAAATAATTCAATCTGACTGATAATCATAAGAACTGATGACAAATGCGACTATGCATGTTACCTATAGGACACAGAGGCATGATGATTGATTTATTGTGGAAGAAAGAGAAGCGACACACAAAATGAGGTCTTCTCGTTTAATAGTATAGATATAGCTAACAACATTGAAACGTGACGTTATATTCCCTTTTCATGATCGAGCGCTCTTAGAGAGAGATAATTTTTAAAAGGGTATCAGACCACAAGCTAAAAATAATAGCAATGAAACACCGTAATTTGTTGGATAGGTTAGCTGGCAAAATCAATTTAAATAAATCAGAGTTATAGGTTAGATTTGCTTTTTTGCTTCGAAAGAATCCAGCAACTGCATTTTAATGATGTTTTTCATCATGGTATCAATGTATACAGTAGTATACAAATCATTAGTACAAACAAAGAAGTATTATCAAACAATGTATAATTCAACAATCGCGTTTAGCTGATTCTGATATAGAAAATGTGTCAATAGTTTTATCCAAATAAATATGATAATAAAGCTTCTGTTTCACCATAGGCGGATCCAGGGGGGGGGGGGGGGGTGGCCTGGGAGGCCGCCCCCCCCCCTTTTGTGGGAAAAATTTGGTTGATTATATAGGGAATCATTGAAGCATGACTGGTGCGGGGCCCCCCTTAGGAAAAGTTCTGGATCCGCCACTGTTCACTAAACCAACACGATTATGATAATTGATGATTGTCCTTGACTCCTCCCTATCTAAACCGGACCTCATCTTAAATGCCTAATAAACTGACCCATGTATTCAACGAAACTGACCCACATAGTCAACTCGCATAATATTTCTTGAGTATATTTTTTTTCCACATATATCAGATATTTTCATAACTGAGAATTAGTTTTATTATTATTTAAAACTAATAATCATACTCATTACTTATTTAACGCTGATATGATGACTGTGAAAGGTTTTAAAACTATGTAAGCATGTAGTTTAGATAAAAACAAGCTATTATAAGTTGATACAAGAATCATGCAGTTTTTTTTTTTTTTTATTTATAGATATGTCAATGTTTCAACTTAATGTTAAATTCAGTTAGGTACTCCAAAATGGGAGAAGAATTTTAGTAAGCCAATTTTGAAAAGTGGTTGCATGAACGGAGGATGGAGGAACAGGTTTATGGTCCTTTTCCAATCATCTTGTTCTGGATTAAAAGAAATGATCTAAACATTATAAAAAAAAATCTCTTAAAATCTAACTAGGTATTTTTGAAGCATGACTATTTTAAGCCCCATCATCATCCGCTTGTATTCTAATGACTAAGTGGTCCTTTTTGGCCTGGAGTTAGATCCAATTGATTTCATTAGTATGCACACTCGGAGAACATAAACGCAATTTAAATCTTAAACCAGTTGATGTGATACATGTATTAAAAATTTGAACGTTACCTTTAAAAAAAGTAGTCCACTCCTCATTTGGATAGACCACAAACATAGAAAATGTTCAAAAAGAAAACAAGGCTATACCGAAATACAGAGAGAAAAAAGAAATGGCGGAACTACAAACATTTTAAAAACAATGCCAACCAAAAGTCCGAGTCTGAATGTGAATACATCAACAGCACTTCAAGGGTAGGTCAGGAAACAAAAGCCCATAACCTTTTTGGAAATGCATCAAACTGGAAAACAAGACAACATAGTAGTACTATCGTTTAAAAGGAATTATCATTTTTGGTGAATGATGGTAAAGGGAAAGCAAACCTACTGATACACCAATCTAAGTCATTATTTACCAGAGACAACGACAAAAACCTTCCTAAACATCAACATACATAAAGAACTCAATCTAATCCTTCGAATTAAAACATGAAGGTGCCGAAAAACTTCTAAGATAACAAAATACATCAGAAACATCAGAACAGAACGGCATACAAAACAAAATCATCAAGGATTGCTCAAATGTAGCACTAGGACTTGCAACATTATCCACAATGGATAGTATGTGGACCCTTCTCTTCCATATCAACGAAGTGCCAGATGCAGTTAAATTTACCTTGAGACTTTTAACTGATGATTGTCTGCTATCCAGAAACACAAAAACACGTGACCACACCCTACTACATCAAGATCTGGTTAGCTACGAAAACAGGCCAACGACTGGGGAATACGTTTCAACGGCAAGACAAAGTAAATCCCGAGCAGTAAGAATAGAAGCCAGATATTCTACACCCTCGATGGACACGTACTCCAGCAAGTCAAACACAATCCATAACTAGGGCTACAGATATCAGAAGCACTAAAATGGGCCAACTACATTTCAAGTTCAACCAAAAAATCAATTTAACACTTGGCTTTCTAAGACGTAACCCACAATTCTGCAAGAAACCAGTCCACATTTCATTGACACGATCTACAGTGGAATATTGGGCAATAGTATGTAGTAAGGATCAAACGTAGAGCAAACGCGTTTCTTTACGGGGAATTACAAATCTAGAGAATAATCGGTCACCAAAATGCATATCGTACTGGAACTAGAAAACCTGCATTCGAAAAGAACAGCCAAAGACGGGTATTTATGTAATAAGTGGTTGAGGGTCTGGTCCAGGCTTCCACCTATCAAACCAAATGTTGGTTAATAACAAAACCAAAAGGAATATCAAACACAAACGCTTTGTCAATTTTAAGAGCCATAACATAGTAAACAACTCGACCAAGAACAACTCAAGGCCAATTGATACAACAAATTGCAAAACCCTGTAATTTAAGAACTCATTCTTCGTTTATACTATGATCTCGGCATTGGAACCAATTGGAATAAGGCATAGCGTGCAACATGTCAGTGGAGAGCTTCAAAACAGATCTTAAGTGCTCTCTGTCTCGTCGAGTTAAAGCTAGAATTTGTCCTTTCGACCTAACGATAGATAACATTTCAGAATTTAGAAAAAGGACTAAGACAATAACCACAGAGACTGACGATATTTTGGGTTCTATGGCTTTATCCCGATGTACTTCAGTAATTTGATTTCAGGCAAATTATGTCATTTGTTTGTTTCAGGAAAAACTTTTTTGAGAGTTGTCAGGAACATACCAGAAGAACAAGCCTGGAGTGTTTTCATAAATTTAACTGATTACCTTTTCTTCGCCTCAACCAAGCATTTCATCAAACCTGAGACAACTATAGTAGTCTCAGATCAAACGTAGTGTCAACAACCCAGCCTTCCGAAGGTGAAAACAATTTTTCCCTCGTCTTCTCACTTAGAAGTGAAAACCGTCACGGTTTTAAACGGGATAACAATCTCAACATCTATGTGGTGTCCATAAACACCTTTAGTTTTAGTTTTTAGTTCACATTGGTAATTTTTTTGGCAATTATTTGGTCTGCAACATAATAGCCGTTTTTCAGGAGGTAAATTTCCTGGAATTTGTTTTTTTTTAAATCTCAATTTCATATTGATATATATATATATATATATACGAAGCATGAAAATGCGTTCAGGGTTAGATTAAACCTACCAGACAGACATGTACACCTTAAAATCCTTCAATACAGAAAAAACAGTGGCCATAGTGGTTATACAAATGCAGTGTCTGAGAAATGGAACAAAAAAGAAACTAAATTGCCCAATGTGTAATTAAAATGAGACCAAGATAAAATGAAACCTGCAATCTGACATGGACACCATATGATCATTCTATATATCAAATATACTAAATCAGTAGTTGACTTTTTTGTTTATACTATTGGAGATTCAGACATTTTGCTTATACTATTGGAGATTCAGACTTTTTGGAGATTCAGACATTTTGTTTATACTATTGGAGATTCAGACATTTTGTTTATACTATTGGAGATTCAGATATTTTGCTTATACTATTGGAGATTCAGACATTTTGCTTATACCATTGGAGATTCAGACATTTTGCTTATACTATTGGAGATTCAGACATTTTGCTTATACTATTGGAGATTCAGACATTTTGCTTATACTATTGGAGATTCAGACATAGCAATGAAACATTACCTTAATCACTGATCCATTAAATGATGCTTAGGTCAAGTGAACCCTATCCACCAAACATGTAGACCTTGCAAAGAACCCAAATATCAAATATATTGTTCCTATTATCAAGTATGACAGATGGAACATGTCACTCATCTGCATACAATGTATGAAGCATCCAGGTTTTCTTCCTTCTAAAATATTAAGCTTTATATAAATAGGTAAAGCAGCTGCTTCATGGTCATGTCCTTCATTTTGGTACTTTTGTTGCAAGTAAGACAAAAATCTACATAAATTTTTAGTTCCTTTTTTAAAAGCTACAAAAAAAACCCATTAACTGTTAACTGATATCAAAGACATTCTTTAATGTACCAAGAATAAAAGTGAGTTTATATAGTATGTCGTGTTGCAATTTTTCCACAAATCTTCTGCTCATTATGGTAAATTGTTAATGCTATCTCGATTGTGGTGTCTTTTGAAAAATCCCCATAAGAAATAAACAACTCAATCCCCATAAGAAATAGACAACTCAATCCCATAAGAAATAGACAACTCAATCCCCATAAGAAATAGACAACTCAATCCCCATAAGAAATAGATGTAGAAATATACAATAGACAGAAAATTAAGATTCAGCAATACGCAAACCGTAATAAATGGTGAACATAGGTTACCCAGAAGGGTAAGCAGATTTTGCTGAGCAAGTATTACCTGCTATATTGTTCTATGTATTGAACACTTAATCCATGCAACATTTCTTGATTTTAATTTTAAGAAATATAGTTGGAGTTTCAAGATTGCTTGCGTAAACTTTGAAATATGTTGCTTTTAAATTTTGATTACTGTACATGTAAATTCAAAAATTTATTATTGCGATTTTGTCATTTTAGACTAAAATATAATTTAAATTTTGCAATATTGAGAAAAATCCTGTTCAAAATGAGTTTAAATTGGTTCGATCATGAACCTGTCACATTTTTTGCAATAATAAAACATCACTTTAATTTCTGTATTTACAGTACCGGTAATTAACCAAGAAAAATCTATGTAAAGCATGTTGACATTAATAATAAGATGTATATTATATAACAATATATTTTCAAATAATTCAATAGCACACTCAGTAAATATATATGTTATTCAGGGCATGGGATTAAAATAATTGTTTTCACATTTGAGCAGAGCTACAATGTTGCCTGACTTAAAGTGGTATTCCAAAGCATACTTAATTCATAACTAATTTGTGATTTTCTAATGAATATTCAATCATTGTCAAAGTATGAAAAAATCCATCAATGGTATCATGATATAATAAAACTTATCTATACTAATTTGATGCTTAAGCTGATAAAAAGCAGTTGATTCACTTCTTTCCTCCTTTTCAATAATTGAATTATATTTTTTCAGTAATGGTTTGTCCCTGTGTAACACTTACCCAGTAAACTACATTTAAATGCATTAGATTTGTATGATTTTGTCCACATCTGTTTAAAAAATTAAAGGAGTAGGGGCAATAAGGCCCTTATTTGGCCCAAAAATTACTGCAAATTTAAAAGTTATCATACATATTCTTAAATTACTGAAAACTTGACTTAGGTATACATGTAAGATACCGGGTACTAAGAAAAACAAAACAAATTTGACATCGAACACATAACCATGGCAACAAATCATAAATAACTTGCATATTTTGTTAAATCTCGTGATTTTCCTTGTTTTTTATCAAATTTAAAGTATATGTTAGATTGAAAAAGTATGTGTGCAACCCAGAAACAACTTTATATTTGGTGAGATTATGCCAATAGTTATAATAAAGCTTCTGTTAAATTATTTTGTTGTTTCTCGGCTGCGCAGGTTGTTTCCATAACGGAAATACAGATAGAAAACTGCATAAGTTCTGTATTTTTCATCGTTTTTGTGAAAATAGTACACATTATGATGTAATTGTGACGTCATCAGATAAAAATCTTTATGTTTTTTATTCAGATTTCTGGATCCTATGCATTTCTAAACATTATGTGCCAATTTGAAATAGTTATCAAACATTTTATTTTCTTGGACCAAAACTAGGCCTTAATGCCCCTACTCCTTTGATAAATACATAATTTCATAACCATTTATTAAAACAGCATAGCTATGTCTGGCATTCTGACAAATTTGCAAGAAGCTTAACAAAAACTAAATGAAATCATTTGCATCAATGTAACAGTATCTTTTCATTCAAAATATTCCATATACCGGTATTTATTCTTGAAAACATCACAATTTCACTTTTAAAGCAATCTTAAGGGGTATTCAGTCTATTCATCGGTAAATTTAATAGTTTGTAATGATGAAAAAGCATCTGCTGCTGATTTGATCAGATTACAAATTTGTATGCTATAGTCCACACTTGATGATGACTGCAGTTGCTGTGTCGCCCATTCTATTTTGTGCCGTAAAACATCCTCTGTATAGGATAAGGTATTTGTACACTGCGATCGGCTAGGTGTTCTTGTCACTGTCGGCTGTGAGGACATAGCAGCGGTATTTCTTAACGATGGAGATGATGGCATTGTTGCAACATTTCCAAACCGTGATGAGGAAGGCATTCCAGCGGTTGCAGAGGAGGACATTGTAGCAGTATTTGCTAACATTTCTGACATTGCACCTGCATTTGCTAACATATCAGAGGATGATGACATTTTTACTGCTGTTGGTGTCTTATCTGAAATAAAAGAATACGGTTTTAAGGAAAAAAGAAGCATATTGTCTAATACTAAGTTATCTAAATATAATTCTACCACTGAAGCAAGTGTGACACAATATCTATCAACTTCAGACAGTAAAATTTTTAAATTTAAAATTCAACTGTTGAGAGTGGATAAATATTCTATTGCATAAGATTTGCTGGTGGAATCTGTTAATCAACAGGTCTGGAAAATTATATATCTTGCAATAATTAGAAAAAATAGTTTTTTAAAGGAAAAGCAAATCACTTTTTAACAAACAATACCTTAATAAATGAAATATCGTTAAATAAATGGTATCAAATTTACGACTAGGACTTTCTAGAAACTCCATTCCAAAAGTTATATTCTGATTTAAAATAACAATTAATCCAGATTATTTCCCTTTTTGGGAAGTATACTGGTATAAATTCTGTTTAGCTACAGTGCACATCAAGGGTGAAAATAAAAACAGAAAACAGTGAGTAACTAAGTTTACAAGGATTCACAGCTTTATAATCGAGTTTGATAACAAGTAGGTTAGAACAAGAAAAATATAATTACCCATTTTCGTATTTATATAAATCAAATATAATCTTTAAATCAACAGGGTTTTAAAGCTGCTCGTTGCTGAATCTTCATTGAGTTTCATTGCCAGGAAGCAGTTCTATTTCCAGAAATGGGAGATAACCGACTTCAAAAATTTAATTTTAGAGTAAAATTTGTGATTCTGGAAAAGGCTTTAGGAATTGGTACAGCCTATATTCTAGATTGATTGATTGATTGGTGTTAAATACAACTAATAATAAAATGTATTCTCTATCTGGATTGGCCCATACCTTTTCCATCATTAAGAATTTCACAGGATACACAAAGATCTTTTTCATTTCTGCCTTTTTCTTTTAACAGAATAGTCTGAAATAAAGATTTAAACATTCATACAAGTATTCATTTTAATAAACAAGAATAACTTGGATCTTTCTGCTGTTTCATTGACATAATAAAAGTACTGATAATTAGAAGGTTGAGTATAAAACCAGCAATCAGTTTATTCTAATAATGGGAATAATGCTAGTGAAACCATTTATAAAAATATGGAATGAGGATAAAATGCAAGAGTCTATAAACATTTAACAGTATTCAATAGAAATATCAAAATTTGGGATTTATTCATGCAATTTTGGGGCCCTTTATAGCTTGTTGTTCGGTGTGAGCCAAGGCTCTGTGTTAAAGGCTGTACATTGACCTATAATGGTTTACTTTTTTTAAATCGTTATTTGGCTGGAGAGTTGTCTCATTGGCACTCACACCACATCTTCCTATATCTAAATATTACTGTTCTATCTTTTAAACTTTAGACATCCCATCAAAACATTAATGAGAAAAAACAATGGCTTAGATTTGTATTTTATGGTCTATCATATATACATGTATATGCTTACTAATTTTTGGTCAATCAATTCATAACTTCTTAAGAGCCTGTGTTGCTCACCTTGGTATATGTGCACCTTCAACAATGGACATTTTCCAACATTGTAGACTAGAATAGAATTTATTACAAAAATCCCTTTTTTGTTGATCTTGTCCTGCTGATCATTTTTTCTGTATACAGTTTCTCTCTTTTCAATGTCTTTAGGTTTTGCCCAAAACACAAAAGAGGATAAAAAACATCCATCATTTAAGGGCAAAACCTCCTATAAAGTGTCTTCTAAACTTTTTTCCAAAATTTGTCTGGTTTGTAGATCTATTCTTATTGGTAGTTGTTTAATTATCTATTATAGTTTTTAGGATAAAGATAGCCAAAAATACTAAAAATTGGTAAAAATCATTACTACACTGTCAGCAGTAACTCCAATAACAACTGAAGAATTTGTTTGAAGATCTTGTCCTAATGAACACTTTTTCTTCCAAAATTTCTATTTAGCTATAAGTTTTCAAGAAAATAGACAAAAAAGCCAAATAATAAGTTAGAAATTATTATTAAAGGGCAATAACTCTAAGAAGTTGTCTGATGATTTTGGCATTGATGTTGACTAATTTGAAGTACCTGTGACCGTCACCAGGGGTTTCATTATCTTTCATGTTGACTGGTACTTTCCACATTTCTAGGTGGTACTTTTCAATTTATTCCATGAATATCTTATATAAAAATTCCTACATTTAGGCAGTACTTGTCAATAGCAAAGGAGGGTAAAAGTACCGGGTACTGCCTCCTAATGAATGGCCTGGCCTGTCTTGCTGAATGATTTTGTTTTCCTTTTGGCCAGGTGTCAGAGCTAACAATACCACACACAAGTTATAAATGACAACACAAACAAAGGAAAAATTTACATACATCACATTTACTGCATGTAGATCCTAACATTTTGTATCCCTTCAGCAAATAATCTCCTAAGAGTTTACTAATTGCATCAGACCTGTCTTGTCTCTCTTCTCTCTGTGAACATTGCTCTGAAGCTTCAATCTGAAATACTAAAGAAAGAAAGTAATGACTATATGTTTAAAATACAGATCCAAGCTTTACTAACAGAACTTTCGTAAACCTCTGGTTTTGTCAGATTAATAGGCACCTTCAAAATTGTGAAGGCTGATATTTCATTGGCCGATGTAATTATTACTTGAACAGAAAGTAAACACAAAGTTTTTAGATCCTGGGGCCACAATTAAAAATATTTCAGTTTGCCCAAACCCGACCCATGATGACTGGGTGTGGGTAGGTAGGTAGGCAAATTCTTTTTTTTTTCTTCAGAATTTGCATGAAAGTATTAAAAGATCTTAAAACAGTACATCTGTTTTTTTCGTGAAACCTTTGTAGAGTCAACCAAAAGCCATGAATTTAAAACCTCTATAAATAAATTAGTCTACTTTATGATTTGTATCCTGAGATGTTTATAACCCTGACAATTGCTACATGTGTGAAAGGGCTGGTGGATTTATGAAGTGATTTTCAACAGTTACATCAACACGATGTTTGTGTAAAAAATTATCAGCTGACTATGTAATGATTTTATTTGTTTGCAGTTTTTAAATCCTATATCTATTAAAATAGATTAAATGTCCTAAAATATTTTAAATGAATTATTATTTACCATCCATAGTTTCTGTCTTTTTTTGTTTTGAAAACAAATTTATATTTTACATTATCACACAAGTAAACTGATTTGGCTATAAATAGAGCAAAGCATGATCTGCAGAATCTCCAAACTAAAAACATATTTGTTATAATTTTATTTCTATAAATAATCAAGTTTAGATTTTTTTAAATAATCAGTATTGATAAAATATAATTGCATAAAGTTAACGTTTTCTGAAGACTATTTTATTTTTAGGTCATCAGGTTCCAGAGGCTTCCTCACAAATTTGTATAAAAATCCCAGCATAACATGTGTTTACTTTTGCACATGTGAAAAAAAGATATTTCTGACAAAAGCCAGATTTCTCTTGTCAAAGGGGATTTATATTTATATTGCAATAAATTATTCAGAAGGAGTTACATTCAGTTAAGATTATATTTCTGATTCTGTGAGCAATTATAGTTTTATCAAACTCTCCCAAACAGCAACGTACTGATCTTGTCAACTGAGACTTATAAATTTGAACTATTTGAATAGAAAGGCATCTAATTCACATGATAAAGGAAGATTAAATTAAAAATAACAATTTATCAAGAAATAATTCCTTTTTATTCAGAAAAAACAAAATCTTCTTGCAAGATTGTAAATTCGCAACTTCCGGATCCATTTCCTGTCAGAATAACATTGAAAATATTCGATTGCACAAATCTACCTGAATATTCTTATCAGATATTCGAGTACACAATGAAATTAACATTGAACATATAGGTAAGGGTTTGGTAGTACAGACAACTACAGCGTTAAAAATGTGCCACTTCACATGTTTCACTTCTTTACGTTCGTTACATATAAGTCAGAAGATAAAAACTGAGAACATCGAATATCAATTAACTGCATCTCTTATACGCTTTCTTTTAATCGTATTCACAGTTACTTTCAAACGCAGAGACGACAAACTTTAAGTTTTATACGATGACAGAGCGAACACGAAAAAAATCTGCAAAAAAAAAAATTCTTCTAAAAAACGTCAAAAAAAGAATTTGAGTCGGCGGGTTAATTTTGGGTCGGTCGCGTTTGGGCAAACATACAATCTTTTTATTTTGGCCTGGTTAAAAAAAAACGTGGACATAGGATATTTTTTTTAATCAGATAATGAGATTGAAATATATGTATTTACTTTCTAAAATGTCTATAGAACGTGTCAAAAATAAAGGATCTGATCTAGTGGTTCAGGAAATTTTACATTCTTTCAACTAGTATGTTTTGGTAAATACAAGTTATAGTATGTTTGATTGATTGATTTTTGTTTGATTGATTGATTTTGGAGTTTAACACCACTTTCTGCACAGGGCATCAGAGTTTCATTGACCTTTGACAGGAAAACTGGCAATCATAATTACTTAAGATGAGTCCATCAAGTATGTTTGAATTGTTAAAGAGCAGGATCACTTTTGGTATTCTCCATGAGAGACTGCTTAATAGAGGTTTGATTTTATGCCTTTTCCACATGCCCGTTATTGAATAAGCATGAAGAAACTTACCAGGGTTGATTTCTTGAAATTCTTCAGGAAATTCTTCTGGGATGTTTTCTTGTGTATCTTCATCAAGTTCTTTGCAGGCTATACAATACTTCTCCCCAATTGGAGTTTCTAATAATATTGTCTGGAAAGAAAGCAGTGTGAAGTTTAATTACCTGTAAAGGCTGTATACTATGTGGTTAGACATCCTAGTACTCGGTTAAGTAAGTGCAACCAAAAAAAGTTAAATCAAATATATAATCGGTGCAATTTGGGGGAAGTTTTACTGTTTCCAATAATATTTTTGTGTATAGAAAACATTAAACAGACAATTTTCTCCCTAAATGCTTGATTTTACTTCTTTAAGTTGCTCTTACTTGACCACCTTCCAGGATGTACTACCACAGAAAGGTAATCTGTCAAAAAAGTTTAAACTCAGGGGTCTTTATACATGTTATATGTAGGTGATTATGAAAATACACTATTCAAATGTTTGTCTGCAGAAATTTTTTTCTTATCTAAATCTATGCCAAAACATTCAACACTGTTAATGCAAGGAAATAAAAAGAAATTAAATTTGATTTGGCCTTATCATATAACTTTTCCTTCTGATAGGGCATAAAAAAAACTTACATGTAGTTAGTCAGAGTAAAAAATGTCTTCCATTTCTTCTAGTTTGTTGAGCCCTGAATTTAAAGCAAAAAAGGAAAACGTATGATAAGGCAACAACTTCGCCCTTTCAATTTGAAAAAAAAAAATCTATTACTGAATAACACCCTTCAAACAACCTTGCAATACACACCCAGTCTGATAGTTGCAACTATGCACCGGAAATTCTCTTAAATATTTGCTAAAATACGTCTTTAATAAAACTTATTTATAGAACAAAATGCAAAAGCTGTAAAAATTGTCTGATTTCAAAATCTTATCTTTAATTAATTGTGTAAGTTTTTAGGTTAAGCAACAGCTTTACCCAAAACAATATACATGTATCGCAACATGTTATAATTAGCTTATGCAAAGATGTCAATGTTCAAGAGTTAAAAAAATCTGTTTGGGTAATGATGTTACTCAATTTCAATATTACCAAAGTATATGAAGAATGGTAGTTGTAAGTAAATATGTAAATGGTAACAAAGATGACATGTTTTCCATTTAATTAACATGACTGTTTATTGTTTTGTTCATTCATAACTAAAAATTTTTATATAAGTTTGAAAGACTGAATAATTTTACAAATTTTATGGGATTTTTTTTTTTTTGGGGGGGGGGGGGGGGGGGGATTTTTTTCCAGTACACATAAGGTGATTGACAGTTTCTATGATGATGATCAAATTTCACAGCCAGTGCTTGTGATTGTTGGTAATTCACTCTATGAGTAATTATTCATCAGAGTGGTATCAATAAATAATCAGTTTCTCTCCCCCTCCCATTGCACAAACATCCCCTAACACCATAAAGACTATTTTTTAACTGAATCACCTTGTGTGTGCTTGTACTGTATCTTAAATTTTGTTTACCTCACAAAATTGGCAAGTTGAACCAAGCATTTTGTAACCTTTAAGGAGGTATTCACCCATTATGCTACTAATCTTATCAGAGCGTTCTCTTCGTGCTTGAATAACTTTCCTTTCAGCATCAGTTGGAGGCTGCCATTCATAATCTTCTGTAAAAGATCTTTTATTTTTATCATTTCATTTTGTAAAAAAAAATTGCCAGATTTCAATTTCAAGTCATAAACTCAAAATACAATGAAATAAAGCACTTTTCGTTCATTTCACTTGATTGACCATTTATGATTCTAAATCCCCATAAAAATGCCCCTGAACTTGGTAGGCCATCTCCACATTTAGCAATGGGATATTTATCTGACTGAACAAGTGTATGTTCATGTTTCTCCAGATCAATTGTTTGGTACTTGGTCAAAACATTGCTTTTTTTTTTTTTTTATTGTAACAGTTCTTTGAGGCGGTCTCACTAATTAGCGACAAGAAGCGACAAGAAGAATTATTTTAGCGACAAGAAGGGACAAGAAACTATTTAGCGAAAAGAAAACATATTTTTTTTAATTAAAATTATACTATGGACCAGTTCTGGTCATGGGCGCAGTCTGATATGGACTCCAGATCACTTTGTGCCGCTAGTTAAAGCTAGCCACAATATATCTGTTATTGATATAGACAGTATGCATAACTTTCCTACTTTAGATAGCACAAGAAATGAATCAAATGTGTGTCCAACAATTTTTGATACCACTGTTAAGTCTCTAGATGAATCTTTCCATTCAGTTGATCAAGGCAATAAACGCAGTGACACATGTCATGTAGAATTAGATAACTCTTATACTGATGTAAAGGTAGACAGCATATCTTGCACGCTCGAGACAAATGAATCAAATGAATCAACTGATTCAAATATTCAAATGAAAATATAATTAAAAACACTTTAGATGGCAAGTTTCTATCAATTGATCAGATTTTAAATGTGCTGGTAAATGAAAATGTTTCTCATACTGAGATACCACCCTCGGTTAAAGAGAATGAGTACTTTTGTATAAATATTATGTTAGATATGAATGTACATATTACTATATAATGACTAAAAAGAAATTAAGAAAAAAAAAAAAATATGGACCCCAAGGTAGAACCAGGTCCTCGTCGTGGGGTCTGGAAACACGCTTAAATAATAAAGATGGCAAAGCGTGGCTGAGAGTTCTACAAATAAAGCATCGCATTGACATAACAAGATTACAGTTAGAGTATATCATTAAGCAAATGAATCAAAATATTATAATCCATTATGCCCGCTCCATATATATCTCCATTCATATTCATACTTTGACCCTGCTGAAAACAGATAAATACATTATCTTATACATATTCTTTATATTTAAACATAAAAAAAAAGAAGCTAAATCTCTTTCTTCTTCACAAATGTTTAATTTCTTCATCTACCAATTTATTAATATAAACTTCACAATCTCTTTCTTCCTCACAAATGTTTAATTTCTTCGTCTATCTATATAATAAAACATTTTAATTAGACATATCTGCTCGTATATTAAAAAACACCATTAAATACAAATTTCTTTATATCTAAAAAAAAATGTTTTCTTGTCCCTAAATAGTCTTCTCGTCGCTAATAAATGAGACCCATAAGAGGTTTAGGGAGCTACCATTTGATTTTTATGGGGGGGCTAGGATGAACAATTTTGTCCTGCATTTTTTTTAGCTGTAATCTCTGTCCTGCTTTTTTATTTTTCACTTTAATCGGTCCTGCCTTTTTTTTTTAGTTTATCCTGACTTTTTTTTACCTAAATTCATGAAATTGTCGTCCTGACTTTTTTTTTTTGCAAGTGTCACATCCTGCCTTTTTTTTTACTCAAAATCCTGTCCTGCCTATTTTTTTCAAATTTCATCCTAGCCCCCCCATAAAAATCAAATGGTAGCTCCCTTAATCAATCTTTAAATAGCGTAATAGGCTTGTATTTTTTTAATTTTAGTTTCTTGTGTACAATTCGGAAATTAGTATGGCGTTCATTATCACTGAACTAGTATATATTTGTTTAGGGGCCAGCTGAAGGACGCCTCCGGGTGCGGGAATGTCTCGCTACATTGAAGACCTGTTAGTGACCTTCTGCTGTTGTTTTTTCTATGGTCGGGTTGTTGTCTCTTTGACACATTCCCCATTTCCATTCTCAATTTTATTAATCATGTTAATGTACGTTTTAAATTATGGGGAATAGGTTGATGGAAAACCTAATGGTCAACAAATTGTGTAAATACATCTATAGTTGTTCATGACTTTTCAATTTTAATCTACATAGCCTTGCCAGACGTCATAATTAGAGTATTTAACAAAATTTCCAGATTCTTAGGACAGATTTGCGACATATAGATTCAATACTCTAGACATAGACGATAGGAACTTGTTTCTATAATTATAAAACCTTACATATATCAATAGTGAATATGTTTTACAAAAACAAGCACCTGTGTCATGGAACACCCTCCCCCTTTTTATTTTCTTTTCTGCGTTGCGGCTCATAAAAAGAAACTGGATGTGAGTTTGACTTCATAGCATTGGTGTTCATATTACCTAATGTCATACTGCCAGACTTATTCGTAATATTCATTGGAATATCGATTCAGATATGAAACATAAGAAAAATAACTTCCAAAACTTCTTTCGATCAACCATTCGGTATTCATCGGTAAATACCTGTGCATTCATTCACAATCTACCGAGGAGTACCGAACGCTAATGTTCGTCTGGTATCCGACCTCACTTTACAAATCAATCGTAACTACTCGGCCATTCTCGCTACGCAGTACAATACAGTAGTGGTAAAAAAAATGTACCAGTCCAGTCGAAAAAATATAATTTTGAATCGAATCGGAAAATATTCCGGACAATGATTCCTCCGCCTAAATACGAGGTTATTTCTTCGTGCAACCAGAAAGGCCGAGTTGTTCCGATTGTTTACAAATAGGAGTAACGATCCAGGCTACAATTTTCATTGATAACGTCCCTTGATTTTGACATTATTAAATAAAAGAAAAGCAAAACGTGGAAATAATATCTAAGATTAAGGGAAAAATCAAAACGACAATGGAATCCACTATTTTCTACATTTGAAAATGCCTGTACCAAGTCAGGAATGTGACAGTTCTTGTCCATTCGTTTTTGATGCGTTTTGTTATTTGATTTTGTCATGTGATTATGGACATTCCGAATTGATTTTCCTCTAAGTTCAGTATTTTTGTGATTTTACTTTTGGCCCATTTGGGACTTTTTTCGTGTGCAAGATTTCAGAAAACTAGAATAATTAGAGAATAAAAGTTTGTGTTTTCATAATTTGCATTAAACACGTTTTAAAACGATCAGAAAAATTTGGGTTACACTAATGACTGGACCGAATGACAAGACCAAATGAAAAATGCTAATAACTTTTTCATTTCTCAAAAGTTTTGATCTCAAATTTGAAATATAATAAGATTTTATCATTTCATATATAGATTTAAGAAAAAAAAATTTAAAAAAAATTAAATTTTTTTTTTTTTTAAATGTAAGAAACTTTAGAAAACGTGACATGACCAACTCTGATAATGACAGGACCAACAACGGCAATGGCAGGACCAAATAAAAATGCTAATTACTTTTTTTTATTTTTCAAAGGAATTATCTCAGATTTAAAATAAAAAATGATATGTCACATTTTGAAAGAGTCACCAGCCAACTTGATAAAATACTAATAACAAGGATTTGCACACTAAGCAAATCAATGACCAAAGACATCCATTTCACTTACAAAGTACACAGTTAGCATTGCATTTTCTGTTTGTTTGTTTTCTATTTTTTAAACGGAATTTAATACTCGGCATGCAAGCCGATAATTTTACAGCCTTGTTTTTGTATTTAGTTGAAAATGTTCAAAGAATTCATGTCAATGATTCAGTGACCGATTATGCATGGCATATAGATCCGGACGGATGTTTATGGAAAAAGTATCATTGCACAGTTTTAAAAGTGTATAGAGTTGTTTTCAAAATTGGCAGCTTTTAAAATTGCCAAATGATGGATATTAATCAGAACAAGTAGAGAGAAGCCTCGATTTTTTTCGGGGAATGAGTACATATGTCAGTCTACAAAAATGTACCAACTTACCATGATGATGCGAGCCTTTTTCCGATGACACTTGAAATATTGACCGCTAAACTCTCATCAGATTGATTGATCGTAGGTTGCTTGAGCAGTAGGTCGTGATAATTCAAGTCAATTTAATATTCCATTAGAAAGAGTATAGTTAACCATTACATCTGCAACTAACAAACTAACTTCAAATAACATTAAAACTAGTCATTGATATTATTAATTTGTGATTCTATGGAACATGTGTAACAAAAAAAATGTTTCGGTGTGACATTTGTTCAACGGGACTAATTTCATAGGAAATACTTTCCACAGGAATTAGTTTCTCAGAAAATATGTTCCAGCACTGTAAAATTTGTTCCGAAACTAATTTTATGACTAAATGTGAAATAGGTTCCGGAACAAAATTCATAGTTCCATGAAATTTGTTCGAATTAATATTAAGTGTTTTTTAAAAGATAAATAAGTTCCTGTGATATTAGTTTTAAACAAACATGTACTTATTCCAAAAAAATCAATGAACAAGTTCCGCTCGAACCTATTTTTGCAGAAAAGAATCGGAAAGTAAATACCTTTGCAACATATTGCACAGCGAATTAAAAAATGCTTGTTACATTCAAATTATAATGCTGTACTGAGTATATGCTTGCCTGGAAAACATTTGCAATTGAAGGCATGACTGTAACTATAGGATGATGATAAGAAATAAAAGCAATGGTAATGTATCATAATTTGTATGTTATGTTTTATTTGGTATTCCTCCTTCAGTGGCGGATGCAGGAATTTTCGAAAGGGGGGGTGCTAGCCCAGGGCAAAGGGGGGGTGCAAAACATATGTCCCGATTGTCCCGATTCAAATGCATTGATCGGCCAAAATAAAGGGGGGGTGCGCACCCCCGGAACCCCCCCTCTGGATCCGCCACTGCTCCTTGGTTTCTTTTAGCTGTCACGACCTGGCTGAAGAGTGTGAATTTTTACATTTCTTATGGAGTATATAACTAAACATTTGCTATACATATTATGCTATACTCCACAGGATCCGAAATGGATGATTTACACTTTTTACTTTTTTATTATTGATATAATATTAGAAAAAAAAAGAAGATGTGGTATGATTGCCAATGAGACAACTGTCCACAAGAGACATGATTACCAACTATAGGTCACCGTACGGCCTTCAACAATGAACAAAGCCCATCATACCGCATAGTCGGCTATAAAAGGCCCCGATATGACAATGTAAAACAATTCAAACGAGAAAACTAACGGCCTTATTTATATATAAAAGAAAAATGAACGAAAAAAAAATATGTAATACATAAACAAACGACAACCACTGAATTACAGGCTCCTGACTTGGGACATACACATACAAAAATAATGTGGCGGGGTTAAACATGTTAGCGGGATCCCAACCCTCCCCTAACCTGGAAAAGCGGTATAACAGTACATAAGAACGAATTATCAAAATCAGTTGAAAAAAGGCTCAACTCATTAGATGGACAAAAATACAAGTGGACGTGGCCGATAACTTGCACATCCCGACAACAAAAAGACAAGTTTCCAAATTAAAATTCGGATGGGACATTTCCGTACATCATATTCTTTTGGAAATATGTACGCAAATTTTAAATGGAGTCAGCCATGTTAACCAATACTGAAATATATCACGTCATATAGAATGTTCATGCAAAATTTCGAAGAGTTGCGTGAACATTTCGCGAATTTTTCGAGTTTTATGTTTCGAGTTTGTTACATGGGACAACGCTAAGTAAACATTTTTCGGATAATCTGTGTCTTCCTTAGCCTATGAATATTATATTTTTATTCTTTCTCTATCATAATGTGAAAATTTAAGAATCAATCTTTATTTTCATGTATAATTTGAAATATTTATTTCAGCATTTCTATAAATTTTTTCCCGTCAAATATTTACTTAACGCTATTTTTCGTGGTAGTAGCAATATCTAACGTTGCGTTAGGAACAGATCTGAGAGTACTCGCAGTTATCTGACAGCTAGTTCAAAGCCACTAACAACTAATAAAAAAAATCATACACCTAAAACTAAAGGCACTAAACTATCAATCCGTACACATCCAACGGATTTAGTGTAAAGATGCATAAACAGTCAAAGAAAAACATGACCTTATTTTTATAATGCTATTGAATGATAACTCTAAACTCACTGATGACAAATGCTCATTATATAAGAGAACTTGTTTAACCAGTGGAACATATATCACAGACATGGAACTTACTGCACCAGGTGAGGAACAAATCTCACAAACCCAGACCTTATTTCACCAGGTAAGGAACAAATCTTATAAACCTGGAACTTATTACACTAGGGAAGGAACAAGTTTCACCAACCCGGTACTTATTTCACCAGGTAAAGTGTGGAACTTTTTTTTTATAGAGATGGAACAAATTATGTAGAAATCATCTGTTACAAAGTTCTCCAAGAAAATATTTCCTGTGATATTAGTTCCACTGGAACTTTTTCACAGGAACAAATTTTGGCTCACACATGCACTGCTTATAGTGCATGGATGCCCCACTCGCACTATCATCATTTTCTTTATCTAATGGACCTTGAAATTGGGGTAAAAACTCTCATTTCGCTATAGATATTGTTTTTCCAAATAATTTCTTACATTAGCTATAGCTATTTGAGACAAAATATAAAATAAGATGAACAAAAAACTAAAATTGAGGGCCCTCATGGGGTTTTTGATTATGTGATTACTTGGCCGTTTTTTTAATGATTATTTGATTATTAAGCCAAATATTTCATGATTATTTGATTACCTAGGACTGTATTTTTAGTTTATGATTATTTGATTACTAAAGATAAACAAATATTTAATGATTATGTGATTATATTGGCAAAAAAATGGTGATTATGTGATTACTAGGACCCCCCCCCCCCCCCCCCATGAGGGGCCTCAAAATTATATAGAGTAAAAACTAGTTCAACGTGACTGAAAAGTTGTGTTCTTGTTTATACCTTAGTGTTATTAAACAAGAGGCGACAAATTATATGTACTCTGTCAATTCTTTTGCATAGGTACTATTTATGTACTAAAAATTTGTACTACAGATGTGAACTCAAATTGAGACATGATATCAATGTATGCACCATTACAGCAAACACAATATCGATTGGATGTTGTCAGCCAAATGTTATACATGACATGTTTTTCTATGGCAAGCCGTTCTCGTCAAAACTATGTTTAAACCATTTTTCGAAAAATTTACACACTGAGAATTACAACAAAGCACACTGAGATTTAAAAACTTCAAAACGCACACTGAGAATTGAAAATTACACACTGAGAATTGAAAATTACACACTGAGAATTAAAAATTTACACACTGAGATTTCATAAAGACGCACTGAGATTACAAAAATGAAAAACGCACACTGAGAATTGAAAATTACACACTGAGAATTGAAAATTACACACTGAGATTTCAAAAAGACACACTGAGAATAAATAAACTGAAAACACACACTGAGAATTTGAAATTACACACAGATTTTAAAATTACACACTGAGATTTGTGCGCACTTTTTATGCGCACATATCTAATTAGCATACTTAATCTGAATCTATTACAAGCTTAAAACAACAAGGGGACAGAACTCGTTAGTCCTTCGATTTGGTTCCAAATTATTAATAAAAAAAAACTTTAGAAATACAAGAACAAGAAAAATACCCACTTACTCTTATTAGAAAATATAACCAAATGGTGAAAAACTTTATTAAAATTATAAGAAAACATTGGAACAATCTGCAAAAGAATGCAGTGAAATTTTTACTCTCTCCTCTCGTCCAAGGAAAGTGTCTATTATAGCATATAAACGTAACAAAAATATAAAAGATTAACTAGCGAAATCAGGGAAACAGTTGGAAGACTTTTGAAAAGGGACCCATGTTTAATTACTGGTAGTAATGATCTGAATTATAGGCAGCAAACTAACTTATGAATATAAGCGATGTTAAGTCTTGAAATTTATTACGAATGTTGGTTGAAGGAATCGCATTTCATTATAATGACAAGAGTTCTTGAGATCAAGATATTAATCTGTTGAATTATTCATCTCATGAATATTCATTAGTAATTTGCATATTAATCTCAGTGTGTAATTAACAATTCTCAGTGTGTGTTTTTCAATTTATTTCATCTCAGTGTGTCTTTTTAAAATCTCAGTGTGTAATTTTGAATTCTCAGTGTGTGTTTTTTATTTTTTTAAATCTCAGTGTGTAATTTCGATTTCTCAGTGTGTTATTTTAGGTTTTTAAATCTCAGTGTGTATTTTTTTTCGAAAAAAGGGTTTAAACATAGTTTTGACGACAACGGCTTGCCATATTTTTCTGGTTAACTGTTTAAATTGTCGATATCGCGGATATGGATTCAATATAGACAATCTATGATAAATACCATATTACCTATTATTAACTTTGAACTTGGTTTCATTCAAAATATTTTTATTTTTACACTGTTGGTGATTGTATTAAACGAGAAGTACTGTATATTCCCCTGTATGTATGAAAAGGTCATATAAACTTTTACATTTCAAATTGATTATTGTTAATTGAAAAACATATGTTGACGATTTTTCTGTCATGGATCTGTAAAAATGTCACACATGCATTTGTTAATATGGAGAACGTGCAAGGTTTGGTAAGAGAATGAAAAAGGGGAGGGTATTTTTATTCTCCGGGTTTGATTGATAGGACAAATTAAAATTTATCAGAAGCATTTTGATATTTTATATATATATATATAATTGGTCCTTGAGGGAATGTTGAAACTTAAGAAGCTAGAGTACCAAGGTGACGTCTTAAATCTATAAGTCAGAAAACATGTATCAACATTTCAGTGACAAGAATGCAGCTTAACTCGTTTACCTATCATTAGTCCGAGATTACTCTGACGTCCAACGGCTGTTTTGCCAGACAAGCAAAACAGCCGTTGGACGTCAGAGTAATCTCGGACTAACCTATCATGTGAATCTCCGCGATAAAAGGTTTTTACAACATTAAAGGATCAGAGATTCATGATTTGATCAATATTAAATCATCTATGATAAAGGGTGAAGTGACATCCTTTTTGAGCAGTATAGTTTACGAAAAATATACTGACAATTACGATGTTCCAACCACAAGAACGCCTCTGGACTTAGTTTTGTAATAATCTAAAGAAGATGACGGATGAGAAAGCAATCCAATGACTAACATATAAATCTAACGAGCAACATACAGTAAAGTACTAGTATTTATCATACTTTATGCACAGGTTTAACAAACCACTGTGCTATATATTATACTTTTTATCATCGAAAGTCAGGCTGTAAAATTTGTTATTATAAAAATACACATTCAATTCTCCCAGTTTGATACAACTAAAATATAAATTATACATGAAAGAAGAGAACTACTGGCAGTTTTTGACTTAGGATAGACAATTGAACATGTGGAGTTAAATTTGTTTTTAGATAACAAACCAACCCTATTTTTATAAATATTGAGCAGTCCAGATTGACAAGATTTACATAAAGAACATTACCGTTTGAATGGTTTAACACTAGGTATTTTGGGCCCTTTAAAGCTTGCTGTTCGGTGTAAGCCAAGGCTCTGTGTTGAAGACAGTACTTTGACCTATAATGGTTTACTTTTACAAATTGTGACTTGGATAAAGAGTTGTCTCATTGGCACTCATACAACATCTTCTTATATCTATATAGAATGAAAACACCACTTTAACAACTACAATGTTATAATAGATAATAGGTAAAAATACACCATAGAATAAACAAATGATTAAGGAATGCTAAAAATCAATTACACTAGGTTTCACCAAACTATGTGAAACCAAACTATGTGAAACCAAACTATGTGAAACCAAACTATGTGAAACTTGAACAAAAATTCTATTTCTGGAAATTAAGGGGTCAAATAGAAATATGTATACTATAAACCAAAACTCTACTTAATAACCTGATCCAAGAAAATTTTAACAGAATAACCTTGAGTTACAATCATATGAAATCCTACAGTGGTTCTCAAGGCTTTGAGAAATCAACTGGTCCAATAAAACCATTCTTAAACTTGATCAGACTCTTTTTATACTGGACATTTATTTACACATATGATTTGGACAAAACTAAAATCCTACTTGTCATTTGGTCCAGTAATGTATATATCACTTATGTCTCAGCCAATCAAATTTTCACTGGTCTTTGTCCAATCCTGTCAACATTGAGAATTACTGATTTCATGAACCAAGTAATGACTGACAATGTGTGTAATTTCTATTGCTTTTGGAGATTCACTATGCTTTGTTCCTGAAGTAGCATTATCCTTTTTTCATATAAAGCAATGTGAATATTAGAGTTTGTCTAGTTGAGTGTAAAGAATACATTTAGAAAAATGCCTCTGGTGCAACTTAAGCCTTACTATAATAACATTTTGAGTATGATCAAAGTACATGTACCAAGACAGCAACCAATCAAAATGGAGAAATATTTGGTGTAACAAGCCATATATTTATACTTTTGAGTAAAATTTTATGACTGTTACCGCTCAAGTGTTTCTTGATATGTGTCTGAAACCTAAAGTAGAATAAACAGCTGCACCATGAGCGCATGATACGCCTGCCATGTTTTCTAAAGAATGAAGTTCAATAACTTCTTGCAGTTGTATCCGAAATTTATAATAAAAACTAAAGGGAGTTTTTTTAATAGATATAAATCAGTCACCACATGAAAACTGCTGAAAGCGTTTTTTGAGTTAATGTCCAAAAACTGGTAAATCCCCTTATAATGAATAGAAACCAGTCCTATAACTAGAAATGTAAAATCTGAAATTTATAAAAATCGAAAGGAAGCTAAAGTCAATAGATATAAACAATTCATCAAAGTTTAGAAAAACTGCTCAAAGCATTTTTGAGTTAATATCTGAAAACTGGAAAATCCCCCTTTTTGTAATGAATAAATTACCATAACTCAGAAACATAAAATCAAAAATATATAAAAATTAAAAGGGAGCTCATGTCAATATATAAAAACAATTTACCAAAATTTCTTAAAAATTATTGAGTTTTTTTAGTTATTGTCCAAAAACTGGAAACCCACCCCCCTTTTTGCAATAAATAAAACCCTCAAACTTGGAAACATTAAAACTAAAATATATTAAAAAATTTGGTTAAAGCAATTTTTAGTTCATGTCTGACATGTCTACAACGGTCTTGTAAATGGGTGTATAATAAGAGAAAAACTTTATGTTTAACAATGTTTTATTAATATCTATTATTCATTAATGAAACAAATGAGAAATTTCCAAAGAAATATAAATATGAACTTCTACAGTTGTTTTCAAAGGAATAAATTTCTTTCATATATCTAGACGTCTCCTCAATTATTCCTCCTTACACTTGTAACAAACTGTTTTTATTGAATGACAGTCAACATTTAATTAGTTTTATAGGACCCAGTTATAACATGAAAGGAAGGTCCAAATTCTTTTCTCCAATTCCAACATAGACATGTCCAAATCTTCTTGATCCAGGAACATGGAAGAAAACAAATCCATTCCACCATAGACTTCTCAATGTAACAAGTCCACTTCCCCTCTCAAACTGCAGACTCCAGCAACCTAAATAAAATGCATAATTAAATTGATGCATGCTTAATGAAAAACATGATTGTTAATAAGTAGTAATTCACACAATTAATACTAATATTCAAAATCTATTTCTTACAATCAAAATGCTTAAAATATATTTCTCACAATCAAAATGCTTAAAATATATTTCTCACAATCAAAATATTTAAAAATCTCACTAACAAGAAAAATTACATGTACATGTTTATTTGAAGCCAGCTGAAAGCTCTTTCTTTGTCATTTCATAACAGATTTTTTTTCTGATGGAAGTCATGGAGTTCAAAAACAAAGAACAAGAAATTTATGCAACATTAATTATTATGTGAACCAATATTTATCTGGATAATGTACAAATACCAACATACCTTTTGGAATGTCCTCTTCAACTGTGTCTAAGAAATCTATTGATTTGTCAAGATTTGCTTTTTGTAATAAGGTCTTTTCGAACAGAGCTTTTGGTTCTCTGAAATGCATGTAGGAACAAAGTTTGGCAGCCTCTGACACAGAAAGACCTGCAAAAAATAAAAGTATGCTGTTATAATTGTTTAATTAATATTCATTATTGTGACTTAAAGGATATTACAAATGTATATGTATACAATATGTACATAATATCATCAAGTATAAAATACAGAAGTTTTCAAACAACGAAGTATAGTAAATTTAACTGATGCAAAATGAGTTTAACTATCTATGTTTAACAGTTAAGAGCATTAAAGTAAATGTAAAGGTTTAATATATTCATGTATCTGATTTTGATGTTATATTTGTTATTCTCAAAGGATTTTGTCTAATGCTTAGTCCGGTTCTGTGTTTGTGTGTGTGTTACATTTTAATGTTGTGTCGTTGTTCTCTTGTATTTAATGCGTTTCCCTCAGTTTTAGTTTGTTACCCCGATTTGGTTTTTTGTCCATGGATTTATGAGTACTGTTGCCTTTAATATCGTTGTTTAATAATCATCAATTTTGAAATTCAAATATTGTTTGTACCTTCAAAACATCTATTTGAGAGAGTTTCTCCAGTTGGTGTTTTAATAAAAGCTGCTCTGGGTACAATTTTCACATCCTCATCAATTTCAGCAATTACTGATGCTAGTCTGTCCTCTTCTTTTATCAAAATCTGTAATAAAAGACAAAAAGTTATTGATTAGCAGTCTAGAGATAAGTTTTAGGACAACTGTTAAAGACATGTTACTAGATTATCAACATTTACATATTTATTGCAAATAAGGGGATATAAGTGAAGAATCTTTAAAATTTATAACTGACTTCAATTTTCAAAAGAAATTTTAATGAAACATATTCTAAATGAAAAATAACTGCAATATTGCTTGTTTAAAGAACTTCAACCATATTTTTTTGGTTTTTTTCATACCGTTTCTTCCTCTTCATGACCTTCTTCTCCATCAGCAGATTTCTTTGTTTGTACATGTTCAAACTCATGTGAAGGGTCTCCAGTGAATCGTCCTTTAGCCAATTTACTCTTTTCTCTCATAGCTTTTGTTGCAGGTGGGAGAAGTCCCCAATTTACACAATCTTTGCTGAAATAAAAAAATACATTTGTATATCGTGCAATAAACCTTTTTCAGTTTTTATGTATATGTAAACTGAAAAAGTGGCTTTTAATTATCGATAGAATTTAGGGTAATTCCCATAAAATACTAGAAAAATAACCAACACTTAGAAAACGGTATGTTTACAGTTATATGTTTTGTGTTTCAATTGATTTGGGTTGCATTTCTTTGACAAATTATATATCATCTGATCATAACAAACCTTTCATAATTAATGGTATCAAACACATTAATATTGACAGTGACTTTTTAAATAAATAATTGTGAATTAAGAAAATTGACACTAAAGAATTACTCAATTTCACCAAAAATAAAGTAAAATTTATCATACCTGTAAAGAGTTTTGCATTCAGCCATTTCATCTCGTTGAGTTCCCTGTGCAATAAAGTAATCATCTTTGATACCCAGAATTTTCCCCCAGAAATAAATTCTGTGAAATTTGTATCTGTTTTGCTGGATAACTAATGAAGTTTGGAGAGCAGCTTTTTGTTCTGGACTAAGAACAGTGCCACTTGTTCCAACATAATCTATATTCAGGTGTAAATCTGCTGCTTCCATCTTTGTACTTGTTAAATTCCTTTCTGTGTCTGTAAACAAGTGTTCGTCTCCACCGTTTGTGCGTGTTGTCAAGGGAAACAAACAGGTCGGAACACTTCCGGATAAAAATACGAAAATCAGTATCATAGTTGTGTTTTTGTTTTGCTGAAAATCGTTTCACAGGTAAACAGATTTATGACGTCGATTAACAACAAATTGGAAAACAACCCAAGCATGGATCCAGAAGTTGAAATGATGTTTTGTGCCCCGCCAAACATTACACTTAACAGAAATTCAACTGTTGTACGGAACTCGTCAAAGTTCAACCGAAATGTGTTACCTGAGTTGGAAGATGACATTGACGGTATATGGACAGATCGACTAAAAACAAATCCAAAACTTTACAATGGAACTAAATTTAGACTTGTCAGTGCGGAATTAAATGCAAATAATGTTAAACTAAATATAGGAATTACTTCTTATAAAGATTTTATAGGCACTAACTGGTCACCCAATGCTACGGAACTTCAAGGCAAAGGGGATAAACATTTTAAAAACCCACAAGCTTTCATGTCTGATGCCCTTGGTGTAGGAGCTTTACTTTTATCTTTTGATAATTATGTTACATTCCAAATGAGAAGTTTAGATTGTGGAGAAGCATGCGGTATGTGGGATATACCTGGAGGCCATGCAGAACCAAAGGTATACAGCTAAATCATCTTCTAATTACTAATTTATGTCATTACAACAGTGTATTTCTAATATGCTTTTGTCGTCCCTTAAAATCATGATATCTCAGCCTATAACAAAATAGGACTATAGCAAACTCAGCCTATAACATAATCGGCCTTGTAAAACTGGACTATAACAAACTTGGGCTATATTTACCAAACTCAGATTTCTAGAAAAATATAAGTATGATATTTGATGTTTTTTTTAATTTTTATTTGAAATTAATTTGAAATGAATTATGATTTACAATTAATTAAAAAAATATTTTGAATATTTTAGAAGCTATTAATATAAATTACGTTAACAAGATATGTATAAAAAGAAAAGTAGGAATACATTCATTCTACCACTGAATTGTCTGTATTATCATGATTATTATATTTATTTGTAATAATGTCCCTGTGGAAATATGACATCATGCCACGTGTATTGTTGACACCTATTTAATCACCAAAGTGAGAACAAAACTACCTGTAATTACATGAAATTGTAATTAACTAAATATCCAATATCCAGTATTTTCACAGTAACAGCTTGTGTATAACTGATGTTTTCATATTCTTATGTTTTAGTTTGATTACAAATCTTATGTAATAATTATAAGACAGTAATTGTGAATTGTATGTTTCTGGTCATACTTTTATTGGTTGAATCTCAGTGTGATTTTAATATTTGTACAATGTAAAACTGTTTAACATGTTTTATAATAAAGAAAACATAAGGTTTACAAATTTATTTCAGAAGATGTCAACAATCATAACAATGATTTTGTCATTCAATAATATTTAATTTAGAACATATGAATATGAAGCATATATAAAACACATAAAGCACATTTAAACAGTTTTAAACTCAATGGCATTTTGTCATATAAGACAGGCATCATGCAGATATAAAAAGTCATTGTCAAAGCACATTTAAAGCATACATAGCACATATTTAAACACAGCTAGCACATACAGGTACATACATAGCACACACAGAATTCTGAGTCATATCTGAGACCAAATGCAAAAATAAATGTTATTGTCAAGGCTAAAGCACAAGCATAAACATAGGCAGGAGTAATTACAGCTAGTCGTTGGACAGTGTTGCAGAGCCATGTGTTGTCTACATATCTCACTACAGTAGTTGCTTCAGCTCTGGAGATGTAGCTTTAGGTGAAAGCTTCTCGAAAGCTGACTGGATGTCAGCTGCTGATAAGTGTCATGTGTTAACGTTAATACATGTATCTGTACTCTGCACCCCTGCTGGTGTATGTAGTTTTAGTCTCAACTCTTGCCTTTCTAAAAACAATGTATCTGTCTGATGTGACCATTTAAATAAAATTACTTTTCAATTGGTGAATCCATTAATAAAGCATTTATCTAGTTTCAGGACTACAAGTTGTGTATTAGTATTTCAAGTGTTCTAATATTGTACCACAATGTTTAATACCATAAGTAGAAGGTTGGGATTTATTTTAAGGGATAATTGGTAAAAAAAATGGGAAAAACTAGGTATTTCTGCAATTTTCTGGTCAATGGACAATTAAGACAATTTAAAAGCAGTGTAAGGGAGGTAATTCTAAAACATTTAACATACAATGTTGGGTATGTTTGGATTTACCTTCCTTACACTACTTGTATATTATGTATAAAGAAATGTCAGGTTTTGGACATATTGCAAAAAAATAGGGGGGTTAGTTGTTTTCAATTTTTTTTCTTTCAAATTTCTCAAATTCTAAATTTTTGAAAATTTTAAAGAAGAAATCTTTAATTGCACAATATTGCACAATAGATTTGTAAGATCTTGACATTTGTTTTGTGTCAAAAACTCATATTATGTCAAAAATTTGATCGCAATCCAAATTCAGAGCTGTATCAAGCTTGAAAGTTGTGTCCATACTTGCCCCAACTGTTCAGGGTTCGACTTCTGCGGTCGTATAAAGCTGTGTCCTGCAGAGCTCCTGGTCTGCATTTTAATTGACTTAAAGTTATTTGCATTTGTATTTGTTTGTTCTTTCCAGGAAATAGTAGGAAAGAAACTGATGACAGAAATAGATATCGATGAAATGGATTCTGCAAAAATAACCAATGAAATATATGACTCTATTCTTCGAGAGGTAGTGGATGAAGTAAATGTTCCAATGAAATGTTTATCAGATCCATTATTGATGGGGATATGTAGGAATAATACGTCTGCTGGCAGACCAAGTGCTGAATTTCTTATCAGGTATCTTAAATTCTAACATTTAGATTGTGTTGTGTACTAACAATATAACTCTAGGATTAAACACATTTTTTCTAGAGATTATTTGTGAGTAAACTTGGCAGATTAACTCACAAATTGAGGAAATGTTGTTCTTTTTAATGGAAAGATTATACATGTATGACATGTACCAGTCAGCGCCCCAGTATACACACCAATCACCTCTTTGAATATGAACCTATGTGCTTCATCCTACTAGTTCTCAACTAGACTGGAATCCTGCTATATATAATCACCTTGTTCTATAAATATATAAATATGTAATATGCACATTTATCTAGACAGGCGAACCAGTCTAGTTTTCAACCAGATCTCTGTTATTTTACTATCAATTTCAACTTTCTTGGAACCGCTAGATTTCATTTATGTGTTTCTAGAAATTATACAAGTGAACTTGAAATAGGTTACGAAAGTAGTTTCAGCAACATGGTAAATCAAAATGCATACAAAGTAAATGAAATTGGAACAGATCAATCACATTCAAATAACTTTATATACAAGTCATATAAGCATAATTTTATATTGTCAATTGTATTAGTAGTATCTGCATCTATGAACCCAGTTTTTCCTTTCAGAAAACCCTCAGAAAACTATCCTACATCAAATGTATGTTGTATTTTGATATATCACTACACAGAATTTTTGAAGGGGAGGCATAGTTTCAGAAACCAAGAAAAATTCTGTAATGCAAAGCAAAATTTAAAATATTTTGGACAATTTTATGCTTGAAAATGTTTTTTTTTCAAACATGTGTCTTTGTTATGATATTAAAATTGAATTCAATTTCAGATGTAGTTTAAAGTCCAATGAAATAAGAGATTTATACCTACAAGGGAACCAAGCTGAAGCAGATGAATCTACGTGTATAAGATTACTTCCCCTTGATGAAGTTTTAAACATGACAGGAGAACATGAAATGTGGAAGAATATGGCACCATCATCTAAAGGGTGCATAACTCTTGCTAAACACTTTAAATTTTGATACCATTGATTTTAGTACCATTTCATTGCATAAAACATTGAAAAATGAACTGCATTAAAGGAAATATAAACACAGATTTTGGGCAATTCTATAAAGGATAATAATAAACTCTTATAAAAATAAAAATGTGCATTACTTCTTAATATATTATATACTGTATGTATCATTTTGTTTATTTTGCAATAATCACCAAATTAACTCCCTTTTTTATAAAAAAAAAAAATGTAAAAGTAGTTGATTTTTTTCAACCTCTAGTTTTTACATTAACATAACTTGTTATTAATTGTTATGAGCAGAACATGTAATAAAAATGAGGGGATGAAAAAAGATTGGTTTAATTAACCACCATTATTTTTTTTTATAACTACATTTGTATTTGCAAGCTGCATGCTTTGTATTTATATGTTATTGTTTGTGTCTTTATATTTGGTGAAAAGTGCACAAAAGCATATGTTCAAATGTTTGTCAATATGCCAAATCAAAATAAAGTTCTATTTTCTTACTTATTTATTTTGTTTTCTATAACAAAATAACTTTTCATGACTGTTATTTTTAATTTTTTATTTGACATTATTTAATGTATTTTATTGAACTGTTTTAGAACTTTTACAAATTTGCAATGCATTTGATATTGTTATACATAAGTTTTATTTATATGTTAGTTATAACTTATAATTAAGATTTGAACAGCTCTGATCATATTTTGGTGATTGCAAGCTTTGTCCAGATTTTGACAATTTAAACCTTTATCAAGCATATAGAGCTTGTCATGTGGTGTTGGGGCTTTATATCACTACAGACCAAAGATGTCCAATTTGCTATTTTATGTTGATGTTTTTGCAACATCTTTTTTATTCATATCATCTGTTCAGATTTGATTGTGTAAAGTGAGTAGCATAGAAATAATTGTACAAAAGTGTTTATAAGAATGCAGAGAACTACGCAAGAAGATATTTGTTAGGCCTGTTAATAATGTCTATTTCTCGTATTTTAAAACGATTTTACATTGGCACGATGGCACAGGCACTTGTCTCAGAATTTTTTGGTTATATTAAGGTATATAGGGAAAAAAAATTCTGAGACAAGCGCCTGTGATTGCTGGCTATTGTAGCCATCAATGTAAAATCGTGTTAAAATAAGAGAAATAGACATTAGATATTTTCTAGACTTGTTTATTTAATGTTAGTACAATGTTTTTATGATATATACAGTTATTGTCAGTTCTTTCAGTCATGTAATAAATGTTGAAGGTTGACTGTATTAAGTATATTTTAAGACTCAGAAGCTTAGTGTTTTTCTGAAAGGGAAATAGTGGCATACAAATTAGTCTTTCAAAATCCCATTACTTTGCTATATGTATGTCAATTTCATTTATATTTTTATATTAGGGTTGGGATAGTGCATAAAAGCAGTGGCATAAAATGATCTCACACAATTAGTCAAGAATCAATCAGTACAGAGTTCAATGATTTTTTTTTTACTAGGAATATGAAGCTTTTATAGCTTTCTGTTTCGTTGTGAGCCAAGGTCGGTGTTGGACTGTACATTGACCTATAATGGTTTGATAACATATTGTGACTTGGATCAAGAGTTGTCTCGATGGCACTCATACCACATCTTCTTATATATCTGATGAAAGGGAATAGACAATATTAGGATGAGAACTAGAATTTATACTTTAAAATGTTATACATTTATTCTTGCTTGTTGGGAGTATTATATAAACTAACTTATGATGAAAGTTTTTGTTATTGTTAATTACATGTATACACTGTGTTATATTATATATTTTGTAAAAACAAAGGTTTTGGATGTTATATTTTATACAGAGGGTTGGAATAGGGTTGTAATCTCAAAAATAAAAATTATTTTATATTTCTTGGTATTTATCCCATGCTGCTGCTAACAGATATGTATACACTACACTGTGCTTATTGAACGAGTTCATAAAAGATCAAGCATAATGGGATAAATTTTATATGAGGAATCATTGGTAGACGGAAAGTTGATGACTAGGTTATTTAATATATGGTTTATCATTTCCTGGACTGTTATCAAAGGGCTTACCGGTGATCATCTACTCATTATCTAATATGCCTAAGTTTCATGAATAACATCTGGATGATTTTGGATTAGGAAGACTGTCACAATTTTGCTAATGTATCAATTTTTTTTAGTACCTTTTCAAACATTTTTAGTTTCAAGATATGACGTTTCATTGTGGTGCAGTATTTTAATTTTAAAATTATCTGTCACTTAGATGCTCTTTTTTATAGGTTAAATTAAATGTGCATTCAACAAAATATAAAATGCATACCGGTAGTATAAATTCAATCAACAAACCTTGCAATAATATATTGATGGGTTTGAAGATAAATTTCTGTCATAATCCAGCATTCAGTTTGGTTGTAGCTTCCCACCCTCCTTCTTGGTTGACCACTTTGCAGAACTTACAAACTTGTTTTCTAATTTATGGGCATGTTTTTTGGTCTGTGCATCCGTCCATTCATTCGTCTGTCAGTTTGTTCGTCCTTCTGTCCTGCTTCAGGTTTAAGTTTTTGGTCAATGTAGTTTTTGATGAAGTTGACGTCCAATCAACTTGAAACTTACTAGTACACATATTACCTATGATATGATCTTTCTAATTTTACCACCAAATTAAGAGTTTTGCTCCCAATTTCACGGTCCACTAAACATAGAAAATGATAGTTTGAGTGGGTCATCTGTGTACTATGGACACATTCTTGTTTCATTTCTTCTCATTTTGAGAATTGATGAACTATAATTTGTGAATATTCAGGTATGATCATTCAAGCAAGCATCGAAAAGAGAGGTTATGGATGTCCGAAACCAAAGACACAGGAGTATAAGAGGGTCAAAAGATACCAAAGTAAAAAAACAAACTGACTGCCATAGCAAAAAACGAAAATGACCAAATGATAAACTACATTAAACAAAACAACCTAAAACTAAAGACTGAGCCACAGGAACCCAAACAAAAACTAAAACCAATCATAGGTGCTCTGGAAGGGTAATCAGATCCTGCTCCACATTTGACACAAGTGTGTTACTTTGAAATACAACCCTGGTAATAAGTCGAGAAAAAAAGGATGGGAGTGGTTATAATTGCAACACATCTGTTGTCGTCTATGAAACATATTTCCTAACAGACAACCAGTTCATGATGGGATTCAAAAGATTTTTGAAGGATGATTTCTGATCTTCCACTTGAAAGTTGTGGTTAAAAGCTTCCTTTTCAGCAGCAATCCTTTTTCTAGGAAACATGATATACAAGAGGCTGTCACAACGACAGCAAACCGGATTTATTAATATTTATTTGTGTCCTGGCAATATCACAAGAACCATTACTGATGAATGGTGAAAGTGAAAATCGTCAATATCAAATTTGACCTCCATTTTGTCATCAGTATCAACATCTTAAAATTGGAAAAGCTTAGATTGAATGGTTCATGAGTAAATGCAACAACGTGAATGGAAACGCCATTTCACAATCTTTCAAGAACCACAACTCCTGAACGGTAAAAGTCAAAATCGTCATTATTGAACTTGACCTCTAATTTGCCATCAGTAACAACATATTAAAATTTGGGAAGCTTTGGTAAAACAGTTCATGCGTAAATGCATGGACACGACTGGAAACACCATTTTTCAATCTTTCAAGAACCATAACTCCTGAACGGTTAAAGTCAAAATCGTCATTATTGAACTTGACCTCCATTTTGTCATCAGTAACAACATATTAAAATTTGGGAAGCTTAGGTAGAACAGTTCATGCGTAAATGCACGGACACGACTGGAAACTCCATTTTTCAATCTTTCAAGAACCATAACTCCTGAACGGTAAAAGTCAAAATCGCCATTATTGAACTTGACCTCCATTTTGTCATCAGTAACAACATATTAAAATTTGGGAAGCTTAGGTAGAACAGTTCATGCGTAAATGCACGAAAACGACTGGAAACTCCATTTTTCAATCTTTCAAGAACCATAACTCCTGAACGGTAAAAGTCAAAATCACCATTATTGAACTTGACCTTCATTTAGTTGTCAGTAACAACATATTAAAATTTTAAAAGCTTTGGTTGAACGGTTCATGAGTTAATGCACGGACAACATTTGATTGCCGCCCGCCCGCCCGCCCGCCCGACCGCCGTACATCCCCAAATCAATAACCGACATTTTTGTCACAAAAATCCGGTTAAAAATTGAAAGCTCTGTAATATCAGCAAGTTTTTCTTAAATTTGATGAGATTTTATTGTTATTGCATAAACATAAACTATAAAAAATGCGGTCACAGTGAGATAAATCCTGTCCGTCATACATACACCCTAGAATCAGCAAATATAGTTGACCTATTACTTATAGTACCTGTTAAATGGACAAATTAATATTAAAATGAGATTAAGGACAGATGCACCTTGTTGTGGAAAATGTGACAATCATTCTAAACACTGAATGTAATTGATCAATTACTTATTACAACTGAGAAAGGTATCAATCATAAAAACTTGTTGACCACTGATCCATGAAATGAGGTCAAGATCAGCAGAACCTGAATTGACAAACATTTATACTGGTACCTTGCAAAAAATAGAAATGATTCCATATACCAACTATAGGTGTCTTGCTGGGGAATTCTTATTGACAAGCCAAGTCTACCTAAATGTAAGTTTTTACAGATCTGACAAAACAGTGATCTAGATTTTACAGAACAGATTTCTTTTCGCCATATTATACCTCCTTGTGCCCCTGAACCACCTATCCATGGATTTATAATAATAGTTTCAAATACCTGCAGCCCATACCAGTAACCTAAGTGTCCATCGAAAGGCTCTCCTACCCTAATTTTGGCGACTTATCACATTATTTTCTTCAGAATTTTGAACTTTAAAAAGACCATTCAAGTTGCCATATTTTCATAAATCGGAGAAAAGTTTATGGACCATAAATTGCATGGTTGACGTCCCTACTGTCAAGACAGTTCAGCATGGGCAGTTCTAAAAAAAAATATGCAGGGTCACAGGCCAGGAAAGAATGGTGCCCGTCATCAGAATTACAGACAGGATTTGGGGCAAAGGGGTTAATAGAATTGTTATGTATTTTTCAAGTTACAGCCTTTTATAGCAGAGTATACAGTATAGTTTTTTCCTTCTCATTAATGAAGGCGGTAGTATAGTTGCCTACGATTGCTTCATTTGAACTTTGGTGGATAGTTGTCAAATTCATTTTTATTTTATTTCAACCCACCAGCACCATTTACTCATCCACTTTATCTTTTATTTGTTAACCTTGATACCCCAATGATAATTGTGGCCGAGTTTGGTTGCAATTGGCCAAGTAGTTTCAGAGAAGAGTTTTTTTGTTGTTTTTTTTTAAAGTAAATAGATGACAAAGGATGTCAATTGATGAGAAAAGCTAACACTTATACTAATAAGCATCCTCATGTTTCATATTTTAAAGAATCAAGCAATCAAGATGAAACAGTTTTTGTTACTTTTTCCAACTTTTATATGTAAAAGCATGATTATGTAAGTCCAATTTCCTGATTATTTAAGAACTATGGAATACATTTTAGTCACTTCCTTAATGGTAGAGATGGATCCAGTCTGAAAGATTCAGATAGTTTTGTCACTGTACTGATGTCTCAATATTAAATACCCAATGTATCCTTTTATTCATATAATCATTACCAACAACTGGGGAATAAAAGTTCTACTCATATACTAGTTAATTATTTATTGAGATTTTGTGATACATTGTAAATGGACGGCCCATTAATCAATACTAATCAATCATATTGCAAGTCATATATATATTGTGCAGCCATCAATTGTCAATCCACCAAAAAACCTCAATCCACATCAAACTGTTATACCCTTTATTTCATATAATAGTTGTCATACGAAAGCAGGCCGAATGTGTACAACACACTCTAATATGTAAAAAGTCAATAGCACTAAAAATACAATGTACGTGGAGAAAAAACATGTGTCTCGCCTAATATTAAATATGTAGACTCGGTTAAATAAAAGTCAATAATAAAAATAGATTATAACAGTTGAAATATTTATAATAAGTCATTTAATTCTGGTTTTGGATAAAAAGTAGTACTTGAAATTGTAGTTCTGACAGAGAAAAAAATAATACATGATTACGATACGAGCAGCCACAGAAAACATGATTGTTCTAAGGGAGACAACTATAATTTAGAAGCTGGTCAAGATTCACAAACGCTCAGGGCCATATTTTTCTCTTCTGATAGCTCTTTCTCTGTAGCATCCATCTTCTCTCTGGAGAAATCATTAATGGTCAATCCTTTGACAATCTCGTAGGTATGATCTGGTTTTGTACGAACAGGAAAGCTGTAGATTAAACCCTCTTCAATATTATATGACCCATCTGAAGGGACTGCCATTGAAACATATGTACCCTGTAAAGACAATTGTAGAATGAACATTTGAGCATTTTGTCCAAAATAATCTAATAAGTGATTTAAACAAGTTGACTAAAGTTAATAAAACAAATACAAAATATCTGTACAGTAACAATGTCAATATTCTATTGTTTACTTCTCATCACAGCAATGCAATGCAGAAAAATAAAGCAAACTAATGAATTACTTAATTTTAACTTTAGATCGTAGATTAAAACTAGATGTGTCAAAGTGACACGAATGCCCCCTCCCAAAAAGTTGAAAAATTTGCAATTTCAATATAAACACATGTGGACACAAACATGATGGTAGTCTCACATATCAAACATCAGCTCAAAATCTGGAGGTGTATAGAAAAAAAATCTGTATAACTGTGATTTTCAATAATTTATCAAAGTCCAAAGCCTGTAATTTCAGCAAAAATTAGCGGCGCAGAACGAAACTTAAGCTTGACCTATAACTCATCATGGTTAACTCACATACCAAAAATCAGCCCAATATCTGAAGGCATTTAGAAAAAACTCTGTACAACTGTGATTTTCAACAATTTCTCAAAAGTCCAAAGCCTGTAATTTCGGCAAAATTTGGTGGAGCGGGAGGAAACTTAAACTTGATCTGTAACTCATAATGGTTAACTTACATACCAAAAATTAGCCCAATATCTGAAGGCATTTAGGAAAAAAACTCTGTATAATGGTTTGTTGGGGAATGACAGAATTACGGAATTTCGGACAAGGGTAAAACTATATGGCACCGACAACTTTGTTGCGGGGCCATAAAAAAAGATTTATTTAACACGACTTCCATACAAATCTTTATTAAAATACTGTTAGAAATTTGGTTGGACAAAGTAAAATTATTTTTATGACCAAGCAATAATCAGTCAGACTGAAAGATTTGGAAACGTTTTTGTTTACCAGACATTTACAGCAGTGAGTTGACAATATTTGGCTGCCTAACTGCATAAGTAAGGGGTTTGCCTGAAGTCTATTATTTATGGGCATCTTGTGAGATGCAGTATTAATATTTGACAAAATTGGAAAATCATAATGTAATTTTGACCAATGAGGAGCTGATAATATGGGAAGACTTAGCACACATTGATTATTGTAAGAAAAGAACAGTCAAAGAAATCTGCTATGACTATCAGTGAAAAGTCTGTTTAAGGTTGAAAGAATTCATTGACAACATTTTATCTAAATTCACTCATGCAGTTTGACTTACGTCTGGTACTCCATTCCACCAGTCTCTAACATGATCTACAATAGCTTTGGCTGCTGACATGGCACTAGATAATTTCCTAGCTTTAATAACAGCTGCACCTCTTTGCTGGACAGTCTGAAAATGTGGAAATGTCAAATATGATGATAGTGTAGAAAATCTGCATGTATATGTTGGAGACAATTACACAAAATACCCCACTGCCGTTCAACAGATTATTTGCATGAAATCTACATCCTGGCTTAAACAAAAATAGAAAATAGAACTTCATGAAAAGGTACACACCTCCAAAAATGCCTGTTTATAACATTATTCAATGAAATTGATGAAGCCCCATGTAAAATACTTGGCACTCTTAGTCTTCATGTGGTATTTAACGTGGTACCGAACACTACAGGGAGATAACTCTGTAAAATCAGCTGAACGTTTTAATTAATTTAAGGAAATATTGAGATTCTCAATTATCAAAATTGGTGTTAGTCAAACTGCTATTTGTCCAACCAATTTTTTCAGATAATGTGTCTGGTTCAGGTTTCTTGAAATTTTTACCTTTTAGTCAAAGGGTCAAAGTAAATGTTTTGTGCAAATTTTATGAAAATTAAACGAGCAAACTTAATTTTAGTCAAGGTTTCTGGTACCACCTTAAATAATAAAGTAGTTATTTCCATATTTGGTGATAACATACCTTGATGAAATCATTGTTGAGCCAGTTGTCATCTTTAACAGCTTCACGTACTGGCATGGATTTTCCGTTTAAGTCTACGACAGCTTGGTTTACATCTGGATATTGAGTAGACGAGTGATTTCCCCAAATGACACAATTCTTTACAGAACTGTTACTTACACCTAGCTTGGCTGCAATCTAAAAATCATATTCAGATTTGAATGATAATAGTGACATAATCAGCAAATACATGTATGTAGGACACAGTTTTTCTCAAGCTTTGTTTGTGCATTTCTGTGACTTGTCATATTTCAGTGATTTCTGCAGAAAGGTTTTCAAATTTGTTGCACCCAACCTTATTTCTATAATGCCTTGTCCTTTCAAAAAACTTAAAATAAAACACACTAAAGTAATTCAATTGTATTAACAATATCTAACAATTACTTCAGATAATAATTTGTGCTTGTATTTGGTAGTTTGATATTAGTGCTAAAGTATATCATACTTATGCTAGTGAAATGTTTTGTAGCAGGCTGATAACTGCAAAAGAATTATACATGGGCTTGATAAAGGTTTTTCTCATTTTAATTCATTCTGAATTTTGCATTCTTGTGCTCGGACACTATTTGGCTCAAGTTTGATAGTGGCTGAAGAGTAACATACATGCTTTTGTTCAATATTTTGATCAATTATCTTCTTGAAAAAATCTTATTCTTCATTTGACCCGATCAATTGAATAGCTGTGATTAACATTACAATACATACCTGTGCTTGTGCCCTGTTTTGATCAAGCCTTGTCAATGCAGTAAAGTTTGCTGGGTTAATGGATGGTGCATATTTCTTACAAATATATGCGTTGGTATTAGCTGGATTTCCAACAACTACTACCTATAAAACAAAGAAAATGTGAATGTCATATGAAGTCTGAATGGATTAGTTAAGGCTGTTTTTCCACTTGACAGCAGACATGGTCTATGTAATAGGGAGATTAAATCTTTTCAAAAATATATATATTTAGTTTCTAAAAAGACGGATAATATAAATATGAATTAAAATGAACTACTTTTGAGGTTGGTTATTCAAGAAGATGCATACAATGTTATGCAATATCTACCCACTTGTTTTTAGAAAGTAATAGAAAATTCAATGCTAAGTGGGTATAATAAAATTAAAAGTTATTTGCTTGCCCTACAGATCTGAAAATTGTTTATGTTGTTCAAAGTTATGTTATTGGATCAGGGAGTATGATTCTGTCAAAGTTACAAAATTGTGCCCCGAGGTTTAGGAATAGAATAAATTACAAAAGAAGGAAGATAAAAGATCGAACAAAAAGACATCCCAATCACTATATACTCTGCCCTCTATTAACACTAATGTAGAAATCAACTATATTTCATTTGCTTCTTATATACTACATAAAGCTCTGTCACAGTCTTCTGGCACATCAGGCAAAATAAAATAATAAGTGTATTTCCTATTACATCTTTGGATACAAATAGGGTTGGTGGGTAAGGAAGTTTTTTATTTTACAATTTTTTTTGACATTGAGTTAAAGGGGGAGCAGTTCTGACTATAACAGTGCTTATTGAAAAATGATCAAACAAACTTTAAGGTAGGCTATTTCCAAGATTAAAATATAGGGTATGTATGGAAATAGGAAGCACACATATATTTTTTTCATTTGGCCTCAGCAGAATTAAACTAAAGAAAGCAATCTCACTTAAATGTATTAAAACCTTTTTTGAAACAGGGTTAATTAGAGCTTTACAAATTGTAAAGACCCTTAAAAATTAAAGAAGACTTGATGTTGACCTTCAGTTGTCATTTGAGTGTTTTGGATCATTTGATTGATGTTTCATGTCTGTAATTTAACTATACCTTGATGTTTTTCTTGGCCTGTGTATCGATTGCGTTTCCCATGGATTTAAATATCTTAACATTAGCAGCTAATAAATCTTTTCTTTCCATTCCTTCTCTTCTGGGCATGGCACCTACTAACATTGCTACATCAACATCTTTAAAAGCCTCCATTTCATTTACAGATGGAATAACCTCTACAAAATATATATAATTATAACCTGACAAAATGGAAATCTACATGATCTAAAACATTTTTTTTTTTTATATTTTGTGATAAATTTTCATTTACAATTATAACTAAAATGTAATAATAGAAATCATGCATATGTTGTATGTATCAATTCACGACAAAATCCATACATCCCAAAGCAAAAGAACTGTGCTTTTGTTGCTGTTCCTTTTAAAACATTATTAACACATTAGTCTGTGACTTTGTGGGATAAGTAAGAAATGCAAATCTTTGTTTAGATACATAAGAAATATTTCAGAATATTGTTCTTCGAACTAGTAGTTGAGAAAGTTTTTGGTTGAGATTGCTATGTTGTTCAATTCGTGTCAATGGAGAATTTTGTGTTGTGATTCTATATTTTTTCGCCCTCCTGTCTCTTAAAAAATAATAACAAAACAAAATGAAAGGAATTTCGACCATAATTATTTTTACCTCTCAGTAATGGAAGAGCACAATCCATCATCTCCATGACAACTCCTTCCAAAACACCCAACATTGGTTGAATATCCAGAAGGACAAGGATGATTGGCTGGAAAAAAGAATAAAAATTTATGACAGGACAAACTTCATGTATCATAGAAACCAGTTATGAACTCCTTTTCATAGATTCATTCCACAGAAAGATTATTAACCAAATTGTTGTAAAAAATTAGCCTTAAACAAATTGTGTATGGACTCAGAAAGCAGGATTACTTTTGAAAAACAAATGTTATTTAAAAGATAGACTTTTTTGTACATAAATTAGGCTGTAAGTTTTCTCATTTGAATTGTTTTACATTGTCATTTATATCTGACTATGTGGTATGGGCTTTGCTCATTGTTGAATGCCATATGGTGACCTATACATTTGTAGTTGTTAATTTCTGTTTCATTTGGTCTCTGGTGGAGAGATGTCTTATTGGCATATATCTTTTTCATATATAATAGTGGATCATCGATGTTCCAACAACATTTTCATTGATAAAGCAAATTTTTATCAATTTGTTTGACTTGGTTATAATTATTTCTGTAATGCAACTGTAAATATTATGTGAATAAGTATATATTTACCTGGTTAGGTCCAAAGACATCTCCTTTAGCCACAGAGTACAATAAAGAATAAGCAATCTGACCAGCAGCACCTGTTACAAGTACTCTCAATGGTTCAGCCTATAATAAAATATACATTCATGTACATAACATACATTTGTTTCTATTAATGCTATCAACCAAAATAAATTTTCCAGTTTAATTATCTAAAGACATAGAGTCTTTTGTTTATCTCTTTATTGTTAAGTTATCTGTGCATGTCAATACAGTAAAACCTTCAAGGTTTAATTTTTGGTCAAATGACGTCATACTGGAGGGTCAGGATAGGGGGTCTGTTATTCTGTAAACATTTAATTTTCACCCCCTTTTTCTCTAATCTTCAAAAAATTAACCCCTTTTTTCTCTAATCTTCAAAAAATTAACCCCTTTTTTTCTCTAATCTTCATTTTTTTGGCCCGTTGTTCTCTAATCTTCATTTTTTAAGGGCATTATTCTTAAATAATTTAACCCCATCCAAATCCTTATACTGAAGGCATATTGTATTCCCTTATTTCTATATAAATATTTCTGAAAAACATTCTTATTTCGTTTTAAATACCAGCATAACTAGTTAGCCTCATAGGGATGTGCTGCAACAACATTAATATTGTGCACCAATCCTCTTGGCAACACAAAGAATATAAGATTAATTATTTCCAAGCTACTAAAAAAACAATTATTACAGTTGTATTCTATTTCAATCATAGACTTCAACTCTTATTTTATTCTATATTTAACTCACTGTCAATCATGTCAATAACACATGATCATAGCAACCAAATTGGTCAAAAACTGACAAAATCTTGACCAAATAAAATCATTTGTATTTTTAATAGGGCAAATAAATCATTGTCCAGACAGGAATCTGGGAAAACAACATCAGATTTGATGGAAGAAATGTGGATAGAGTATGAAGGGAAAGCCCTTGTTTCCATGAATAAAATTGTTACTATAGTTGCCGTCAGCTGAAATTCGTAGCGGTTATCGGTAAAAATAATCTAAACTATCAATCGCGTTCACTCGAGATATAGTTTTTCACATTCCATTCATAAATCGCAAAAAGAAAAACCACTACTGACCTACCTTTTAAGTGATCGCACTGTAATAATCCTGACCTTCACTTTTTCATAGACGATTTTGAATGGTGGAATCAGCCATTGTTTTTACCGGAAGTGTTTCTGTGGAGTTCAATTTCATCAAATTTGCATAAAGCGCGGGAAACCTTATCACATCAATGAAAGGAACATTTCAGGAAACTGCGTACAGTGATGAATGTCATATGTAAACAAATGATCCTCATAGAAACGAAGATGGCGGAATTACAATGGAAAATATTCTGGAAAATGTGAAGGTCAGGATTATTACAGTGTGATCACTTAAAAGGTAGGTCAGTAGTGGTTTTTCTTTTTGCGATTTATGAATGGAATGTGAAAAACTATATCTCGAGTGAACGCGATTGATAGTTTAGATTATTTTTACCGATAACCGCTACGAATTTCAGCTGACAGCGACTATAAAAGGGAGGATAATTAGCTGATAAAGTAACGAAATTTAAATTGGCATCTGTTGTTTAGTGAAATTATAAATGGAGATGGCATTCAACACACCCCTTCAACAGGAGACTGAAGCTGATGCTGACATGCATCGGTAACAATTGTTATGTAAATGAAGGTTGACAACCATCATGACCATTTGAAGGTCGTTCCACATTGGCTATGTGTCGACTAAGATCATACTTGACAAAGAAATTGTCATTCCGCTACAAAGCATTAAATATTGAAATTGTAAGTTCTTTAAAGCTTTACATTAATTAAACCTTAAAAAAATCATACCATATTTGTTTTTTTTCTGTTTTCTACCAACGTAAAATACCACACACTTCCTCACACCGGCTAAAAAGGTCAAGGTCTCTTAAATTGTAATGCTCGAACCAACATTCCGGTTATATTTGCGGTTTTCTGGATTAGTCGGGATTGATAGAAGTTTTTAATACTTTGACAAAATAGATTAGATCACTGAAGTTGGTTTATTTTAAATATAATAAACAGTTTGGGCCCAGAGTTTCTTTTTAAGCTACGGATTGTGCAAAAAATGTCAGATATTATAATTTAGTTAGCCGATTCATTGGGGGAGATCCGTCAGTTTCGCCAAAAATGCGTCCTTTTGCGCCACCTGTTTTAAAATAAATAACATGGTATCATTTGTGCTAAAAATAAAACATACGACTGCGCAAATTAGAAGATATATTACTTCCCTCCTCCGTTAATTGGGACTTGGAACAGCACTGAGCAGTTTATACTGCAAGTATTTCTTTTTCTGAAACATACTTTTTTCTTACTGCTCCTACACGGGTACTTCACGATTTACTGTATGCAGTAGCTTGTATCTTCACTTTATTGTCCAAAAAGACAATACACTGAAGGATGAAATGCATAAAACAGTTCATAATAATTCCTGTGGAATGCTTCTGCTCCATGACTGGTACGTCTTGCGTTAGATAGAGTTTCAGCCCAAACGGATGATGGGAACAAAGCATTGTGTCATCAACATATGTGGCTAGAACATAATCAGCAAAAGCTTCTATTTTCTTCTTTTTTTGGCATATTTTGTATTAAATATTCAGCAAAGCAATAAGTTAAATTTCTTCTCTCTCTGCATATTGACAGTCTGAATGCATTTCAAGTCATTTCTCCAGATCTTCATTGTGAAATTTCCGAACATATGATACTTTTTAAGCCAAAAATAAGAGTTTATGATAGATATATGTACAGGTAAATTGGCGCAAACGAGTTCCGAATATTGGCACAATTGATACATTTGGAAAACAAAATTTGGCGCAAAAGGATTGCTGCCGATTCATTTGACCATAATTCAGTAGGCCTATTCTAAAACTACAAAAAATGTACTCGCTGAAAAAAAAGCTGTTTCAATCTACAAAAACTGTGATGTGTTAACTTGGTTTGGGAAGATTTTACTGTATTTCAACATACGATTATAAAATACTATCTCATATGTTAAAGGGGTAAAACTTTTAAATTATGATATTTTTTTTTCACTGAATCATTAGTTAAAGTGAAATAGTGAAATAACAATTCGCTTTTAGCAGTCAGTATGGTTCAATTTTGTCAAAATAAGCTAAGAAACATTGATGATGAATTATTCACTTGCAAGTGAACAATTCGTCCTGGCTGAATCGGTATTTATGTGAACCTCAATTTAACTAGCTAGAGATGGATAACGCATGCATAGTGCGTATAAAGTTGTTTCAAGGAATGTCAACATTGAAAGTGAAATAAAGGAAATCATTTTATTGACTTATTCGATCCACAAAAATAGCATTCATATAAAGGTATAAACGATGATTAATATGTACTATTTTTAATTTAAAATTGAAATCAAACAGACCTAGAAAAAAACAATGGTACGATTTCGATATCTATTTATATTTATATTTATGTTTATATCGCTTATATGATCAGTGGTTGTCAGAGGTCAACTCGATAGTTAATTAGATGACATCTAGATAAAAAAAAAACAAAAAAACGATGTGGCATTTTGAAATTTTCCATTGACACATCGGATTTTCTAGAATATAAGAAAACTTAGAATACAATTGTCAACGAACCTGTATATTTGTTCCAGCTAACAGAAGTTCGGAAGCATGACAGGAACGGCCTGACGCAGTCAGTGGCACTGGGGCCCCACTTATAAAATGTCTGGATCCGCCACTGTCTAGCACTTTAAACGTAAATTGGAGTGTAACTTGAATTTATGATCCACCATGTGGCACAGACCTATTCCAAATTCATTCTGTATTTACATTCAGATTCGACACCATTACACCACATATTTCATATGGTAAGAATGTCATATATTGTTCATATTTTATTTTGTGTTTTCAATACAACGATTGTTTTGATGATAAAATTTATTATTTGTTTTCACTTGTACCATGGTGTGTATGTATTTTCAAGTTGTTTAACAATGACCAACAATTGGTTTAATGGAAAATGCGGATGATGTCCGAGGGAGAATCAAATCTTTGAAGACAGAGACTCAGAGAGCCCTACAGAATCTACAATCTACAAACACACTGAGCAACACGAACTCCTCCAAAACAGCTATATGGGTATTCGATCTCAGGTGCTCCGGGAGGGTAAGAAAATCCTGCTCCACATGGGAAACCGGTCGAATCTTTCATGTAAGATGAACAAAGTTTGAATGTTCGTAATTGAAGGATTAATTGGTAATTTGACATAAAAAGTGCCTCTGAACTTCAGAGAAATCGATCTCAATAGGATATCTGACATAACTGGTTCTTCTGGGAAATAGTTCCGATTAAGAATTCTGACATAAAGCTTCGGTGAAATCGATCTCGATAGGATATCTGACATAACTGGTGCCTTATAGTGAAATCGATCACAATAGGAATATCTGACATAACTAGTGCTTCAGGGAAGGATATCTCAATAGGAAATCTGATATAGCAGGTGATTCATGGAAATATACCTCAATATGATATCTTACATAACTGATATTTCAGGGAAATCAATCTCGATAGGACATCTGACATAAATGGTGCTTTAGGGCAATCAATCTTGATCGGATATATGAAATATGTCTGGTGCTTCAGGGAAACGATCTCAGTAGGATATCTGACATATTTTTTTCTTTCTTCTCACGAATAGTTCGATATCTGACATAGCTGATAACTGACATAATCTATGTTTCAGAGAAATCGAGCTCAATAGGATATCTGACATGATTGGTGTATGAGGGGAATGCATCTCAATACTACATTTGACGTTACTGGTGATTAAGGGAAATATATCTCACTGGTATATCTGACATAAATGGTGCATCAAGGTAATCGATCTCACTTTGATATCTGTCATGATTGGTGCTTCGGAAAAATCGATCTCAAAAGGAAATCTTACATAAATGATGCCTGAAGGAAATGATCTCACAAGGATATCTGATATAATTTGTGTTTCAGAGAAATCGAGCTCAATAGGATATCTGACATGATTGGCAGGTAAATCGATCTCAATACTATATTTGACATAACTGGTGATACAGGAAAATATATCTCACTAGGATATAAGAAATAAATGGTGCATCAAGGTAGTTGCAATTGATCTCACTAGGATATCTGACACGATTTGTGATTCAGGAAAATCGATCTCATTAGGAAATCTGTCATAAATGATCCCACAATGATAACTGATATAATCTATGTTTCAGGGAAGACATGTCGATCTCACTAGGATATCTGACATGATTGGTGCTTCAGGTAAATCTTTCTCAATAGTAGATCTGACATAAACGATGCTTTGAAAAGGACGCATCTCACAATGACATTTAATATAATTGATATTTCAGAGAAATCGATCTCAAAGGGATATCTGAAGTAAATGGTGCTTCAGTGAAATCCATATCAATTTTATGTTTGACTGGTGCTTTAGGGTAATCAATCTCCCTGGGATATCTGACATAAATGGCGTTTCAGGGCAATCGATCATGATCGGATATCTGACATAAATGGTTTTTTTTTCTCAGGAAAATATATCTCAATAGGATGTATGGCATAACTGATTCTTCAGGGAAATCGATCCCACAAAGATATCTGATAAAGAATCATTTTCATAACAGCGTAAAATTCATAAGAAAATTTCAGTATTTTCTTTGCGCGCTCAGGTTATAAATTTATTGGGTCAGATTAGGTAAACGTTCGTCTGTAACACCTACATGTACTTGTCATATCGTACGTGTTAAAGACATCAGCTTAAACTGGGGGAAGGGGGTCGCCAATAATTCGAAACGCCTAAATCAAATCAAACGAAAGATAGCACAGGACTAGACCTTGTGTGTTGACTCAAATGTTGGGAACTTAAAACTTTTTTTCTTCTTCTCGTGCACCTGCGTTTACCTTGCTCTTTTATTCTATTTAAATCGTCATTGGAAGGCCTCTGGCAGAATGAGTGATCGTAAAATCACTGTTATCGTTAGCATATGATAAACAAGTTAAACTGGGTTAATGATTCAGTATAACTACCTACATAAGTATTGCGGTTGTACATGCTGTTATGAAAATGATTCTAAATGGTGTTTCAGAAAATTCGATCTCAATAGGATATCTGACATAACTGGTTCTTCGTGGAAATAGTTCTCCTTAGGAATTCTGACATGATTGGTGTTTCAGAGAAATCGATCTCAATAGGATATCTGACGTAAATGGTGCTTCAGTGAAATCCATATCAATTTGACATTTAACTGGTGCTTTTAGGAAATAGATCTCACTAGGATATAAGACATATGTGGTGTATCAGGGAAATCAATCTCAATAGGATATGTGACATAAATAGTGCTTCAGGGAAATATATCTCAATGAAATGTATGACATAACTGGTGCTTCAGAGAAATCGATCTCAATAGGATATCTGCCATATAAATAGTTCTGCGGAAAAAAATACTAGTAGTTCTCATTGGGAATCCGAATTCTGACATATTGGTGCTTTGGGGAAATCGATCAAATTAGGATATTTGACATAACTGGTCTTTCAGGGAAAATCGATCTCACTAGAATCGATATATAACATAAATGGTGCTTCAGGAAAAATCGATCTTACTTGGATATCTGACATAATTGTTTCTTCGTACTTTATTTGGGCTTTTTACTTTGTTTGATTCGAGCGTCACTGAAGAGTCTTTTGTAGACGAAACGCCCGTCTGGGGCAAATACAAAATTTCAATCCTGGTATCTATAATGGGTTTATTTAAAGGGTAATATAATTCATAAACTGTATTTTACCTCGAAGAATTTTCTCAAAATATTCCTCTCCCCCCTTTGAGCTCACCTGGCCATGGTCCATTGGTCCAAGTGAGCTTTTATCATAACTTGGCGTCTGTCGTCCGTCGTCCGTAAATTTTTACAAAAATCTTCTCCTTTGAAACTACTGGGGCCAAATTTAACCAAACTTGGCCACAGTCTGCATTGGAGTATATATGAAGATGGTCGCCATGGCTAAGAATAGAACGCATGGGTAAAATGTAGATTTTGGTCTATATCTCTGAAACCAAAGCATTTAGAGCAAATCTCAGAGGCGGATTTAGAGGGGGGGCCCAGGGGGCCCGGGCCCCCCCTTTTTGGGAAAAAATTTGGTTGCTTATATAGGGAATCATTGAAGCGTGACTGGAGCGGGGCCCCTCTTAGGTCAGTCAGTGGGCCCCCACTTATGAAAATTTCTGGATCCGCCACTGAATCTGACATGGGATAAAATTGTTTATCAGGTTAGAACCTATCTGATAAAATTTCAGACGAATCAGACAAGTTGTTGATACCCTTGGTAATTTTAAGGAAATATGGAAGTCTCTGGTTATTATCTTGAATATAGTTATAGATAGAGATAAACTGTAAACAGCAATACATTCAATAATGTTCAGCAAAGTAAGATCTACAAATAAGTCAGCATGACCAAAATGGTCAATTGGTCCTATAAGGAGTAACTGCCCTTTAAGGTCAAATTTAACAATTTTTCTTCTAAAACAATTGAGACAATTTTGTATACCAAACTTGACCACAATAAGCATTAGGGTATCTAGTTGAAAGAATATGACCATAGAACCTGCTTGCCAAACAACATGGCAGACATGGTTAAAAATATAACATAAGGAGAATACAGTTTTTGACTTGTATCTCTAAAACTAAAGCAAAAGTATATCGGTTGCATTATTTCATGCATCAATAGTCCATTTGCCAAATACCAATTTGCTTCTGTTATTAAGGTGTTATGGGTGTCTTTCTTCATCTTGGATTTGTGAAAAACAGAGAGTAAGGTCCAGATTAATTTTCAATCAAAATAGCAAAATTTGCCATGATGCAGGAATGCCGATAACTAATGTGAATTTTCATTCAAAAGAACAAATTAATCAGAATATATTTTATGAAAATTAATATTTTTACAAGTGTATGTTATTTTGGTTGATTTTTAATTTATTTCAAAATTGGCATTTAAGGGGATGTAGCTCTGAAACAGTGCATTTTCTGAAGGAATCTACATGGAATTTTCCTATGAAGTATTGTAGCCGAAAAAAACATACGGTGAACCTATATCTTTTCTTTTAATATTCTCAAAGACTTGTCTAAAAGCTATCTTTCCGTGATTTATATTACACTTCTATCATTTAGTTTAGTTTCAATATTTTCCTTTTATATAATCCATACAAAATATGCCATTTTGTCACAACCTGTAATTTGAGAAAATGCACGGTGACCTATCTTTTTTTTTAACATATATCAATATATATATTACGTTTCGGCCAAATATGAACAAATTCTATCATTTATATTTAAGACTCCCATATGAAAATATCAGGTGAGCGACACAGGCTTCTTGGAGCCTCTAGTTTTAATATGAATGATCTGTTGTTACTTCCCTTGAACAATTTCTTGTCTTAGAGGTTGATTTAGTGTGCAAATGGGAAATTTACATACCTTGTCAATCATTAATTTCGTGACCAATCAGATAGTTTGTTTCATTCATAGACTCCGCCCAAATTGTACTTTTTTCCTTCGAAATTTTCGAAGACACTACGGTTTTACCCTTATTTTTTTGTTTTATATTATGTTTAAAGACATATTATCGCAACCATTAGGTAAATAAATTACTTAACTTTCATCGTCAAACAGATTTTCGGATCAAAAAAGGGATAAAGTGGTAGAAAAACGATCGTTTTCTCCCCCCTCTCTTGGTCGGCGCGAAGTTCACATTGTGCTGTTTCACGCTACAATCAAATGACCTCGTTGTCAGACGGAGATCGAAGACCTAGCAGTCTTAAGCATAATAATTAGTTTTCGAAGTTTACATGTGTTAATTTTAGCTGACATTTTATGACACATCGAATGAAGATTCTGTCACAGCATGCAGAAAGCTATTTTGTGTCTTATTTAACAGTTTCAACAAAAATTTCTTTGTGATTCCCTCCAAAAAATTTCAACAGTTCAAGATGCCGCTATTACGAAAACAGCCATTTCACAGACAACCAGTACCAAGTTCCCTTCAGCCTGATGACGATGTATTTCATTGTAAGCTGACAAATGAAATCTTCAAAGATTATGAGTAAGTTTATTTTCTTAGCCCTGATGTTCGGTGAACATTATTAATCTAATGTATGAAAATGTGATTTAGTTTTCTGTCGGCCATTTTGTATCCTTCCTATATATAAATTTACACTAAATAACAGAAATATGTTCCTCAAAAAATATTTTGTTTGTTTGTTTGTTATGTAATTTATATCATTATGAAATGTGTTTTTCTCTAGCTTCTACAATAATGAACTACTGAATGTGTATAGATCAATAAATTTGGTTAATCTATTCTGATAAATATGCATATTTGTTATATACAAACCTACATTAACCTGGAATTCTATATTTTAATATACTTAAGTATGTGTGAAGGATTCGGAGAATATTTCCATGCGAGTACTCAATCCATGTTGAAGTTGTTTAGTATTACTGCCTTTCAAGGTAGTCGGCTCCGCTGTATGCTGATTGCACACAAAGATATCATCTATTGGTGGACAAGTGCTGTTTTATATTTAAGAACAGAATCATAAGTTTATTCTTAGAAATGATACTGCCATATCTGGATCTTTCTAAGCATATCTGCATACAACAATAGAATACAACTTTTGAAGTCCCCCTCTTTATCACTATCAGGAATATGGATTTAGTAATAGCTTTATGTATGTACTTGCATAGTACTTTGTAAATGGTATTTACATCAAGGCTAAGATATAAAGGTGCGTTTGATTAATAATTCATCTGGTTGCTTACGGTAAGCCTCTGGATGCTTGAGATAAGCATTTTGAATTTGTTTGGTTGCTAAATTAGCCAGTCTACAAGCTGAGATACAAGATACTTTTTATAAACATTGGATTTTCAAAGAAAAATCTTGTTAGACACTTTTTTGTCAACAGTTTTATAAGATTTGATGAAGAATTTTTTTCACCAGTGAAATTCATGAACTAAGAAACTTTAAAAAATTGTAAGGGTTCCGCAGAACTCAGTGTCTTGCTTACTTTTGCTGTTAATCTCAGGCTCAACAAAAATGAGGAAAAAAATAATAAAAATATTCCTCTTCATACTATCTTTTGATTGTATAAAGAAGCTTCTGTCCAAGTTTGGTAAAAATCCAGGATAGTTCATTAATCTAATAAATATTTTAAAAACTTTTACTGCAGACTGTATGTAACATGTGTAATGTTTTCTGGCAGAAAAACTAAGTCCATTTATAAGTAAAATACGTAAAAACTGGATTTAATTTTTTACAAAATTTATTTCTGGATACTATCTTATGATCATCAACAAGCTTCTGTCAAAGTTTGGTAGAAATCCAGGATAGTATAAGAAAGTTACTCAATTTTAAAAACTTTTAACCACAGAGTGAATGTAATGTTTCCTGGCAGAAAAACTAAGTCCATTTAAGGAAAAAATATATGGAAAAACAAGAATTTTTTTTTTCAAAATTTATTTCTGGATACTATCTTATGATCATAAACAAAAAAATTCTGTCCAAGTTGGGTGGAAATCCAGGATAGTTTGAGAAAGTTATTAAGATTTCAAAAACTTTAACCACAGCGTGAATATTTGTGGACGCCAACAACGCCCCTGCCGCCGGAATGTAGGATCGCTATGTCTCAATATTTCGACAAAAGTCGAAGGCTGGACAAAAATGCTTAAATAATGATTGAAAATGTAGATTTCTCCCAAGCTTTCCGAAATGTATAAGACAGTTGAACAAGTCCTATAATTATATTGTCTGGTAGGAATATTTTTTTTCCCCAAGACACCTTCAAACAACAGTTGTGATTTCATCTGTAGACTAATGTTAGTGATAATGCTAGAATTTAAACATTTTTTTAGCGTGTGATGAACTATGTTTTACATTGGTGGATCCTGGGGGGGGGGGGGGGGGGTTCCGGGGGTTGGAACCCCCTTTTTTTTGGTCAATCAATGAATTTGAATGGGGACATATAGTTGGAACCCCCCCCTTTTTGTCCTGGGTTGGGAACCCCCCTTTTTAAAATGGCTGGATCCGCCCCTGGTTTTATGTGTTGCCAACAATAGTACTGCTACTTCTGAAATATTTATCTTTGTATGTTGATAGACGTCTTGATAGATGCTACTCTGAGAATATGATGGGTTCCCTGGCTACAAGTTGGAGATCTAATCTTTATAAAAAAAAAATCATTAAAAACTTTTCTGCAATTATTTTGATTCACCTTCACCATAAACACAGTTTTTGGTTATAATGGTAATTGTTCTATAGATAATTTTGTCTGAAAAGTCCAAATTTGCAAATTTTTCGGCTTCAAAATACATAAAATTCACAAAATTCAACTTTTCACCAAAAATCATAATTTTTTAACCCATAAAGGCGTAATGTTAAGTTTTAACGAAGTTGTACAAATTCCTCACACAGACGATGTCTATTCAAGTTTTTTTGTTCATAAAACAGTATTTTATGTCAAAAAGGAGACTACTATGACTTCAATTATTTCAAATTGTTAAAAAAAAATTTCCTTTAAGTTTATTTCAAATTCCAGTTTAAGAACAGTTTTCAACAAATGGAAGAGCATGTTAACACTTTCATTATGATATTAAAGAAAGATAACTTGTCAGCTGGAAATTTAAAAGAGATTTTGATCTCAGTAATCAGGGATTTGTCAGTGAAAGGGTTAAGAGGTACAGTGTATATGTACAAATTTAGTGGACTTCATTTTTCCTTGCAAATATTATTTAATCAATCGAGGATTATATTTTTGAGACATTAATAAATTTGTCAGAATGTAAGAATTCTTTGAATTTTTTTAAACTTAGCATCTTGAAAATTTCAAGTTTTAAAAGATTTCATGAACTTTACTGATAAGGCACTTAGATTTTGGAAATCAACTACATGATCAATATTATCCTTTCAAACTGACAGCAGCAATCAAAGGAGAACACAGGGTAACCCGGTTCAGCAGAACCTTTTACATTAAATTACAAATTATAAGTTGTTTTTGATCAAAATATTAAAATTTGATTACTTTCAATTACGAATCTGATATGCACATCCAATAATGATAATACTTCTGTAAATTGTTATAATTTTATGTCTTATTGGCCAAGGTTACCACTTGGTCAAGTATTGATCATAAATGATAATTAATGTTCAAAAGGATAATCCCATCAAATGCTTCCTAAGGTCACAGATTAAATTGTCAGACTTAGATTGAGGATTAGGTAAAAAAATTTACAGTATTGTTCAGAGTTTAACCTTGTTAAAACTGTACATGTCTACATGCATCTACTTATCACCACGATAGCTATTTGGATCAGAGGTCAATTTGACTGTCTATGAATTCTGTTAAGATACCAAAAATGTAAAAAAAATCGTTTTTTCAATAGATAGGTCAAAAATCCTATAAACATTGATAACAGAAAATTTATTAAACAGCTTTGTCAACCTTCTGTTCATAAGACTTTTAATGATGTACAAGTACATATACGTCCCACCATAAACAG